>JAKFHT010004079.1:0-355522 GCA_023783455.1 Erythrocebus patas
GTTTCTGAGAAACTGCTTTGTGTTCTGTTAATTCATCTCACACAGTTACAACTTTCCTTAAGAAGCCTTTCGCTAAGGCTTTTCTTGTGGAAGTGGCAAAGTGATATTTGGAATCTCATGGAGGTCAATGGTGAAAAAGGAACTATCTTCCGTTAAAACTGGAAAGAAGCTTTCTGAGAAACTGCTCTGTGTTCTGTTAATTCATCTCACAGAGTCACAGCTTTCCTTCAAGAAGCCTTTCGCTAAGGCTGTTCTTGTGGAATTGGAAAAGTGATATTTGGAAGCCCGTAGAGGGCTATGGTGAAAAAGGAAATATCTTCCTTTGAAAACTGGAAAGAAGCTTTCTGAGAAACTGCTCTATGTTCTGTTAATTCATCTCACTGAGTTACATCTTTCCCTTCAAGAAGCCTTTCGCTAAGGCTGTTCTTGTGGAATTGGCAAAGGGATATTTGGAAGCCCTTAGAGGGCTATGGTGAAAAAGGAAATATCTTCCGTTCAAAACTGGAAAGAAGCTTTCTGAGAAACTGCTGTGTGTTCTGTTAATTCATCTCACAGAGTTCCATCTTTCCCTTCAAGAAGCCTTTCGCTAAGGCTGTTCTTGTGGAATTGGCAAAGGGATATTTGGAAGCCCATAGAGGGCTATGGTGAAAAAGGAAATATCTTCCGTTCAAAACTGGAAAGAAGCTTTCTGAGAAACTGCTCTGTGTTCTGTTACTTCATCTCACTGAGTTACATCTTTCCCTTCAAGAAGCCTTTCGCTAAGGCTGTTCTTGTGGAATTGGCAAAGGGATATTTGGAAGCCCACAGAGGACTATGGTGAAAAAGGAAATATCTTCCGTTCAAAACTGGAAAGAAGCTTTCTCAGAAACTGCTCTGTGTTCTGTTAATTCATCTCACAGAGTTCCATCTTTCCCTTCAAGAAGCCTTTCGCTAAGGCTGTTCTTGTGGAATTGGCAAGGGATATTTGGAAGCCCATAGAGGGCTATGGTGAAAAAGGAAATATCTTCCGTTCAAAACTGGAAAGAAGCTTTCTGAGAAACTGCTCTGTGTTCTGTTACTTCAACTCACTGAGTTACATCTTTCCCTTCAAGAAGCCTTTCGCTAAGGCTGTTCTTGTGGAATTGGCAAAGTGATATTTGGAAGCCCATAGAGGGCTATGGTGAAAAAGGAAATATCTTCTGTTCAAACTGGAAAGACAGTTTCTGAGAAACTGCTTTGTGTTCTTTTAATTCATCTCACACAGTTACAACTTTCCTTAAGAAGCCTTTCGCTAAGGCTTTTCTTGTGGAAGTGGCAAAGTGATATTTGGAATCTCATGGAGGTCAATGGTGAAAAAGGAACTATCTTCCGTTAAAACTGGAAAGAAGCTTTCTGAGAAACTGCTTTGTGTTCTGTTAATTCATCTCACAGAATCACAGCTTTCCTTCAAGAAGCCTTTCACTAAGACTGTTCTTGTGGAATTGGCAAAGGATATTTGGAAGCCCACAGAGGACTATGGTGAAAAAGGAAATATCTTCCGTTCAAAACTGGAAAGAAGCTTTCTGAGAAACTGCTCTGTGTTCTGTTAATTCATCTCACAGAGTTACATGTTTCCTTCAAGAAGCCTTCGCTAAGGCTATTCTTGTGGAATTGGCAAAGGATATTTGGAAGCCCTTACAGGGCTATGGTGAAAAGGAAATATCTTCCGTTCAAAACTGGAAAGAAGCTTTCTGAGAAACTGCTCTGTGTTCTTTACTTCATCTCACAGAGTTACATCTTTCCTTCAAGAAGCCTTCGCTAAGGCTGTTCTTGTGGAATTGGCAAAATGATATTTGGAAGCTCATAGAGGGCTATGGTGAAAAAGGAAATATCTTCCGTTCAAAACTGGAAAGAAGGTTTCTGAGAAACTGCTTTGTGTTCTGTTACTTCATCTCACAGATTTACATCTTTCCCTTCAAGAAGCCTTTGGCTAAGGCTGTTCTTGTGGAATTGGCAAAGGGATATTTGGATGCCCATACAGGGCTATGGTGAAAAAGGAAATATCTTCCGTTAAAAACTGGAAAGAAGCTTTCTGAGAAACTGCTTTGTGTTCTGTTAATTCATCTCACAGAGTTACTGCTTTCCCTTGAAGAAGCCTTTCACTAAGACTGTTCTTGTGGAATTGGCAAAGTAATATTTGGAAGCCCATAGAGGGCTGTGGTGAAAAAGGAAATATGTTCTGTTCAAAACTGGAAAGACAGTTTCTGAGAAACTGCTTTGTGTTCTGTTAATTCATCTCACACAGTTACAACTTTCCCTTAAGAAGCCTTTCGCTAAGGCTTTTCTTGTGGAAGTGGCAAAGTGATATTTGGAATCTCATGGAGGTCAATGGTGAAAAAGGAACTATCTTCCGTTAAAAACTGGAAAGAAGCTTTCTGAGAAACTGCTTTGTGTTCTGTTAATTCATCTCACAGAATCACAGCTTTCCCTTCAAGAAGCCTTTCGCTAACGCTGTTCTTGTGGAATTGGCAAGGATATTTGGAAGCCCGTAGAGGTTATGGTGAAAAGGAAATATCTTCCTTTGAAAACTGGAAAGAAGCTTTCTGAGAAACTGCTGTGTGTTCTGTTAATTCATCTCACAGAGTTCCATCTTTCCCTTCAAGAAGCCTTTCGCTAAGGCTGTTCTTGTGGAATTGGCAAAGGGATGTTTGGAAGCCCATAGAGGGCTATGGTGAAAAAGGAAATATCTTCCGTTCAAAACTGGAAAGAAGGTTTCTGAGAAACTGCTTTGTGTTCTGTTACTTCATCTCACAGAGTTACATCTTTCTCTTCAAGAAGCCTTTGGCTAAGGCTGTTCTTATGGAATTGGCAAAGGGATATTTGGATGCCCATACAGGGCTATGGTGAAAAAGGAAATATCTTCCGTTCAAAAGTGGAAATAAGCTTTCTGAGAAACTTCTGTGTGTTCTGTTAATTCATCTCACAGAGTTCCATCTTTCCCTTCAAGAAGCCTTTCGCTAAGGCTGTTCTTGTGGAATTGGCAAAGGGATATTTGGAAGCCCATAGAGGGCTATGGTGAAAAAGGAAATATCTTCCGTTCAAAACTGGAAAGAAGCTTTCTGAGAAACTGCTCTGTGTTCTGTTACTTCATCTCACTGAGTTACATCTTTCCCTTCAAGAAGCCTTTCGCTAAGGCTGTTCTTGTGGAATTGGCAAAGGGATATTTGGAAGCCCACAGAGGACTATGGTGAAAAAGGAAATATCTTCCGTTCAATACTGGAAAGAAGCTTTCTGAGAAACTGCTCTGTGTTCTGTTAATTCATCTCACAGAGTCACATCTTTCCATTCAAGAAGCCTTTCGCTAAGGCTGTTCTTGTGGAATTGGCAAAGTGATATTTGGAAGCCCATAGAGGGCTATGGTGAAAAAGGAAATATCTTCCGTTCAAAACTGGAAAGAAGCTTTCTGAGAAACTGCTCTGTGTTCTGTTAATTCATCTCACAGAGTTACATGTCTCCCTTCAAGAAGCCTTTCGCTAAGGCTATTCTTGTGGAATTGGCAAAGGGATATTTGGAAGCCCTTACAGGGCTATAGTGAAAAAGGAAATAACTTCCGTTCAAAACTGGAAAGAAGCTTTCTGAGAAACTGCTCTGTGTTCTGTTAATTCATCTCACAGAGTTACATCTTTCCCTTTAATAAGTCTTTCGCTAAGGCTTTTCTTTTGGAATTGGCAAAGTGATATTTGGAAGCCCATAGAGGGCTACGGTTCAAAAAGGAAATATCTTCTGTTCAAAACTGGAAAGAAGCTTTCTGAGAAACTGCTTTGTGTTCTGTTAATTCATCTCACACAGTTACAACTTTCCCTTAAAGAAGTCTTTCGCTAAGGCTTTTCTTGTGGAAGTGGCAAACTGATATTTGAAAGCCCATGGAGGTATATGTTGAAAAAGGAACTATCTTCCGTTAAAAACTGGAAAGAAGCTTTCTGAGAAACTGCTTTGTGTTCTGTTAATTCATCTCACAGAGTCACAGCTTTCCCTTCAAGAAGCCTTACGCTAAGGCGGTTCTTGTGAAATTGGCAAAGTGATATTTGGAAGCCCGTAGAGGTTATGGTGAAAAGGAAATAACTTCCGTTCAAAACTGGAAAGAAGCTTTTGAGAAACTGCTCTGTGTTCTGTTAATTCATCTCACAGAGTTACATCTTTCCTTCAAGAACCTTTCGCTAAGGCTGTTCTTGTGGAATTGGCAAAGGATATTTGGAAGCACTTACAGGGCTATGGTGAAAAGGAAATATCTTCCGCTCAAAACTGGAAAGAAGTTTCTGAGAAACTGCTCTGTGTTCTGTTAATTCATCTCACAGAGTTACATCTTTCCTTCAAGAAGCCTTTCGCTAAGGCTGTTCTTGTGGAATTGGCAAGGATATTTGGAAGCCCATAGAGGGCTATGGTGAAAAAGGAAATATCTTCCGTTCAAAACTGGAAAGAAGCTTTCTGAGAAACTGCTCTGTGTTCTGTAAATTCATCTCACAGAGTTAAATCTTTCCCTTCAAGAAGCCTTTCGCTAGAGCTGTTCTTGTGGAATTGGCGAAGTCATATTTAGAAGCCCATAGAGGGCTATGGTGAAAAAGGAAATATCTTCCGTTCAAAACTGGAAAGAAGCTTTCTGAGAAACTGCTCTGTGTTCTGTTAATTCATCTCACAGAGTTACATCTTTCCCTTCAAGAAGCCTTTCACTAAGGCTTTTCTTGTGGAATTGGCAAAGTGATATTTGGAAGCCCATAGAGGGCTATGGTGAAAAAGGAAATATCTTCCTTTCAAAACTGGAAAGAAGCTTTCTGAGAAACTGCTCTATGTTCTGTTAATTCATCTCACAGAGTTACATCTTTCCCTTCAAGAAGCCTTTCACTAAGGCTGTTCTTGTGGAATTGGCAAAGGGGTATTTGGTAGCCCTTAGAGGGCTATGGGGAAAAAGGAAATATCTTACGTTCAAAACTGGAAAGAAGCTTTCTGAGAAACTGCTCTATGTTCTGTTAATTCATCTCACAGAGTTACATCTTTCCCTTCAAGAAGCCCTTCGCTAACGCTGTTCTTGTGGATTTGGCAAAGTGATATTTGGAAGCCCATAGAGGGCTATGGTGAAAAAGGAAATATCTTCCTTTCAAAATTGAAAGAAGCTTTCTGAGAAACTGCTCTGTGTTCTGTTAATTCATCTCACAGAGTTACATCTTTCCCTTCAAGAACCTTTCGCTAAGGCTGTTCTTGTGGAATTGGCAAAGGGATATTTGGAAGCACTTACAGGGCTATGGTGAAAAAGGAAATATCTTCCGTTCAAAACTGGAAAGAAGCTTTCTGAGAAACTGCTCTGTGTTCTGTTAATTCATCTCACAGAGTTACATCTTTCCTTCAAGAAGCCTTCGCTAAGGCTGTTCTTGTGGAATTGGCAAAGGATATTTGGAAGCCCATAGAGGGCTATGGTGAAAAAGGAAATATCTTCCGCTCAAAACTGGGAAGAAGCTTTCTGAGAAACTGCTCTATTTTCTGTAAATTCATCTCACAGAGTAACATCTTTCCCTTCAAGAAGCCTTTCACTAAGGCTTTTCTTGTGGAATTGGCAAAGTGATATTTGGAAGCCCATAGAGGGCTATGGTGAAAAAGGAAATATCTTCCGTTCAAAACTGGAAAGAAGCTTTCTGAGAAACTGCTCTATGTTCTGTTAATTCATCTCACAGAGTTACATCTTTCCTTCAAGAAGCCTTTCACTAAGGCTGTTCTTGTGAATTGGCAAAGGATATTTGGAAGCCCATAGAGGGCTATGGTGAAAAGGAAATATCTTACGTTCAAAACTGGAAAGAAGCTTTCTGAGAAACTGCTCTGTGTTCTGTTACTTCATCTCACAGAGTTACATCTTTCCTTCAAGAAGCCTTCGCTAAGGCTGTTCTTGTGGAATTGGCAAAGGATATTTGGAAGCCCATAGAGGGCTATGGTGAAAAGGAAATATCTTCCGCTCAAAACTGGAAAGAAGCTTGAGAAACTGCTCTGTGTTCTGTTAATTCATCCCACAGAGTTACATCTTTCCTTCAAGAAGCCTTCGCTAAGGCTGTTCTTGTGGAATTGGCAAAATGATATTTGGAAGCCCATAGAGGCTATGGTGAAAAAGGAAATATCTTCCGCTCAAAACTGGAAAGAAGCTTTCTGAGAAACTGCTCTGTGTTCTGTTAATTCATCTCACAGAGTTCCATGTTTCCCTTCAAGAAGCCTTCGCTAAGGCTGTTCTTGTGGAATTGGCAAAGTGATATTTGGAAGCCCATAGAGGGCTATGGTGAAAAGGAAATATCTTCCGTTCAAAACTGGAGAGAAGCATTCTGAGAAACTGCTCTGTGTTCTGTTAATTCATCTCACAGAGTTACATCTTTCCTTCAAGAAGCCTTTCGCTAAGGCTGTTCTTGTGGAATTGGCAAATGATATTTGGAACCTCATAGAGGGCTATGGTGAAAAGGAAATATCTTCCGCTCAAAACTGGAAAGAAGCTTTCTGAGAAACTGCTCTGTGTTCTTTACTTCATCTCACAGAGTTACATCTTTCCTTCAAGAAGCCTTTCGCTAAGGCTGTTCTTGTGGAATTGGCAAATGATATTTGGAAGCTCATAGAGGGCTATGGTGAAAAGGAAATATCTTCCGCTCAAAACTGGAAAGAAGGTTTCTGAGAAACTGCTTTGTGTTCTGTTGCTTCATCTCACAGAGTTACATCTTTCCTTCAAGAAGCCTTTGGCTAAGGCTGTTCTTGTGGAATTGGCAAAGGATATTTGGATGCCCATACAGGGCTATGGTGAAAAGGAAATATCTTCCGTTAAAACTGGAAAGAAGCTTTCTGAGAAACTGCTTTGTGTTCTGTTAATTCATCTCACAGAGTTACTGCTTTCCCTTGAAGAAGCCTTTCACTAAGACTGTTCTTGTGGAATTGGCAAAGTAATATTTGGAAGCCCATAGAGGGCTGTGGTGAAAAGGAAATATGTTCTGTTCAAAACTGGAAAGACAGTTTCTGAGAAACTGCTTTGTGTTCTGTTAATTCATCTCACACAGTTACAACTTTCCTTAAGAAGCCTTTCGCTAAGGCTTTTCTTGTGGAATTGGCAAAGGATATTTGGAAGCTCATAGAGGGCTATGGTGAAAAAGGAACTATCTTCCGTTAAAACTGGAAAGAAGCTTGAGAAACTGCTTTGTGTTCTGTTAATTCATCTCACAGAATCATAGCTTTCCTTCAAGAAGCCTTTCGCTAACGCTGTTCTTGTGGAATTGGCAAAGTGATATTTGGAAGCCAGTAGAGGGTTATGGTGAAAAGGAAATATCTTCCTTTGAAAACTGGAAAGAAGCTTTCTGAGAAACTGCTCTATGTTCTGTTAATTCATCTCACTGAGTTACATCTTTCCTTCAAGAAGCCTTCGCTAAGGCTGTTCTTGTGAATTGGCAAAGGATATTTGGAAGCCCTTAGAGGGCTATGGTGAAAAGGAAATATCTTCCGCTCAAAACTGGAAAGAAGCTTTCTGAGAAACTGCTGTGTGTTCTGTTAATTCATCTCACAGAGTTCCATCTTTCCTTCAAGAAGCCTTTCGCTAAGGCTGTTCTTGTGGAATTGGCAAAGGATATTTGGAAGCCCATAGAGGGCTATGGTGAAAAGGAAATATCTTCCGCTCAAAACTGGAAAGAAGCTTGAGAAACTGCTCTGTTCTGTTAATTCATCTCACTGAGTTACATCTTTCCTTCAAGAAGCCTTCGCTAAGGCTGTTCTTGTGGAATTGGCAAAGGATATTTGAAGCCCATAGAGGCTATGGTGAAAAGGAAATATCTTCCGTTCAAAACTGGAAAGAAGCTTGAGAAACTGCTCTGTGTTCTGTTAATTCATCCCACAGAGTTACATCTTTCCTTCAAGAAGCCTTTCGCTAAGGCTGTTCTTGTGGAATTGGAAAAGTGATATTTGGAAGCCCATAGAGGGCTATGGTGAAAAGGAAATATCTTCCGTTCAAAACTGGAAAGAAGCTTGAGAAACTGCTTTGTGTTCTTTAATTCATCTCACTGAGTTACATCTTTCCTTCAAGAAGGCTTTCGCTAAGGCTGTTCTTGTGGAATTGGCAAAGTGATATTTGGAAGCCCATAGAGGGCTATGGTGAAAAGGAAATATCTTCTGTTCAAAACTGGAAAGAAGCTTGAGAAACTGCTCTGTGTTCTGTTAATTCATCTCACAGAATTACATCTTTCCTTCAAGAAGCCTTCGCTAAGGCTGTTCTTGTGAATTGGCAAAGGATATTTGGAAGCCCAGAGAGGACTATGGTGAAAAGGAAATATCTTCCGTTCAAAACTGGAAAGAAGCTTTCTGAGAAACTGCTCTGTGTTCTGTTAATTCATCTCACAGAGTTACATCTTTCCTTCAAGAAGCCTTTCGCTAAGGCTATTCTTGTGGAATTGGCAAAGTGATATTTGGAAGCCCATAGAGGGCTATGGTGAAAAGGAAATATCTTCCGTTCAAAACTGGAAAGAAGCTTTCTGAGAAACTGCTTTGTGTTCTGTTAATTCATCTCACAGAGTTACAACTTTCCTTAAAGAAGTCTTTCGCTAAGGCTTTTCTTGTGGAATTGGCAAAGTGATATTTGAAGCCCATAGAGGCTATGGTGAAAAGGAAATATCTTCCGCTCAAAACTGGAAAGAAGCTTGAGAAACTGCTTTGTGTTCTGTTAATTCATCTCACAGAGTTACATCTTTCCTTCAAGAAGCCTTTCGCTAAGGCTTTTCTTGTGGAATTGGCAAACTGATATTTGAAAGCCCATGGAGGTATATGTTGAAAAAGGAACTATCTTCCGTTAAAAACTGGAAAGAAGTTTTCTGAGAAACTGCTCTGTGTTCTGTTAATTCATCTCACAGAGTTACATCTTTCCTTCAAGAAGCCTTTCACTAAGGCTTTTCTTGTGGAATTGGCAAAGTGATATTTGGAAGCCCATAGAGGGCTATGGTGAAAAGGAAATATCTTCCTTTAAAACTGGAAAGAAGTTTTCTGAGAAACTGCTCTGTTCTGTTAATTCATCTCACAGAGTTACATCTTTCCTTCAAGAAGCCTTTCACTAAGGCTGTTCTTGTGGAATTGGCAAAGGATATTTGGAAGCCCATAGAGGGCTATGGTGAAAAAGGAAATATCTTCGTTCAAAACTGGAAAGAAGCTTTCTGAGAAACTGCTCTATGTTCTGTTAATTCATCTCACAGAGTTACATCTTTCCTTCAAGAAGCCTTTCACTAAGGCTGTTCTTGTGGAATTGGCAAAGTGATATTTGGAAGCCCATAGAGGGCTATGGTGAAAAAGGAAATATCTTCCGCTCAAAACTGGAAAGAAGCTTTCTGAGAAACTGCTCTGTGTTCTGTTAATTCATCTCACAGAGTTACATCTTTCCTTCAAGAAGCCTTTCGCTAAGGCTGTTCTTGTGGAATTGGCAAGGATATTTGGAAGCCCATAGAGGGCTATGGTGAAAAAGGAAATATCTTCCGCTCAAAACTGGAAAGAAGCTTTCTGAGAAACTGCTCTGTGTTCTGTTAATTCATCTCACACAGTTACATCTTTCCTTCAAGAAGCCTTTCGCTAAGGCTGTTCTTGTGGAATTGGCAAACTGATATTTGAAGCCCATAGAGGGCTATGGTGAAAAAGGAAATATCTTCCGCTCAAAACTGGAAAGAAGCTTTCTGAGAAACTGCTTTGTGTTCTGTTAATTCATCTCACAGAGTTACAGCTTTCCTTCAAGAAGCCTTTCGCTAAGGCTTTTCTTGTGGAATTGGCAAAGTGATATTTGAAGCCCATAGAGGGTTATGGTGAAAAAGGAAATATCTTCCGTTAAAAATTGGAAAGAAGCTTTCTGAGAAACTGCTCTGTGTTCTGTTAATTCATCTCACAGAGTTACATCTTTCCTTCAAGAAGCCTTCGCTAAGGCTTTTCTTGTGGAATTGGCAAAGTGATATTTGGAAGCCCTTAGAGGGCTATGGTGAAAAAGGAAATATCTTCCGCTCAAAACTGGAAAGAAGCTTGAGAAACTGCTCTGTGTTCTGTTAATTCATCTCACAGAGTTACATCTTTCCTTCAAGAAGCCTTCGCTAAGGCTGTTCTTGTGGAATTGGCAAAGTGATATTTGGAAGCCCATAGAGGGCTATGGTGAAAAAGGAAATATCTTCCGTCAAAACTGGAAAGAAGCTTGAGAAACTGCTCTGTGTTCTGTTAATTCATCTCACAGAGTTACATCTTTCCTTCAAGAAGCCTTTCGCTAAGGCTGTTCTTGTGGAATTGGCAAAGGATATTTGGAAGCCCATAGAGGGCTATGGGGAAAAAGGAAATATCTTCGTTCAAAACTGGAAAGAAGCTTTCTGAGAAACTGCTCTATGTTCTGTTAATTCATCTCACAGAGTTACATCTTTCCTTCAAGAAGCCTTCGCTAACGCTGTTCTTGTGGAATTGGCAAAGGATATTTGGAAGCCCATAGAGGGCTATGGTGAAAAAGGAAATATCTTCCTTCAAAACTGGAAAGAAGCTTTCTGAGAAACTGCTCTGTGTTCTGTTAATTCATCTCACAGAGTTACATCTTTCCTTCAAGAACCTTCGCTAACCCTGTTCTTGTGGAATTGGCAAAGGATATTTGGAAGCCCATAGAGGCTATGGTGAAAAAGGAAATATCTTCCTTCAAAACTGGAAAGAAGCTTGAGAAACTGCTCTGTGTTCTGTTAATTCATCTCACAGAGTTACATCTTTCCTTCAAGAACCTTTCGCTAAGGCTGTTCTTGTGGAATTGGCAAAGGATATTTGGAAGCCCATAGAGGGCTATGGTGAAAAAGGAAATATCTTCCGCTCAAAACTGGAAGAAGCTTTCTGAGAAACTGCTCTGTGTTCTGTTAATTCATCTCACAGAGTTACATCTTTCCTTCAAGAAGCCTTTCGCTAAGGCTGTTCTTGTGGAATTGGCAAAGGATATTTGGAAGCCCATAGAGGGCTATGGTGAAAAAGGAAATATCTTCCGTTCAAAACTGGAAAGAAGCTTTCTGAGAAACTGCTCTGTGTTCTGTTAATTCATCTCACAGAGTTCCATCTTTCCTTCAAGAAGCCTTTCGCTAAGGCTGTTGTTTTGGAATTGGCAAAATGATATTTGGAAGCCCATAGAGGGCTATGGTGAAAAAGAAATATCTTCCGCTCAAAACTGGAAAGAAGCTTTCTGAGAAACTGCTCTATGTTCTGTTAATTCATCTCGAAGAGTTCCATGTTTCCCTTCAAGAAGCCTTTCGCTAAGGCTGTTGTTTTGGAATTGGCAAAGTGATATTTGGAAGCCCTTACAGGGCTATGGGGAAAAAAGAAATATCTTCCGTTAAAAACTGGAAAGAAGCTTCCTGAGAAACTCTTTGTGTTCTGTTAATTCATCTCACAGAGTTACAGGTTTCCCTTCAAGAAGCCTTTCGCTAAGGCTTTTCTTGTGGAATTGGCAAAGTGATATTTGGAAGCCCATAGAGGGCTATGGTGAAAACGGAAATGTCTTCCGTTCAAAACTGGAAAGAAGCTTTCTGAGAAACTGCTTTGTGTTCTGTTAATTCATCTCACAGAGTTACAGCTTTTCACTGAAGAAGCCTTTCGCTAAGGCTATTCTTGTGGAAGTGGGAAAGTGATATTTGGAATCCCCTAGAGGGCTATGGTGAAAAAGGAAATATCTTCCGTTCAAAACTGGAAAGAAGCTTTCTGAGAAACTGCTCTGTGTTCTGTTACTTCATCTCACAGAGTTACAGCTTTCCCTTTAAGAAGCCTTTCACTAATACTGTTCTTGTGGAATTGGCAAAGTGATATTTGGAAGCCCATAGAGGGCTATGGTGAAAAAGGAAATATCTTCCGTTCAAAACTGGAAAGAAGATTTCTGAGAAACTGCTTTGTGTTCTGTTAATTCATCTCACACAGTTACAACTTTCCCTTAAAGAAACCTTTCGCTAAGGTTTTTCTTGGGGAAGTGGCAAAGGGATATTTGGAAGCCCATGGAGGTCAATGGTGAAAAAGTAACTATCTTACGTTCAAAACTGGAAAGAAGCTTTCTGAGAAACTGCTTTCTGTTCTGTTAATTCAACTCACAGAGTCACAGCTTTCCCTTCAAGAAGCCTTTCGTTAAGGCTGTTCTTGTGGATTTGGCAAAGTGATATTTGGAAGCCCATAGAGGGTTATGGTGAAAAAGGAAATATCTTCCATTCAAAACTGGAAAGAAGCTTTCTGAGAAACTGCTCTGTGTTCTGTTACTTCATCTCACAGAGTTACATCTTTCCCTTCAAGAAGCCTTTCGCTAAGGCTGTTCTTGTGGAATTGGCAAAGGGATATTTGGAAGCCCATAGAGGGCTATGGTGAAAAAGGAAATATCTTTCGTTTAAAACTGGAAAGAAGCTTTCTGAAAAACTGCTCCGTGTTCTGTTAATTTATCTCACAGAGTTACATCTTTCCCTTCAAGAAGCCTTTCGCTAAGGCTGTCCTTGTGGAATTGTCAAAGGGATATTTGGAAGCCCATAGAGGGCTATGTTGAAAAAGGAAATATCTTCCGTTCAAAACTGGAAAGAAGCTTTCTGAGAAACTGCTCTGTGTTCTGTTACTTCAACTCACTGAGTTACATCTTTCCCTTCAAGAAGCCTTTCGCTAAGGCTGGTCTTGTGGAATTGGCAAAGTGATGTTTGGAACCCCTAGAGGGCTATGGTGAAAAAGGAAATATCTTCTGTTCAAAACTGGAAAGAAGCTTTCTGAGAAACTGCTCTGTGTTCTGTTAATTCATCTCACAGAATTACATCTTTCCCTTCAAGAAGCCTTTCGCTAAGGCAGTTCTTGTGGAATTGGCGAAGGGATATTTGGAAGCCCATAGAGGGCTATGGTGAAAAAGGAAATATTTTCCGTTCAAAACTGGAAAGAAGCTTTCTGGGAAACTGCTGTGTGTTCTGTTAATACATCTCACAGAGATACATCTTTTCCTTGAAGAAGCCTTTCGCTAACTGTTCTTGTGGAATTGCCAAAGGGATATTTGGAAGCCCATAGAGGGCTATGGTGAAAAAGGAAATATCTTCCGTTCAAAACTGGAAAGAAGCTTTC
The DNA here is from genome assembly GCA_023783455.1 of Erythrocebus patas. NCBI lineage: Eukaryota > Metazoa > Chordata > Mammalia > Primates > Cercopithecidae > Erythrocebus > Erythrocebus patas. The sequence continues at coordinate 13,072 of JAKFHT010004079.1, forward strand.
TGAGAAACTGCTCTGTGTTCTGTTACTTCACCTCACAAACTTACCTCTTTCCCTTCAAGAAGCCTTTCGCTAAGGCTGTTCTTGTGGAATTGGCAAAGGGATATCTGGAAGCCCATAGAGGGCTATGGTGAAAAAGGAAATATCTTCCGTTCAAAGCTGGAAAGAAGCTTTCTGAGAAACTGCTTTGTGTTCTGTTAATTCATCTCACACAGTTACAACTTTCCCTTAAGGAAGCCTTTCGCTAAGGCTTTTCTTGTGGAAGTGGCAAAGTGATATTTGAAAGCCCATGGAGGACAATGGTGAAAAAGGAACTATCTTCCGTTAAAAACTGGAAAGCAGCTTTCTGTGAAACTGCTTTGTGTTCTGTTAATTCATCTCACAGAGTCACAGCTTTCCCTTCCAGAAGCCTTTCGCTAAGGCTGTTCTTGTGAAATTGGCAAAGTGATATTTGGAAGCCCGTAGAGGGTTATGGTGAAAAAGGAAATATCTTCTGTTCAAAACTGGAAAGAAGCTTTCTGAGAAACTGCTCTGTGTTCTTTTAATTCATCTCACGGAGTCACATCTTTCCCTTCAAGAAGCCTTTCGCTAAGGCTGTTCTTGTGGTATTGGCAAAGGATATTTGGAAGCCCAGAGGGTTATGGTGAAAAAGGAAATATCTTCTGTTCAAAACTGGAAAGAAGCTTTCTGAGAAACTGCTCTGTGTTCTTTTAATTCATCTCACGGAGTCACATCTTTCCCTTCAAGAAGCCTTTCGCTAAGGCTGTTCTTGTGGTATTGGCAAAGGGATATTTGGAAGCCCATAGAGGGCTATGGTGCAAAAGGAAATATCTTCCGTTCAAAACTGGAAAGAGGCTATCTGAGAAACTGCTCTGTGTTCTGTTAATTCATCTCACAGAGTTACATCTTTCCCTTCAAGAAGCCTTTCGCTAAGGCTGTTCTTGTGGAATTGGCAAAGTGATATTTGGAAGCGCATGGAGGGCTATGGTGAAAAAGGAAATATCTTCCGTTCAAAACTGGAAAGAAGCTTTCTGAGAAACTGCACTGTGTTCTGTTAATTCATCTCACAGAGTTACATCTTTCCCTTCAAGAAGCCTTTCGCTAAGGCTGTTCTTGTGGAATTGGCAAAGTGATATTTGGAAGCCCATAGAGGGCTATGGTGAAAAAGGAAATATCTTCCGTTCAAAACTGGAAAGAAGCTTTCTGAGAAACTGCTCTGTGTTCTGTTACTTCATCTCACAGAGTTACATCTTTCCCTTCAAGAAGCCTTTCGCTAAGGCTGTTCTTGTGGAATTGGCAAAGTGATATTTGGAAGCCCATAGAGGGCTATGGAGAAAAAGGAAATATCTTCCGTTCAAAACTGGAAAGAAGCTTTCTGAGAAACTGCTCTATGTTCTGTTAATTCATCTCACAGAGTTACATCTTTCCCTTCAAGAAGCCTTTCGCTAAGGCTCTTCTTGTGGAATTGGGAAAGTGATATTTGGAAGCCCGTAGAGGGCTATGGTGAAAAAGGAAATATCTTCCGTTCAAAACTGGAGAGAAACTTTCTGAGAAACTGCTCTGTGTTCTGTTAATTCATCTCACAGAGTTACATCTTTCCCTTCAAGAAGCCTTTCGCTAAGGCTGTTCTTGTGGAATTGGCAAAAGGGATATTTGGAATCCCTAGAGGGCTATGGTGAAAAAGGAAATATCTTCTGTTCAAAACTGGAAAGAAGCTTTCGGAGAAACTGGTCTGTGTTCTGTTAATTCATCTCACAGAGTCACATCTTTCCCTATAAGAAGCGCTTCGCTAAGGCTGTTCTTGTGGAATTGCCAAAGGGATATTTGGAAGCCCATAGAGGGCTATGGTGAAAAAGGAAATATCTTCCGTTCAAAACTGGAAAGAAGCTTTCTGAGAAACTGCTCTGTGTTCTGTTACTTCATCTCACAGGGTTACATCTTTCCCTTCAAGAAGCCTTTCGCTAAGGCTATTCTTGTGGAATTGGCAAAGGGATATCTGGAAGCCCATAGAGGGCTATGGTGAAAAAGGAAATATCTTCCGTTCAAAGCTGGAAAGAAGCTTTCTGAGAAACTGCTTTGTGTTCTGTTAATTCATCTCACACAGTTACAACTTTCCCTTAAGGAAGCCTTTCACTAAGGCTTTTCTTGTGGAAGTGGCAAAGTGATATTTGAAAGCCCATGGAGGACAATGGTGAAAAAGGAACTATCTTCCGTTAAAAACTGGAAAGAAGCTTTCTGAGAAACTGCTTTGTGTTCTGTTAATTCATCTCACAGAGTCACAGCTTTCCCTTCAAGAAGCCTTTCGCTAAGGCTGTTCTTGTGAAATTGGCAAAGTGATATTTGGAAGCCCGTAGAGGGTTATGGTGAAAAAGGAAATATCTTCCGTTCAAAACTGGAAAGAAGCTTTCTGAGAAACTGCTCTGTGTTCTTTTAATTCATCTCACGGAGTCACATCTTTCCCTTCAAGAAGCCTTTCGCTAAGGCTGTTCTTGTGGTATTGGCAAAGGGATATTTGGAAGCCCATAGAGGGCTACGGTGAAAAAGGAAATATCTTCCGTTCAAAACTGGAAAGAAGCTATCTGAGAAACTGCTCTGTGTTCTGTTAATTCATCTCACAGAGTTACATCTTTCCCTTCAAGAAGCCTTTCGCTAAGGCTGTTCTTGTGGAATTGGCAAAGTGATATTTGGAAGCGCATGGAGGGCTATGGTGAAAAGGAAATATCTTCCGCTCAAAACTGGAAAGAAGCTTGAGAAACTGCTCTGTGTTCTGTTAATTCATCTCACAGAGTTACATCTTTCCTTCAAGAAGCCTTTCGCTAAGGCTGTTCTTGTGGAATTGGAAAGGTGATATTTGGAAGCCCATAGAGGGCTATGGAGAAAAGGAAATATCTTCCGCTCAAAACTGGAAAGAAGCTTTCTGAGAAACTGCTCTATGTTCTGTTAATTCATATCACAGAGTTACATCTTTCCTTCAAGAAGCCTTTCGCTAAGGCTGTTGTTGTGGAATTGGCAAAGGATATTTGGAAGCCCACAGAGGACTATGGTGAAAAGGAAATATCTTCCGCTCAAAACTGGAAAGAAGCTTTCTGAGAAACTGCTCTGTGTTCTGTTAATTCATCTCACAGAGTTCCATCTTTCCTTCAAGAAGCCTTTCGCTAAGGCTGTTCTTGTGGAATTGGAAAGGTGATATTTGGAAGCCCATAGAGGGCTATGGTGAAAAGGAAATATCTTCCGCTCTAAACTGGAAAGAAGCTTGAGAAACTGCTCTGTGTTCTGTTAATTCATCTCACGGAGTCACATCTTTCCCTTCAAAGCCTTTCGCTAAGGCTGTTCTTATGGAATTGGCAAAGTGATATTTGGAAGCCCATAGAGGGCTATGGTGAAAAGGAAATATCTTCCGCTCACACTGGAAAGAAGCTTTCTGAGAAACTGCTCTATGTTCTGTTAATTCATCTCACAGAGTTCCATGTTTCCTTCAAGAAGCCTTTCGCTAAGGCTGTTCTTGTGGAATTGGCAAAGTGATATTTGGAAGCCCATAGAGGGCTATGGAGAAAAGGAAATATCTTCCGTTCAAAACTGGAAAGAAGCTTTCTGAGAAACTGCTCTATGTTCTGTTAATTCATCTCACAGAGTTCCATCTTTCCTTCAAGAAGCCTTCGCTAAGGCTGTTCTTGTGGAATTGGAAAGTGATACTTGGAAGCCCGTAGAGGGCTATGGTGAAAAAGGAAATATCTTCCGTTCAAAACTGGAGAGAAGCTTTCTGAGAAACTGCTCTGTGTTTTGTTAATTCATCTCACAGAGTTACATCTTTCCTTCAAGAAGCCTTTCGCTAAGGCTGTTCTTGTGGAATTGGCAAATGATATTTGGAACCTCATAGAGGGCTATGGTGAAAAGGAAATATCTTCCGCTCAAAACTGGAAAGAAGCTTGAGAAACTGCTCTGTGTTCTTTACTTCATCTCACAGAGTTACATCTTTCCTTCAAGAATCCTTTCGCTAAGGCTGTTCTTGTGGAATTGGCAAATGATATTTGGAAGCTCATAGAGGGCTATGGTGAAAAGGAAATATCTTCCGCTCAAAACTGGAAAGAAGCTTTCTGAGAAACTGCTCTGTGTTCTGTTACTTCATCTCACAGAGTTACATCTTTCCTTCAAGAAGCCTTTCGCTAAGGCTATTCTTGTGGAATTGGCAAAGGATATTTGGAAGCCCATAGAGGGCTATGGAGAAAAGGAAATATCTTCCGCTCAAAACTGGAAAGAAGCTATCTGAGAAAATGCTCTGTGTTCTGTTAATTCATCTCACAGAGTTACATCTTTCCTTCAAGAAGCCTTTCGCTAAGGCTGTTCTTGTGGAATTGGCAAAGTGATATTTGGAAGCCCATGGAGGGCTATGGTGAAAAGGAAATATCTTCCGCTCAAAACTGGAAAGAAGCTTTCTGAGAAACTGCACTGTGTTCTGTAAATTCATCTCACAGAGTTACATCTTTCCTTCAAGAAGCCTTTCGCTAAGGCTGTTCTTGTGAATTGGCAAAGTGATATTTGAAGCCCATAGAGGGCTATGGTGAAAAGGAAATATCTTCCGCTCAAAACTGGAGAGAAGCTTGAGAAACTGCTCTGTGTTCTGTTAATTCATCTCACAGAGTTACATCTTTCCTTCAAGAAGCCTTTCGCTAAGGCTGTTCTTGTGGAATTGGCAAATGATATTTGGAACCTCATAGAGGGCTATGGTGAAAAGGAAATATCTTCCGCTCAAAACTGGAAAGAAGCTTTCTGAGAAACTGCTCTGTGTTCTTTACTTCATCTCACAGAGTTACATCTTTCCTTCAAGAAGCCTTTCGCTAAGGCTGTTCTTGTGGAATTGGCAAATGATATTTGGAACCTCATAGAGGGCTATGGTGAAAAAGGAAATATCTTCCGTTCAAAACTGGAAAGAAGCTATTTGAGAAACTGCTCTGTGTTCTGTTAATTCATCTCACAGAGTTACATCTTTCCCTTCAAGAAGCCTTTCGCTAAGGCTGTTGTTGTGGAATTGGCAAAGTGATATTTGGAAGCGCATGGAGGGCTATGGTGAAAAAGGAAATATCTTCCGTTCAAAACTGGAAAGAAGCTTTCTGAGAAACTGCACTGTGTTCTGTTAATTCATCTCACAGAGTTACATCTTTCCCTTCAAGAAGCCTTTCGCTAAGGCTGTTCTTGTGGAATTGGCAAAGTGATATATGGAAGCCCATAGAGGGCTATGGTGAAAAAGGAAATATCTTCCGTTCAAAACTGGAAAGAAGCTTTCTGAGAAACTGCTCTGTGTTCCGTTACTTCATCTCACAGAGTTACATCTTTCCCTTCAAGAAGCCTTTCGCTAAGGCTGTTCTTGTGGAATTGGAAAGGTGATATTTGGAAGCCCATAGAGGGCTATGGAGAAAAAGGAAATATCTTCCGTTCAAAACTGGAAAGAAGCTTTCTGAGAAACTGCTCTATGTTCTGTTAATTCATATCACAGAGTTACATCTTTCCCTTCAAGAAGCCTTTCGCTAAGGCTGTTGTTGTGGAATTGGCAAAGGGATATTTGGAAGCCCACAGAGGACTATGGTGAAAAAGGAAATATCTTCCGTTCAAAACTGGAAAGAAGCTTTCTCAGAAACTGCTCTGTGTTCTGTTAATTCATCTCACAGAGTTCCATCTTTCCCTTCAAGAAGCCTTTCGCTAAGGCTGTTCTTGTGGAATTGGCAAAGAGATATTTGGAAGCCCATAGAGGGCTATGGTGAAAAAGGAAATATCTTCCGTTCTAAACTGGAAAGAAGCTTTCTGAGAAACTGCTCTGTGTTCTGTTAATTCATCCCACAGAGTTACATCTTTCCCTTCAAGAAGCCTTTCGCTAAGGCTGTTCTTATGGAATTGGCAAAGTGATATTTGGAAGCCCATAGAGGGCTATGGTGAAAAAGGAAATATCTTCCGTTCACACTGGAAAGAAGCTTTCTGAGAAACTGCTCTATGTTCTGTTAATTCATCTCACAGAGTTCCATGTTTCCCTTCAAGAAGCCTTTCGCTAAGGCGGTTCTTGTGGAATTGGCAAAGTGATATTTGGAAGCCCATAGAGGGCTATGGAGAAAAAGGAAATATCTTCCGTTCAAAACTGGAAAGAAGCTTTCTGAGAAACTGCTCTATGTTCTGTTAATTCATCTCACAGAGTTCCATCTTTCCCTTCAAGAAGCCTTTCGCTAAGGCTGTTCTTGTGGAATTGGAAAGTGATACTTGGAAGCCCGTAGAGGGCTATGGTGAAAAAGGAAATATCTTCCGTTCAAAACTGGAGAGAAGCTTTCTGAGAAACTGCTCTGTGTTTTGTTAATTCATCGCACAGAGTTACATCTTTCCCTTCAAGAAGCCTTTCGCTAAGGCTGTTCTTGTGGAATTGGCAAAATGATATTTGGAACCTCATAGAGGGCTATGGTGAAAAGGAAATATCTTCCGCTCAAAACTGGAAAGAAGCTTTCTGAGAAACTGCTCTGTGTTCTTTACTTCATCTCACAGAGTTACATCTTTCCTTCAAGAATCCTTTCGCTAAGGCTGTTCTTGTGGAATTGGCAAAATGATATTTGGAACCTCATAGAGGGCTATGGTGAAAAGGAAATATCTTCCGTTCAAAACTGGAAAGAAGCTTGAGAAACTGCTCTGTGTTCTGTTACTTCATCTCACAGAGTTACATCTTTCCTTCAAGAAGCCTTTCGCTAAGGCTATTCTTGTGGAATTGGCAAGGATATTTGGAAGCCCATAGAGGGCTATGGAGAAAAGGAAATATCTTCCGCTCAAAGCTGGAAAGAAGCTTTCTGAGAAACTGCTTTGTGTTCTGTTAATTCATCTCACACAGTTACAACTTTCCCTTCAAGAAGCCTTTCACTAAGGCTGTTCTTGTGGAATTGGCAAAGTGATATTTGAAAGCCCATGGAGGACAATGGTGAAAAAGGAACTATCTTCCGTTAAAACTGGAAAGAAGCTTTCTGAGAAACTGCTTTGTGTTCTGTTAATTCATCTCACAGAGTCACAGCTTTCCTTCAAGAAGCCTTTCGCTAAGGCTGTTCTTGTGAAATTGGCAAAGTGATATTTGGAAGCCCAGAGGGCTATGGTGAAAAGGAAATATCTTCCGTTCAAAACTGGAAAGAAGCTTTCTGAGAAACTGCTCTGTGTTCTTTACTTCATCTCACAGAGTCACAGCTTTCCTTCAAGAAGCCTTTCGCTAAGGCTGTTCTTGTGGAATTGGCAAAGGATATTTGGAAGCCCATAGAGGGCTATGGAGAAAAGGAAATATCTTCCGCTCAAAACTGGAAAGAAGCTATCTGAGAAAATGCTCTGTGTTCTGTTAATTCATCTCACAGAGTTACATCTTTCCCTTCAAGAAGCCTTTCGCTAAGGCTGTTCTTGTGGAATTGGCAAAGTGATATTTGGAAGCCCATGGAGGGCTATGGTGAAAAAGGAAATATCTTCCGTTCAAAACTGGAAAGAAGCTTTCTGAGAAACTGCACTGTGTTCTGTTAATTCATCTCACAGAGTTACATCTTTCCCTTCAAGAAGCCTTTCGCTAAGGCTGTTCTTGTGGAATTGGCAAAGTGATATTTGGAAGCCCATAGAGGGCTATGGTGAAAAAGGAAATATCTTCCGTTCAAAACTGGAGAGAAGCTTTCTGAGAAACTGCTCTGTGTTCTGTTAATTCATCTCACAGAGTTACATCTTTCCTTCAAGAAGCCTTTCGCTAAGGCTGTTCTTGTGGAATTGGCAAAATGATATTTGGAACCTCATAGAGGGCTATGGTGAAAAAGGAAATATCTTCCGTTCAAAACTGGAAAGAAGCTTTCTGAGAAACTGCTCTGTGTTCTTTACTTCATCTCACAGAGTTACATCTTTCCCTTCAAGAATCCTTTCGCTAAGGCTGTTCTTGTGGAATTGGCAAAATGATATTTGGAAGCTCATAGAGGGCTATGGTGAAAAAGGAAATATCTTCCGTTCAAAACTGGAAAGAAGCTTTCTGAGAAACTGCTCTGTGTTCTGTTACTTCATCTCACAGAGTTACATCTTTCCCTTCAAGAAGCCTTTCGCTAAGGCTATTCTTGTGGAATTGGCAAAGGGATATCTGGAAGCCCATAGAGGGCTATGGAGAAAAAGGAAATATCTTCCGTTCAAAACTGGAAAGAAGCTATCTGAGAAAATGCTCTGTGTTCTGTTAATTCATCTCACAGAGTTACATCTTTCCCTTCAAGAAGCCTTTCGCTAAGGCTGTTCTTGTGGAATTGGCAAAGTGATATTTGGAAGCCCATGGAGGGCTATGGTGAAAAAGGAAATATCTTCCGTTCAAAACTGGAAAGAAGCTTTCTGAGAAACTGCACTGTGTTCTGTTAATTCATCTCACAGAGTTACATCTTTCCCTTCAAGAAGCCTTTCGCTAAGGCTGTTCTTGTGGAATTGGCAAAGTGATATTTGGAAGCCCATAGAGGGCTATGGTGAAAAAGGAAATATCTTCCGTTCAAAACTGGAGAGAAGCTTTCTGAGAAACTGCTCTGTGTTCTGTTAATTCATCTCACAGAGTTACATCTTTCCCTCAAGAAGCCTTTCGCTAAGGCTGTTCTTGTGGAATTGGCAAAATGATATTTGGAACCTCATAGAGGGCTATGGTGAAAAAGGAAATATCTTCCGTTCAAAACGGGAAAGAAGCTTTCTGAGAAACTGCTCTGTGTTCTTTACTTCATCTCACAGAGTTACATCTTTCCCTTCAAGAATCCTTTCGCTAAGGCTGTTCTTGTGGAATTGGCAAAATGATATTTGGAACCTCATAGAGGGCTATGGTGAAAAAGGAAATATCTTCCGTTCAAAACTGGAAAGAAGCTTTCTGAGAAACTGCTCTGTGTTCTGTTAATTCATCTCACAGAGTTACATCTTTCCCTTCAAGAAGCCTTTCGCTAAGGCTGTTCTTGTGGAATTGGCAAAGTGATATTTGGAAGCCCATGGAGGGCTATGGTGAAAAAGGAAATATCTTCCGTTCAAAACTGGAAAGAAGCTTTCTGAGAAACTGCACTGTGTTCTGTTAATTCATCTCACAGAGTTACATCTTTACCTTCAAGAAGCCTTTCGCTAAGGCTGTTCTTGTGGAATTGGCAAAGTGATATTTGGAAGCCCATAGAGGGCTATGGTGAAAAGGAAATATCTTCCGTTCAAAACTGGAAAGAAGCTTTCTGAGAAACTGCTCTGTGTTCTGTTACTTCATCTCACAGAGTTACATCTTTCCCTTCAAGAAGCCTTTCGCTAAGGCTGTTCTTGTGGAATTGGCAAAGGATATTTGGAAGCCCATAGAGGGCTATGGAGAAAAAGGAAATATCTTCCGCTCAAAACTGGAAAGAAGCTTTCTGAGAAACTGCTCTATGTTCTGTTAATTCATCTCACAGAGTTACATCTTTCCTTCAAGAAGCCTTCGCTAAGGCTGTTCTTGTGGAATTGGCAAAGGATATTTGGAAGCCCACAGAGGACTATGGTGAAAAGGAAATATCTTCCGTTCAAAACTGGAAAGAAGCTTTCTGAGAAACTGCTCTGTGTTCTGTTAATTCATCTCACAGAGTTCCATCTTTCCCTTCAAGAAGCCTTTCGCTAAGGCTGTTCTTGTGGAATTGGCAAAGAGATATTTGGAAGCCCATAGAGGGCTATGGTGAAAAGGAAATATCTTCCGTTCAAAACTGGAAAGAAGCTTGAGAAACTGCTCTGTGTTCTGTTAATTCATCTCACAGAGTTACATCTTTCCTTCAAGAAGCCTTTCGCTAAGGCTGTTCTTGTGGAATTGGCAAAGTGATATTTGGAAGCCCATAGAGGGCTATGGTGAAAAGGAAATATCTTCCGTTCAAAACTGGAAAGAAGCTTTCTGAGAAACTGCTCTATGTTCTGTTAATTCATCTCACAGAGTTCCATGTTTCCCTTCAAGAAGCCTTTCGCTAAGGCGGTTCTTGTGGAATTGGCAAAGTGATATTTGGAAGCCCATAGAGGGCTATGGAGAAAAAGGAAATATCTTCCGTTCAAAACTGGAAAGAAGCTTTCTGAGAAACTGCTCTATGTTCTGTTAATTCATCTCACAGAGTTCCATCTTTCCCTTCAAGAAGCCTTTCGCTAAGGCTGTTCTTGTGGAATTGGAAAGTGATACTTGGAAGCCCGTAGAGGGCTATGGTGAAAAAGGAAATATCTTCCGTTCAAAACTGGAGAGAAGCTTTCTGAGAAACTGCTCTGTGTTCTGTTAATTCATCTCACAGAGTTACATCTTTCCCTTCAAGAAGCCTTTCGCTAAGGCTGTTCTTGTGGAATTGGCAAAATGATATTTGGAACCTCATAGAGGGCTATGGTGAAAAAGGAAATATCTTCCGTTCAAAACTGGAAAGAAGCTTTCTGAGAAACTGCTCTGTGTTCTTTACTTCATCTCACAGAGTTACATCTTTCCCTTCAAGAATCCTTTCGCTAAGGCTGTTCTTGTGGAATTGGCAAAATGATATTTGGAACCTCATAGAGGGCTATGGTGAAAAAGGAAATATCTTCCGTTCAAAACTGGAAAGAAGCTTTCTGAGAAACTGCTCTGTGTTCTGTTACTTCATCTCACAGAGTTACATCTTTCCCTTCAAGAAGCCTTTCGCTAAGGCTATTCTTGTGGAATTGGCAAAGGGATATCTGGAAGCCCATAGAGGGCTATGGTGAAAAAGGAAATATCTTCCGTTCAAAGCTGGAAAGAAGCTTTCTGAGAAACTGCTTTGTGTTCTGTTAATTCATCTCACACAGTTACAACTTTCCCTTAAGGAAGCCTTTCTCTAAGGCTTTTCTTGTGGAAGTGGCAAAGTGATATTTGAAAGCCCATGGAGGGCTATGGTGAAAAAGGAAATATCTTCCGTTAAAACTGGAAAGAAGCTTTCTGAGAAACTGCTTTGTGTTCTGTTAATTCATCTCACAGAGTCACAGCTTTCCTTCAAGAAGCCTTTCGCTAAGGCTGTTCTTGTGAAATTGGCAAAGTGATATTTGGAAGCCCATAGAGGGCTATGGTGAAAAGGAAATATCTTCCGCTTCAAAACTGGAAAGAAGCTTTCTGAGAAACTGCTCTGTGTTCTGTTAATTCATCTCACAGAGTCACAGCTTTCCTTCAAGAAGCCTTTCGCTAAGGCTGTTCTTGTGGAATTGGCAAAGGATATTTGGAAGCCCATAGAGGGCTATGGAGAAAAGGAAATATCTTCCGCTCAAAACTGGAAAGAAGCTTTCTGAGAAACTGCTCTGTGTTCTGTTAATTCATCTCACAGAGTTACATCTTTCCTTCAAGAAGCCTTTCGCTAAGGCTGTTCTTGTGGAATTGGCAAAGGATATTTGGAAGCCCATGGAGGGCTATGGTGAAAAGGAAATATCTTCCGCTCAAAACTGGAAAGAAGCTTTCTGAGAAACTGCTCTGTGTTCTGTTAATTCATCTCACAGAGTTACATCTTTCCTTCAAGAAGCCTTTCGCTAAGGCTGTTCTTGTGGAATTGGCAAAGTGATATTTGGAAGCCCATAGAGGGCTATGGAGAAAAAGGAAATATCTTCCGTTCAAAACTGGAGAGAAGCTTTCTGAGAAACTGCTCTGTGTTCTGTTAATTCATCTCACAGAGTTACATCTTTCCCTTCAAGAAGCCTTTCGCTAAGGCTGTTCTTGTGGAATTGGCAAAATGATATTTGGAACCTCATAGAGGGCTATGGTGAAAAAGGAAATATCTTCCGTTCAAAACTGGAAAGAAGCTTTCTGAGAAACTGCTCTGTGTTCTTTACTTCATCTCACAGAGTTACATCTTTCCCTTCAAGAATCCTTTCGCTAAGGCTGTTCTTGTGGAATTGGCAAAATGATATTTGGAAGCTCATAGAGGGCTATGGTGAAAAAGGAAATATCTTCCGTTCAAAACTGGAAAGAAGGTTTCTGAGAAACTGCTTTGTGTTCTGTTACTTCATCTCACAGATTTACATCTTTCCCTTCAAGAAGCCTTTGGCTAAGGCTGTTCTTGTGGAATTGGCAAAGGGATATTTGGATGCCCATACAGGGCTATGGTGAAAAAGGAAATATCTTCCGTTAAAAACTGGAAAGAAGCTTTCTGAGAAACTGCTTTGTGTTCTGTTAATTCATCTCACAGAGTTACTGCTTTCCCTTGAAGAAGCCTTTCACTAAGACTGTTCTTGTGGAATTGGCAAAGTAATATTTGGAAGCCCATAGAGGGCTGTGGTGAAAAAGGAAATATGTTCTGTTCAAAACTGGAAAGACAGTTTCTGAGAAACTGCTTTGTGTTCTGTTAATTCATCTCACACAGTTACAACTTTCCCTGAAGAAGCCTTTCGCTAAGGCTTTTCTTGTGGAAGTGGCAAAGTGATATTTGGAATCTCATGGAGGTCAATGGTGAAAAAGGAACTATCTTCCGTTAAAAACTGGAAAGAAAATTTCTGAGAAACTGCTTTGTGTTCTGTTAATTCATCTCACAGAATCACAGCTTTCCCTTCAAGAAGCCTTCGCTAAGGCTGTTCTTGTGGAATTGGCTAAGTGATATTTGGAAGCCCGTAGAGGGTTATGGTGAAAAAGGAAATATCTTCCGCTCAAAACTGGAAAGAAGCTTGAGAAACTGCTGTGTGTTCTGTTAATTCATCTCACAGAGTTCCATCTTTCCTTCAAGAAGCCTTTCACTAAGGCTGTTCTTGTGGAATTGGCAAAGGATATTTGGAAGCCCATAGAGGGCTATGGTGAAAAAGGAAATATCTTCCGTTCAAAACTGGAAAGAAGCTTTCTGAGAAACTGCTCTGTGTTCTGTTACTTCATCTCACTGAGTTACATCTTTCCCTTCAAGAAGCCTTTCGCTAAGGCTGTTCTTGTGGAATTGGCAAAGGATATTTGGAAGCCCATAGAGGGCTATGGTGAAAAGGAAATATCTTCCGTTCAAAACTGGAAAGAAGCTTTCTGAGAAACTGCTCTGTGTTCTGTTACTTCATCTCACAGAGTTACATCTTTCCCTTCAAAGCCTTTCGCTAAGGCTGTTCTTGTGGAATTGGCAAAGGATATTTGGAAGCCCATAGAGGGCTATGGTGAAAAAGGAAATATCTTCCGTTCAAAACTGGAAAGAAGCTTTCTGAGAAACTGCTCTGTGTTCTGTTAATTCATCTCACAGAGTTACATCTTTCCCTTCAAGAAGCCTTTCGCTAAGGCTGTTCTTGTGGAATTGGCAAAGGATATTTGGAAGCCCATAGAGGGCTATGGTGAAAAGGAAATATCTTCCGTTCAAAACTGGAAAGAAGCTTTCTGAGAAACTGCTCTGTGTTCTGTTACTTCATCTCACAGAGTTACATCTTTCCCTTCAAGAAGCCTTTCGCTAAGGCTGTTCTTGTGGAATTGGCAAAGTGATATTTGGAAGCCCATAGAGGGCTATGGTGAAAAGGAAATATCTTCTGTTCAAAACTGGAAAGAAGCTTGAGAAACTGCTCTGTGTTCTGTTAATTCATCTCACAGAATTACATCTTTCCTTCAAGAAGCCTTTCGCTAAGGCTGTTCTTGTGGAATTGGCAAAGGATATTTGGAAGCCCAGAGGGCTATGGTGAAAAGGAAATATCTTCCGTTCAAAACTGGAAAGAAGCTTTCTGAGAAACTTCTGTGTGTTCTGTTAATTCATCTCACAGAGTTACATCTTTCCTTCAAGAACCTTTCGCTAAGGCTGTTCTTGTGGAATTGGCAAAGGATATTTGGAAGCCCATAGAGGGCTATGGTGAAAAGGAAATATCTTCCGTTCAAAACTGGAAGAAGCTTTCTGAGAAACTGCTCTGTGTTCTGTTAATTCATCTCACAGAGTTACATGTTTCCTTCAAGAAGCCTTTCGCTAAGGCTATTCTTGTGGAATTGGCAAAGGATATTTGGAAGCCCTTACAGGGCTATGGTGAAAAGGAAATATCTTCCGTTCAAAACTGGAAAGAAGCTTTCTGAGAAACTGCTCTGTGTTCTGTTAATTCATCTCACAGAGTTACATCTTTCCTTCAAGAAGCCTTTCGCTAAGGCTGTTCTTGTGGAATTGGCAAAGGATATTTGAAGCCCATAGAGGGCTATGGTGAAAAAGGAAATATCTTCCGTTCAAAACTGGAAAGAAGCTTTCTGAGAAACTGCTCTGTGTTCTGTTAATTCATCTCACAGAGTTACATCTTTCCCTTCAAAAGCCTTTCGCTAAGGCTTTTCTTGTGGAATTGGCAAAGTGATATTTGGAAGCCCATAGAGGGCTATGGTGAAAAGGAAATATCTTCCTTTCAAAACTGGAAAGAAGCTTTCTGAGAAACTGCTGTGTTCTGTTAATTCATCTCACAGAGTTACATCTTTCCTTCAAGAAGCCTTTCACTAAGGCTGTTCTTGTGGAATTGGCAAAGGATATTTGGAAGCCCTTACAGGGCTATGGTGAAAAGGAAATATCTTCCTTCAAAACTGGAAAGAAGCTTTCTGAGAAACTGCTCTGTGTTCTGTTACTTCATCTCACAGAGTTACATCTTTCCTTCAAGAAGCCTTTCGCTAAGGCTGTTCTTGTGGAATTGGCAAGGATATTTGGAAGCCCATAGAGGCTATGGTGAAAAAGGAAATATCTTCCGTTCTAAACTGGAAAGAAGCTTTCTGAGAAACTGCTCTGTGTTCTGTTAATTCATCCCACAGAGTTACATCTTTCCCTTCAAGAAGCCTTTCGCTAAGGCTGTTCTTGTGGAATTGGCAAAGTGATATTTGGAAGCCCATAGAGGGCTATGGTGAAAAAGGAAATATCTTCCGTTCACACTGGAAAGAAGCTTTCTGAGAAACTGCTCTATGTTCTGTTAATTCATCTCACAGAGTTCCATGTTTCCCTTCAAGAAGCCTTTCGCTAAGGCGGTTCTTGTGGAATTGGCAAAGTGATATTTGGAAGCCCATAGAGGGCTATGGAGAAAAAGGAAATATCTTCCGTTCAAAACTGGAAAGAAGCTTTCTGAGAAACTGCTCTATGTTCTGTTAATTCATCTCACAGAGTTCCATCTTTCCCTTCAAGAAGCCTTTCGCTAAGGCTGTTCTTGTGGAATTGGAAAAGTGATATTTGGAAGCCCGTAGAGGGCTATGGTGAAAAAGGAAATATCTTCCGTTTAAAACTGGAGAGAAGCTTTCTGAGAAACTGCTCTGTGTTCTGTTAATTCATCTCACAGAGTTACATCTTTCCCTTCAAGAAGCCTTTCGCTAAGGCTGTTCTTGTGGAATTGGCAAAATGATATTTGGAACCTCATAGAGGGCTATGGTGAAAAAGGAAATATCTTCCGTTCAAAACTGGAAAGAAGCTTTCTGAGAAACTGCTCTGTGTTCTTTACTTCATCTCACAGAGTTACATCTTTCCCTTCAAGAAGCCTTTCGCTAAGGCTGTTCTTGTGGAATTGGCAAAATGATATTTGGAACCTCATAGAGGGCTATGGTGAAAAAAATATCTTCCGTTCAAAACTGGAAAGAAGGTTTCTGAGAAACTGCTTTGTGTTCTGTTACTTCATCTCACAGATTTACATCTTTCCCTTCAAGAAGCCTTTGGCTAAGGCTGTTCTTGTGGAATTGGCAAAGGGATATTTGGATGCCCATACAGGGCTATGGTGAAAAAGGAAATATCTTCCGTTAAAAACTGGAAAGAAGCTTTCTGAGAAACTGCTTTGTGTTCTGTTAATTCATCTCACAGAGTTACTGCTTTCCCTTGAAGAAGCCTTTCACTAAGACTGTTCTTGTGGAATTGGCAAAGTAATATTTGGAAGCCCATAGAGGGCTGTGGTGAAAAAGGAAATATGTTCTGTTCAAAACTGGAAAGACAGTTTCTGAGAAACTGCTTTGTGTTCTGTTAATTCATCTCACACAGTTACAACTTTCCCTTAAGAAGCCTTTCGCTAAGGCTTTTCTTGTGGAAGTGGCAAAGTGATATTTGGAATCTCATGGAGGTCAATGGTGAAAAAGGAACTATCTTCCGTTAAAAACTGGAAAGAAGCTTTCTGAGAAAGTGCTTTGTGTTCTGTTAATTCATCTCACAGAATCACAGCTTTCCCTTCAAGAAGCCTTTCGCTACCGCTGTTCTTGTGGAATTGGCTAAGTGATATTTGGAAGCCCGTAGAGGGTTATGGTGAAAAACGAAATATCTTCCGTTCAAAACTGGAAAGAAGCTTTCTGAGAAACTGCTGTGTGTTCTGTTAATTCATCTCACAGAGTTCCATCTTTCCCTTCAAGAAGCCTTTCGCTAAGGCTGTTCTTGTGGAATTGGCAAAGGGATATTTGGAAGCCCATAGAGGGCTATGGTGAAAAAGGAAATATCTTCCGTTCAAAACTGGAAAGAAGCTTTCTGAGAAACTTCTGTGTGTTCTGTTAATTCATCTCACAGAGTTACATCTTTTCCTTCAAGAAGCCTTTCGCTAAGACTGTTCTTGTGGAATTGGCAAAGGGATATTTGGAAGCCCATAGAGGTCTATGGTGAAAAAGGAAATATCTTCCGTTCAAAACTTGAAAGAAGCTTTCTGAGAAACTGCTCTGTGTTCTGTTAATTCATCTCACAGAGTTACATGTTTCCCTTCAAGGAGCCTTTCGCTAAGGCTATTCTTGTGGAATTGGCAAAGGGATATTTGGAAGCCCTTACAGGGCTATGGTGAAAAAGGAAATATCTTCCGTTCAAAACTGGAAAGAAGCTTTCTGAGAAACTGCTCTGTGTTCTGTTAATTCATCTCACAGAGTTACATCTTTCCCTTTAATAAGTCTTTCGCTAAGGCTTTTCTTTTGGAATTGGCAAAGTGATATTTGGAAGCCCATAGAGGGCTACGGTTCAAAAAGGAAATATCTTCCGTTCAAAACTGGAAAGAAGCTTTCTGAGAAACTGCTTTGTGTTCTGTTAATTCATCTCACACAGTTACAACTTTCCCTTAAAGAAGTCTTTCGCTAAGGCTTTTCTTGTGGAAGTGGCAAACTGATATTTGAAAGCCCATGGAGGTATATGTTGAAAAAGGAACTATCTTCCGTTAAAAACTGGAAAGAAGCTTTCTGAGAAACTGCTTTGTGTTCTGTTAATTCATCTCACAGAGTCACAGCTTTCCCTTCAAGAAGCCTTACGCTAAGGCGGTTCTTGTGAAATTGGCAAAGTGATATTTGGAAGCCCGTAGAGGGTTATGGTGAAAAAGGAAATATCTTCCGTTCAAAACTGGAAAGAAGCTTTCTGAGAAACTGCTCTGTGTTCTGTTAATTCATCTCACAGAGTTACATCTTTCCTTCAAGAACCTTTCGCTAAGGCTGTTCTTGTGGAATTGGCAAATGATATTTGGAACCTCATAGAGGGCTATGGTGAAAAGGAAATATCTTCCGTTCAAAACTGGAAAGAAGCTTTCTGAGAAACTGCTTTGTGTTCTGTTACTTCATCTCACAGAGTTACATCTTTCCTTCAAGAAGCCTTTGGCTAAGGCTGTTCTTGTGGAATTGGCAAAGGATATTTGGATGCCCATACAGGGCTATGGTGAAAAGGAAATATCTTCCGTTAAAACTGGAAAGAAGCTTTCTGAGAAACTGCTTTGTGTTCTGTTAATTCATCTCACAGAGTTACTGCTTTCCTTGAAGAAGCCTTTCACTAAGACTGTTCTTGTGGAATTGGCAAAATGATATTTGGAAGCCCATAGAGGGCTGTGGTGAAAAGGAAATATGTTCTGTTCAAAACTGGAAAGACAGTTTCTGAGAAACTGCTTTGTGTTCTGTTAATTCATCTCACACAGTTACAACTTTCCTTCAAGAAGCCTTTCGCTAAGGCTTTTCTTGTGGAAGTGGCAAAGTGATATTTGGAATCTCATGGAGGTCAATGGTGAAAAGGAAATATCTTCCGTTAAAACTGGAAAGAAGCTTTCTGAGAAACTGCTTTGTGTTCTGTTAATTCATCTCACAGAATCACAGCTTTCCTTCAAGAAGCCTTTCGCTAAGGCTGTTCTTGTGGAATTGGCAAAGTGATATTTGGAAGCCCATAGAGGGTTATGGTGAAAAGGAAATATCTTCCGTTCAAAACTGGAAAGAAGCTTTCTGAGAAACTGCTGTGTTCTGTTAATTCATCTCACAGAGTTCCATCTTTCCTTCAAGAAGCCTTTCGCTAAGGCTGTTCTTGTGGAATTGGCAAAGGATATTTGGAAGCCCATAGAGGGCTATGGTGAAAAGGAAATATCTTCCGTTCAAAACTGGAAAGAAGCTTTCTGAGAAACTGCTGTGTTCTGTTAATTCATCTCACAGAGTTACATCTTTCCCTTCAAGAAGCCTTTCGCTAAGACTGTTCTTGTGGAATTGGCAAAGGATATTTGGAAGCCCATAGAGGCTATGGTGAAAAGGAAATATCTTCCGTTCAAAACTGGAAAGAAGCTTTCTGAGAAACTGCTCTGTGTTCTGTTAATTCATCTCACAGAGTTACATCTTTCCTTCAAGAAGCCTTCGCTAAGGCTATTCTTGTGGAATTGGCAAAGGATATTTGGAAGCCCATACAGGGCTATGGTGAAAAGGAAATATCTTCCGTTAAAACTGGAAAGAAGCTTTCTGAGAAACTGCTCTGTGTTCTGTTAATTCATCTCACAGAGTTACATCTTTCCCTTCAAGAAGCCTTTCGCTAAGGCTTTTCTTGTGGAATTGGCAAGGATATTTGGAAGCCCATAGAGGCTATGGTGAAAAGGAAATATCTTCCGTTAAAACTGGAAAGAAGCTTTCTGAGAAACTGCTTTGTGTTCTGTTAATTCATCTCACACAGTTACAACTTTCCCTTAAAGAAGTCTTTCGCTAAGGCTTTTCTTGTGGAAGTGGCAAACTGATATTTGAAAGCCCATGGAGGTATATGTTGAAAAAGGAACTATCTTCCGTTGAAAACTGGAAAGAAGCTTTCTGAGAAACTGCTTTGTGTTCTGTTAATTCATCTCACAGAGTCACAGCTTTCCTTCAAGAAGCCTTTCGCTAAGGCTGTTCTTGTGAATTGGCAAAGTGATATTTGGAAGCCCATAGAGGGTTATGGTGAAAAGGAAATATCTTCCGCTCAAAACTGGAAAGAAGCTTTCTGAGAAACTGCTCTGTGTTCTGTTAATTCATCTCACAGAGTTACATCTTTCCCTTCAAGAAGCCTTTCACTAAGGCTTTTCTTGTGGAATTGGCAAAGTGATATTTGGAAGCCCATAGAGGGCTATGGTGAAAAAGGAAATATCTTCCTTTCAAAACTGGAAAGAAGCTTTCTGAGAAACTGCTCTATGTTCTGTTAATTCATCTCACAGAGTTACATCTTTCCTTCAAGAAGCCTTTCACTAAGGCTGTTCTTGTGGAATTGGCAAGGATATTTGGAAGCCCTTAGAGGGCTATGGTGAAAAGGAAATATCTTCCGTTCAAAACTGGAAAGAAGCTTTCTGAGAAACTGCTCTATGTTCTGTTAATTCATCTCACAGAGTTACATCTTTCCTTCAAGAAGCCTTCGCTAAGGCTGTTCTTGTGAATTGGCAAAGTGATATTTGGAAGCCCATAGAGGGCTATGGTGAAAAAGGAAATATCTTCCTTTCAAAACTGGAAAGAAGCTTTCTGAGAAACTGCTCTGTGTTCTGTTAATTCATCTCACAGAGTTACATCTTTCCCTTCAAGAAGCCTTTCGCTAAGGCTGTTCTTGTGGAATTGGCAAAGGATATTTGGAAGCCCATAGAGGGCTATGGTGAAAAAGGAAATATCTTCCGCTCAAAACTGGAAAGAAGCTTTCTGAGAAACTGCTCTGTGTTCTGTTAATTCATCTCACAGAGTTACATCTTTCCTTCAAGAAGCCTTTCGCTAAGGCTGTTCTTGTGGAATTGGCAAAGGATATTTGAAGCCCATAGAGGGCTATGGTGAAAAAGGAAATATCTTCTGTTCAAAACTGGAAAGAAGCTTTCTGAGAAACTGCTCTATGTTCTGTTAATTCATCTCACAGAGTTCCATCTTTCCTTCAAGAAGCCTTTCGCTAAGGCTGTTCTTGTGGAATTGGCAAAGTGATATTTGGAAGCCCTTAGAGGGCTATGGTGAGAAAGGAAATATCTTCTGTTAAAAACTGGAAAGAAGCTTTCTGAGAAACTGCTTTGTGTTCTGTTAATTCATCTCACAGAGTTACAGCTTTCCTTCAAGAAGCCTTTCGCTAAGGCTGTTCTTGTGGAATTGGCAAAGTGATATTTGCAAGCCCATAGAGGGCTACGGTGAAATAGGAAATATCTTCCGTTCAAAACTGGAAAGAAGCTTTCTGAGAAACTGCTTTGTGTTCTGTGAATTCATCTCACAGACTTACATATTTCCGTTCAAGAAGCCTTTCGCTAAGGCTGTTCTTGTGGAATTGGAAAAGTGATATTTGGAAGCCCATAGAGGGCTATGGTGAAAAAGGAAATATCTTCCGTTCAAAACTGGAAAGAAGCTTGAGAAACTGCTCTGTGTTCTGTTACTTCATCTCACAGAGTTACATCTTTCCTTCAAGAAGCCTTTCACTAAGACTGTTCTTGTGGAATTGGCAAAGTGATATTTGGAAGCCCATAGGGCTATGGTGAAAAAGGAAATATCTTCCGTTCAAAACTGGAAAGAAGCTTGAGAAACTGCTTTGTGTTCTGTTAATTCATCTCACAGAGTTACAACTTTCCTTAAGAAGCCTTTCGCTAAGGCTTTTCTTGTGGAAGTGGCAAACTGATATTTGAAAGCCCATGGAGGTATATGTTGAAAAAGGAACTATCTTCCGTTAAAACTGGAAAGAAGCTTTCTGAGAAACTGCTTTGTGTTCTGTTAATTCATCTCACAGAGTTACAGCTTTCCTTCAAGAAGCCTTTCGCTAAGGCTGTTCTTGTGAATTGGCAAAGTGATATTTGGAAGCCCTTAGAGGGCTATGGTGAAAAAGGAAATATCTTCCGTTCAAAACTGGAAAGAAGCTTTCTGAGAAACTGCTCTGTGTTCTGTTAATTCATCTCACAGAGTTCCATCTTTCCTTCAAGAAGCCTTTCACTAAGGCTGTTCTTGTGGAATTGGCAAAGGATATTTGGAAGCCCATAGAGGGCTATGGGGAAAAGGAAATATCTTCCGCTCAAAACTGGAAAGAAGCTTTCTGAGAAACTGCACTGTGTTCTGTTAATTCATCTCACAGAGTTACATGTTTCCCTACAAGAAGCCTTTCGCTAACGCTGTTCTTGTGGAATTGGCAAAGTGATATTTGGAAGCCCATAGAGGGCTATGGTGAAAAAGGAAATATCTTCCGTTCAAAACTGGAAAGAAGCTTTCTGAGAAACTGCTCTGTGTTCTGTCAATTCATCTCACAGAGTTACATCTTTCCCTTCAAGAACCTTTCGCTAAGGCTGTTCATGTGGAATTGGCAAAGGGATATTTGGAAGCCCATAGAGGGCTATGGAGAAAAAGGAAATATCTTCCGTTCAAAACTGGAAAGAAGCTTTCTGAGAAACTGCTCTATGTTCTGTTAATTCATATCACAGAGTTACATCTTTCCCTTCAAGAAGCCTTTCGCTAAGGCTGTTCTTGTGGAATTGGCAAAGGGATATTTGGAAGCCCACAGAGGACTATGGTGAAAAAGGAAATATCTTCCGTTCAAAACTGGAAAGAAGCTTTCTCAGAAACTGCTGTGTGTTCTGTTAATTCATCTCACAGAGTTCCATCTTTCCCTTCAAGAAGCCTTTCGCTAAGGCTGTTCTTGTGGAATTGGCAAAGGGATATTTGGAAGCCCATAGAGGGCTATGGTGAAAAAGGAAATATCTTCCGTTCAAAACTGGAAAGAAGCTTTCTGAGAAACTGCTCTGTGTTCTGTTAATTCATCTCACAGAGTTACATCTTTCCTTCAAGAAGCCTTTCGCTAAGGCTGTTCTTGTGGAATTGGCAAAGGATATTTGGAAGCCCATAGAGGGCTATGGTGAAAAAGGAAATATCTTCCGTTCAAAACTGGAAAGAAGCTTTCTGAGAAACTGCTCTGTGTTCTGTTACTTCATCTCACAGAGTTACATCTTTCCTTCAAGAAGCCTTTCGCTAAGGCTGTTCTTGTGGAATTGGCAAAATGATATTTGGAAGCTCATAGAGGGCTATGGTGAAAAAGGAAATATCTTCCGCTCAAAACTGGAAAGAAGCTTTCTGAGAAACTGCTTTGTGTTCTGTTACTTCATCTCACAGAGTTACATCTTTCCTTCAAGAAGCCTTCGCTAAGGCTGTTCTTGTGGAATTGGCAAAGGATATTTGGATGCCCATACAGGGCTATGGTGAAAAAGGAAATATCTTCCGCTCAAAACTGGAAAGAAGCTTTCTGAGAAACTGCTCTGTGTTCTGTTAATTCATCTCACAGAGTTACATCTTTCCTTCAAGAAGCCTTTCGCTAAGGCTGTTCTTGTGGAATTGGCAAAGGATATTTGGAAGCCCATAGAGGGCTATGGTGAAAAAGGAAATATCTTCCGTTAAAAACTGGAAAGAAGCTTTCTGAGAAACTGCTTTGTGTTCTGTTAATTCATCTCACAGAGTTACATCTTTCCTTCAAGAAGCCTTTCGCTAAGGCTGTTCTTGTGGAATTGGCAAAGGATATTTGGAAGCCCATAGAGGGCTATGGTGAAAAAGGAAATATGTTCTGTTCAAAACTGGAAAGAAGCTTTCTGAGAAACTGCTTTGTGTTCTGTTAATTCATCTCACAGAGTTACATCTTTCCTTCAAGAAGCCTTTCGCTAAGGCTGTTCTTGTGGAATTGGCAAAGTGATATTTGGAAGCCCATGGAGGTCAATGGTGAAAAAGGAAATATCTTCCGTTAAAAACTGGAAAGAAGCTTTCTGAGAAACTGCTTTGTGTTCTGTTAATTCATCTCACAGAGTTACATCTTTCCTTCAAGAAGCCTTTCGCTAAGGCTGTTCTTGTGGAATTGGCAAAGTGATATTTGGAAGCCCATAGAGGCTATGGTGAAAAAGGAAATATCTTCCTTTGAAAACTGGAAAGAAGCTTTCTGAGAAACTGCTCTATGTTCTGTTAATTCATCTCACAGAGTTACATCTTTCCTTCAAGAAGCCTTTCGCTAAGGCTGTTCTTGTGGAATTGGCAAAGTGATATTTGGAAGCCCATAGAGGGCTCTGGTGAAAAAGGAAATATCTTCCGCTCAAAACTGGAAAGAAGCTTGAGAAACTGCTGTGTTCTGTTAATTCATCTCACAGAGTTACATCTTTCCTTCAAGAAGCCTTCGCTAAGGCTGTTCTTGTGGAATTGGCAAAGGATATTTGGAAGCCCATAGAGGGCTATGGTGAAAAAGGAAATATCTTCCGCTCAAAACTGGAAAGAAGCTTTCTGAGAAACTGCTCTGTGTTCTGTTAATTCATCTCACTGAGTTACATCTTTCCTTCAAGAAGCCTTTCGCTAAGGCTGTTCTTGTGGAATTGGCAAAGGATATTTGGAAGCCCACAGAGGACTATGGTGAAAAAGGAAATATCTTCCGCTCAAAACTGGAAAGAAGCTTTCTGAGAAACTGCTCTGTGTTCTGTTAATTCATCTCACAGAGTTCCATCTTTCCTTCAAGAAGCCTTTCGCTAAGGCTGTTCTTGTGGAATTGGCAAAGGATATTTGGAAGCCCATAGAGGGTTATGGTGAAAAAGGAAATATCTTCCGCTCAAAACTGGAAAGAAGCTTTCTGAGAAACTGCTCTGTGTTCTGTTAATTCATCTCACTGAGTTACATCTTTCCTTCAAGAAGCCTTTCGCTAAGGCTGTTCTTGTGGAATTGGCAAAGTGATATTTGGAAGCCCATAGAGGGCTATGGTGAAAAAGGAAATATCTTCCGTTCAAAACTGGAAAGAAGCTTGAGAAACTGCTTTGTGTTCTGTTAATTCATCTCACAGAGTTACATCTTTCCTTCAAGAAGCCTTTCGCTAAGGCTGTTCTTGTGGAATTGGCAAAGGATATTTGGAAGCCCATAGAGGGCTATGGTGAAAAGGAAATATCTTCCGCTCAAAACTGGAAAGAAGCTTGAGAAACTGCTCTGTGTTCTGTTAATTCATCTCACAGAGTTACATCTTTCCTTCAAGAAGCCTTTCGCTAAGACTGTTCTTGTGGAATTGGCAAAGGATATTTGGAAGCCCATAGAGGGCTATGGTGAAAAAGGAAATATCTTCCGTTCAAAACTGGAAAGAAGCTTTCTGAGAAACTGCTCTGTGTTCTGTTAATTCATCTCACAGAGTTACATCTTTCCTTCAAGAAGCCTTTGCTAAGGCTGTTCTTGTGGAATTGGCAAAGGATATTTGGAAGCCCATAGAGGGCTATGGTGAAAAGGAAATATCTTCCGTTCAAAACTGGAAAGAAGCTTTCTGAGAAACTGCTCTGTGTTCTGTTAATTCATCTCACAGAGTTACATCTTTCCTTCAAGAAGCCTTCGCTAAGGCTATTCTTGTGGAATTGGCAAAGGATATTTGGAAGCCCTTAGAGGGCTATGGTGAAAAGGAAATATCTTCCGTTCAAAACTGGAAAGAAGCTTTCTGAGAAACTGCTCTGTGTTCTGTTAATTCATCTCACAGAGTTACATCTTTCCTTCAAGAAGCCTTTCGCTAAGGCTTTTCTTGTGGAATTGGCAAAGTGATATTTGGAAGCCCATAGGGCTATGGTGAAAAAGGAAATATCTTCCGTTCAAAACGGGAAAGAAGCTTTCTGAGAAACTGCTTTGTGTTCTGTTAATTCATCTCACACAGTTACAACTTTCCCTTAAAGAAGTCTTTCGCTAAGGCTTTTCTTGTGGAAGTGGCAAACTGATATTTGAAGCCCATGGAGGTATATGTTGAAAAGGAACTATCTTCCGTTAAAAACTGGAAAGAAGCTTTCTGAGAAACTGCTTTGTGTTCTGTTAATTCATCTCACAGAGTCACAGCTTTCCTTCAAGAAGCCTTTCGCTAACGCTGTTCTTGTGGAATTGGCAAAGGATATTTGGAAGCCCAGAGGGCTATGGTGAAAAAGGAAATATCTTCCGTTCAAAACTGGAAAGAAGCTTTCTGAGAAACTGCTCTGTGTTCTGTTAATTCATCTCACAGAGTTACATCTTTCCTTCAAGAAGCCTTTCGCTAAGGCTGTTCTTGTGGAATTGGCAAGGATATTTGGAAGCCCATAGAGGGCTATGGTGAAAAGGAAATATCTTCCGTTCAAAACTGGAAGAAGCTTTCTGAGAAACTGCTCTGTGTTCTGTTAATTCATCTCACAGAGTTACATCTTTCCTTCAAGAAGCCTTTCGCTAAGGCTGTTCTTGTGGAATTGGCAAAGTGATATTTGGAAGCCCATAGAGGCTATGGTGAAAAGGAAATATCTTCCGTTCAAAACTGGAAGAAGCTTTCTGAGAAACTGCTCTGTGTTCTGTTACTTCATCTCACAGAGTTACATCTTTCCTTCAAGAAGCCTTTCACTAAGACTGTTCTTGTGGAATTGGCAAAATGATATTTGGAATCTCATGGAGGTCAATGGTGAAAAGGAAATATCTTCCGTTCAAAACTGGAAGAAGCTTTCTGAGAAACTGCTCTGTGTTCTGTTAATTCATCTCACTGAGTTACATCTTTCCTTCAAGAAGCCTTCGCTAAGGCTGTTCTTGTGGAATTGGCAAAGGATATTTGGAAGCTCATAGAGGGCTATGGTGAAAAGGAAATATCTTCCGTTCAAAACTGGAAAGAAGCTTTCTGAGAAACTGCTCTGTGTTCTGTTAATTCATCTCACAGAGTCACAGCTTTCCTTCAAGAAGCCTTTCGCTAAGGCTGTTCTTGTGGAATTGGCAAAGTGATATTTGAAGCCCATAGAGGCTATGGTGAAAAGGAAATATCTTCCGTTCAAAACTGGAAAGAAGCTTTCTGAGAAACTGCTCTGTGTTCTGTTACTTCATCTCACAGAGTTACATCTTTCCTTCAAGAAGCCTTCGCTAAGGCTGTTCTTGTGGAATTGGCAAAATGATATTTGGAAGCCCACAGAGGACTATGGTGAAAAGGAAATATCTTCCGTTCAAAACTGGAAAGAAGCTTTCTGAGAAACTGCTCTGTGTTCTGTTACTTCATCTCACAGAGTTACATCTTTCCTTCAAGAAGCCTTTCGCTAAGGCTGTTCTTGTGGAATTGGCAAGGATATTTGGAAGCCCATAGAGGGCTATGGTGAAAAGGAAATATCTTCCGTTCAAAACTGGAAAGAAGCTTGAGAAACTGCTCTGTGTTCTGTTAATTCATCTCACAGAGTCACAGCTTTCCCTTCAAGCCTTTCGCTAAGGCTGTTCTTGTGGAATTGGCAAGTGATATTTGGAAGCCCGTGAGGGTTATGGTGAAAAGGAAATATCTTCCTTTGAAAACTGGAAAGAAGCTTTCTGAGAAACTGCTCTGTGTTCTGTTAATTCATCTCACAGTTACATCTTTCCTTCAAGAAGCCTTTCGCTAAGGCTGTTCTTGTGGAATTGGCAAAGTGATATTTGGAAGCCCATAGAGGGCTATGGTGAAAAAGGAAATATCTTCCGTTCAAAACTGGAAAGAAGCTTTCTGAGAAACTGCTCTGTGTTCTGTTAATTCATCTCACAGAGTTACATCTTTCCTTCAAGAAGCCTTTCGCTAAGGCTGTTCTTGTGGAATTGGCAAAGTGATATTTGGAAGCCCATAGAGGGCTATGGTGAAAAAGGAAATATCTTCCGTTCAAAACTGGAAAGAAGCTTTCTGAGAAACTGCTCTGTGTTCTGTTAATTCATCTCACTGAGTTACATCTTTCCTTCAAGAAGCCTTCGCTAAGGCTGTTCTTGTGGAATTGGCAAAGGATATTTGGAAGCTCATAGAGGGCTATGGTGAAAAAGGAAATATCTTCCGTTCAAAACTGGAAAGAAGCTTTCTGAGAAACTGCTCTGTGTTCTGTTAATTCATCTCACAGAGTCACATCTTTCCTTCAAGAAGCCTTTCGCTAAGGCTGTTCTTGTGGAATTGGCAAAGTGATATTTGAAGCCCATAGAGGCTATGGTGAAAAAGGAAATATCTTCCGTTCAAAACTGGAAAGAAGCTTTCTGAGAAACTGCTCTGTGTTCTGTTACTTCATCTCACAGAGTTACATCTTTCCTTCAAGAAGCCTTCGCTAAGGCTGTTCTTGTGGAATTGGCAAAATGATATTTGGAAGCCCATAGAGGCTATGGTGAAAAAGGAAATATCTTCCGTTCAAAACTGGAAAGAAGCTTTCTGAGAAACTGCTCTGTGTTCTGTTACTTCATCTCACAGAGTTACATCTTTCCTTCAAGAAGCCTTTCGCTAAGGCTGTTCTTGTGGAATTGGCAAGGATATTTGGAAGCCCATAGAGGGCTATGGTGAAAAAGGAAATATCTTCCGTTCAAAACTGGAAAGAAGCTTGAGAAACTGCTCTGTGTTCTGTTAATTCATCTCACAGAGTCACATCTTTCCCTTCAAGAAGCCTTTCGCTAAGGCTGTTCTTGTGGAATTGGCAAGGATATTTGGAAGCCCATAGAGGCTATGGTGAAAAAGGAAATATCTTCCGTTCAAAACTGGAAAGAAGCTTTCTGAGAAACTGCTCTGTGTTCTGTTAATTCATCTCACAGAGTTCCATCTTTCCCTTCAAGAAGCCTTTCGCTAAGGCTGTTCTTGTGGAATTGGCAAAGTGATATTTGGAAGCCCATAGAGGGCTATGGTGAAAAAGGAAATATCTTCCGTTCAAAACTGGAAAGAAGCTTTCTGAGAAACTGCTCTGTGTTCTGTTAATTCATCTCACAGAGTTACATCTTTCCTTCAAGAAGCCTTTCGCTAAGGCTGTTCTTGTGGAATTGGCAAAGTGATATTTGGAAGCCCATAGAGGGCTATGGTGAAAAAAAATATCTTCCGCTCAAAACTGGAAAGAAGCTTTCTGAGAAACTGCTCTGTGTTCTGTTAATTCATCTCACAGAGTTACATCTTTCCCTTCAAGAAGCCTTTCGCTAAGGCTGTTCTTGTGGAATTGGCAAAATGATATTTGGAAGCTCATAGAGGGCTATGGTGAAAAAGGAAATATCTTCCGTTCAAAACTGGAAAGAAGGTTTCTGAGAAACTGCTTTGTGTTCTGTTACTTCATCTCACAGATTTACATCTTTCCCTTCAAGAAGCCTTTCACTAAGGCTGTTCTTGTGGAATTGGCAAGGATATTTGGATGCCCATACAGGGCTATGGTGAAAAGGAAATATCTTCCGTTCAAAACTGGAAAGAAGCTTTCTGAGAAACTGCTCTGTGTTCTGTTAATTCATCTCACAGAGTTACATCTTTCCCTTCAAGAAGCCTTTCGCTAAGGCTGTTCTTGTGGAATTGACAAAGTGATATTTGGAAGCCCATAGAGGGCTATGGTGAAAAAGGAAATATCTTCCGTTCAAAACTGGAAAGAAGCTTTCTGAGAAACTGCTCTGTGTTCTGTTAATTCATCTCACACAGTTACAACTTTCCCTTAAAGAAGCCTTTCGCTAAGGCTTTTCTTGTGGAAGTGGCAAAGTGATATTTGAAAGCCCATGGAGGTCAATGGTGAAAAAAGAACTATCTTCCGTTCAAAACTGGAAAGAGCTTTCTGAGAAACTGCTGTGTGTTCTGTTAATTCATCTCACAGAGTTACATCTTTTCCTTCAAGAAGCCTTTCGCTAAGGCTGTTCTTGTGGAATTGGCAAAGGGATATTTGGAAGCCCATAGAGGGCTATGGTGAAAAAGGAAATATCTTCCGTTCAAAACTGGAAAGAAGCTTTCTGAGAAACTGCTCTGTGTTCTGTTAATTCATCTCACAGAGTCACATCTTTCCTTCAAGAAGCCTTCGCTAAGGCTGTTCTTGTGGAATTGGCAAAGGATATTTGGAAGCCCATAGAGGGCTATGGTGAAAAGGAAATATCTTCCGTTCAAAACTGGAAAGAAGCTTTCTGAGAAACTGCTCTGTGTTCTGTTACTTCATCTCACAGAGTTACATCTTTCCTTCAAGAAGCCTTTCGCTAAGGCTGTTCTTGTGGAATTGGCAAAGGATATTTGGAAGCCCATAGAGGGCTATGGTGAAAAAGGAAATATCTTCCGTTCAAAACTGGAAAGAAGCTTTCTGAGAAACTGCTCTGTGTTCTGTTAATTCATCTCACAGAGTCACATCTTTCCTTCAAGAAGCCTTTCGCTAAGGCTGTTCTTGTGGAATTGGCAAGGATATTTGGAAGCCCATAGAGGGCTATGGTGAAAAAGGAAATATCTTCCGTTCAAAACTGGAAAGAAGCTTTCTGAGAAACTGCTCTGTGTTCTGTTACTTCATCTCACAGAGTTACATCTTTCCTTCAAGAAGCCTTCGCTAAGGCTATTCTTGTGGAATTGGCAAAGGATATTTGGAAGCCCATAGAGGGCTATGGTGAAATATCTTCCGTTCAAAACTGGAAAGAAGCTTTCTGAGAAACTGCTCTGTGTTCTGTTAATTCATCTCACAGAGTTACATCTTTCCTTCAAGAAGCCTTTCGCTAAGGCTGTTCTTGTGGAATTGGCAAAGGATATTTGGAAGCCCATAGAGGGCTATGGTGAAAAAGGAAATATCTTCCTTTCAAAACTGGAAAGAAGCTTTCTGAGAAACTGCTCTGTGTTCTGTTACTTCATCTCACAGAGTTACATCTTTCCTTCAAGAAGCCTTTCGCTAAGGCTGTTCTTGTGGAATTGGCAAAGGATATTTGGAAGCCCATAGAGGCTATGGTGAAAAAGGAAATATCTTCCGTTAAAACTGGAAAGAAGCTTTCTGAGAAACTGCTCTGTGTTCTGTTAATTCATCTCACAGAGTTACATCTTTCCTTCAAGAAGCCTTTCACTAAGGCTGTTCTTGTGGAATTGGCAAAGTGATATTTGGAAGCCCATAGAGGGCTATGGTGAAAAAGGAAATATCTTCCGTTAAAACTGGAAAGAAGCTTTCTGAGAAACTGCTCTATGTTCTGTTAATTCATCTCACAGAGTTACATCTTTCCTTCAAGAAGCCTTTCACTAAGGCTGTTCTTGTGGAATTGGCAAAGGATATTTGGAAGCCCTTACAGGGCTATGGTGAAAAAGGAAATATCTTCCGTTCAAAACTGGAAAGAAGCTTTCTGAGAAACTGCTCTATGTTCTGTTAATTCATCTCACAGAGTTACATCTTTCCTTCAAGAAGCCTTTCACTAAGGCTGTTCTTGTGGAATTGGCAAAGGATATTTGGAAGCCCTTACAGGGCTATGGTGAAAAAGGAAATATCTTCCGTTCAAAACTGGAAAGAAGCTTTCTGAGAAACTGCTCTATGTTCTGTTAATTCATCTCACAGAGTTACATCTTTCCCTTCAAGAAGCCTTTCACTAAGGCTGTTCTTGTGGAATTGGCAAAGGATATTTGGAAGCCCATAGAGGCTATGGTGAAAAGGAAATATCTTCCGTTCAAAACTGGAAAGAAGCTTTCTGAGAAACTGCTCTGTGTTCTGTTATTCATCTCACAGAGTTACATCTTTCCTTCAAGAAGCCTTTCGCTAAGGCTGTTCTTGTGGAATTGGCAAAGGATATTTGGAAGCCCATAGAGGGCTATGGTGAAAAGGAAATATCTTCCGTTAAAACTGGAAAGAAGCTTTCTGAGAAACTGCTCTGTGTTCTGTTACTTCATCTCACAGAGTTACATCTTTCCTTCAAGAAGCCTTTCGCTAAGGCTGTTCTTGTGGAATTGGCAAAGGATATTTGGAAGCCCATAGAGGCTATGGTGAAAAGGAAATATCTTCCGTTCAAAACTGGAAGAAGCTTTCTGAGAAACTGCTCTGTGTTCTGTTAATTCATCTCACAGAGTTACATCTTTCCCTTCAAGAAGCCTTTCACTAAGGCTGTTCTTGTGGAATTGGCAAAGTGATATTTGGAAGCCCATAGAGGGCTATGGTGAAAAAGGAAATATCTTCCGTTCAAAACTGGAAAGAAGCTTTCTGAGAAACTGCTCTATGTTCTGTTAATTCATCTCACAGAGTTACATCTTTCCCTTCAAGAAGCCTTTCACTAAGGCTGTTCTTGTGGAATTGGCAAGTGATATTTGGAAGCCCTTAGAGGGCTATGGTGAAAAAGGAAATATCCTCCGTTAAAAACTGGAAAGAAGCTTTCTGAGAAACTGCTCTATGTTCTGTTAATTCATCTCACAGAGTTACATCTTTCCTTCAAGAAGCCTTTCACTAAGGCTGTTCTTGTGGAATTGGCAAAGGATATTTGGAAGCCCATAGAGGGCTATGGTGAAAAAGGAAATATCTTCCGTTCAAAACTGGAAAGAAGCTTTCTGAGAAACTGCTCTGTGTTCTGTTATTCATCTCACAGAGTTACATCTTTCCTTCAAGAAGCCTTTCGCTAAGGCTGTTCTTGTGGAATTGGCAAAGGATATTTGGAAGCCCATAGAGGGCTATGGTGAAAAGGAAATATCTTCCGTTAAAACTGGAAAGAAGCTTTCTGAGAAACTGCTCTGTGTTCTGTTACTTCATCTCACAGAGTTACATCTTTCCTTCAAGAAGCCTTTCGCTAAGGCTGTTCTTGTGGAATTGGCAAAGGATATTTGGAAGCCCATAGAGGGCTATGGTGAAAAGGAAATATCTTCCGTTCAAAACTGGAAAGAAGCTTTCTGAGAAACTGCTCTGTGTTCTGTTAATTCATCTCACAGAGTTACATCTTTCCCTTCAAGAAGCCTTTCACTAAGGCTGTTCTTGTGGAATTGGCAAAGTGATATTTGGAAGCCCATAGAGGGCTATGGTGAAAAAGGAAATATCTTCCGTTCAAAACTGGAAAGAAGCTTTCTGAGAAACTGCTCTATGTTCTGTTAATTCATCTCACAGAGTTACATCTTTCCTTCAAGAAGCCTTTCACTAAGGCTGTTCTTGTGGAATTGGCAAAGTGATATTTGGAAGCCCTTAGAGGGCTATGGTGAAAAAGGAAATATCCTTCGTTAAAAACTAGAAAGAAGCCCTCTGAGAAACTGCTCTGTGTTCTGTTAATTCATCTCACAGAGTTACATCTTTCCCTTCAAGAAGCCTTTCGCTAACGCTTTCTTTTGGAATTGGCAAAGTGATAGTTGGAAGCCCTATAAGGGCTTCGGTGAAAAATGAAATATCTTCCGTTAAAAACTGGAAAGAAGCTTTCTGAGAAACTGCTCTGTGTTCTGTTAATTCATCTCACAGAGTTACACCTTTCCCTTCAAGAAGCCTTTCGCTAAGGCTGTTCTTGTGGAATTGGCAAAGTGATATTTGGAATCCCATAGAGGGCTATGGTGAAAAAGGAAATATCTTCCGTTCAAAACTGGAAAGAAGCTTTCTGAGAAACTGCTGTGTTCTGTTAATTCATCTCACAGTTACATCTTTCCCTTCAAGAAGCCTTTCGCTAAGGCTGTTCTTGTGGAATTGGCAAAGTGATATTTGGAAGCCCATAGAGGGCTATGGTGAAAAAGGAAATATCTTCCGTTCAAAACTGGAAAGAAGCTTTCTGAGAAACTGCTCTGTGTTCTGTTAATTCATCTCACAGAGTTACAGCTTTCCTTCAAGAAGCCTTTCTAAGGCTGTTCTTGTGGAATTGGCAAGTGATATTTGGAAGCCCTTAGAGGGCTATGGTGAAAAAGGAAATATCTTCCGTCAAAACTGGAAAGAAGCTTTCTGAGAAACTGCTTTGTGTTCTGTTAATTCATCTCACAGAGTTACATCTTTCCCTTCAAGAAGCCTTTCGCTAAGACTGTTCTTGTGGAATTGGCAAAGTGATATTTGGAAGCCCATAGAGGCTATGGTGAAAAAGGAAATATCTTCCGTTAAAACTGGAAAGAAGCTTTCTGAGAAACTGCTTTGTGTTCTGTTAATTCATCTCACAGAGTTACAGCTTTCCTTCAAGAAGCCTTTCGCTAAGGCTGTTCTTGTGGAATTGGCAAAGTGATATTTGGAAGCCCATAGAGGGCTATGGTGAAAAAGGAAATATCTTCCGTTAAAACTGGAAAGAAGCTTTCTGAGAAACTGCTTTGTGTTCTGTTAATTCATCTCACAGAGTTACATCTTTCCTTCAAGAAGCCTTTCGCTAAGGCTGTTCTTGTGGAAGTGGCAAAGTGATATTTGGAAGCCCATAGAGGGCTATGGTGAAAAGGAAATATCTTCCGTTAAAACTGGAAAGAAGCTTTCTGAGAAACTGCTTTGTGTTCTGTTAATTCATCTCACAGAGTTACATCTTTCCTTCAAGAAGCCTTTCTAAGGCTGTTCTTGTGGAATTTGCAAAGTGATATTTGGAAGCCCTTAGAGGGCTATGGTGAAAAGGAAATATCTTCCGTTAAAACTGGAAAGAAGCTTTCTGAGAAACTGCTTTGTGTTCTGTTAATTCATCTCACAGAGTTACATCTTTCCTTCAAGAAGCCTTTCGCTAAGACTGTTCTTGTGGAATTGGCAAGTGATATTTGGAAGCCCATAGAGGGCTATGGTGAAAAGGAAATATCTTCTGTTCAAAACTGGAAAGAAGCTTTCTGAGAAACTGCTTTGTGTTCTGTTAATTCATCTCACAGAGTTACAGCTTTCCCTCAAGAAGCCTTTCGCTAAGACTGTTCTTGTGGAATTGGCAAAGTGATATTTGAAGCCCATAGAGGGCTATGGTGAAAAAGGAAATATCTTCCGTTAAAACTGGAAAGAAGCTTTCTGAGAAACTGCTTTGTGTTCTGTTAATTCATCTCTCAGAGTTACATCTTTCCTTCAAGAAGCCTTTCGCTAAGGCTGTTCTTGTGGAAGTGGCAAAGTGATATTTGGAAGCCCATAGAGGGCTATGGTGAAAAGGAAATATCTTCCGTTAAAACTGGAAAGAAGCTTTCTGAGAAACTGCTTTGTGTTCTGTTAATTCATCTCTCAGAGTTACATCTTTCCTTCAAGAAGCCTTCGCTAAGGCTTTTCTTGTGGAATTTGCAAAGTGATATTTGGAAGCCCATAGAGGGCTATGGTGAAAAGGAAATATCTTCCGTTAAAACTGGAAAGAAGCTTTCTGAGAAACTGCTTTGTGTTCTGTTACTTCATCTCACAGAGTTACATCTTTCCTTCAAGAAGCCTTCGCTAAGGCTGTTCTTGTGGAATTGGCAAAGTGATATTTGGAAGCCCATAGAGGGCTATGGTGAAAAAGGAAATATCTTCCGTTAAAACTGGAAAGAAGCTTTCTGAGAAACTGCTTTGTGTTCTGTTAATTCATCTCACAGAGTTACATCTTTCCTTCAAGAAGCCTTTCACTAAGGCTGTTCTTGTGGAATTGGCAAAGTGATATTTGGAAGCCCATAGAGGCTATGGTGAAAAAGGAAATATCTTCCGTTAAAACTGGAAAGAAGCTTTCTGAGAAACTGCTTTGTGTTCTGTTAATTCATCTCACAGAGTTACAGCTTTCCTTCAAGAAGCCTTTCACTAAGGCTGTTCTTGTGGAATTGGCAAAGTGATATTTGGAAGCCCTTAGAGGGCTGTGGTGAAAAAGGAAATATCTTCCGTCAAAACTGGAAAGAAGCTTTCTGAGAAACTGCTTTGTGTTCTGTTAATTCATCTCTCAGAGTTACATCTTTCCTTCAAGAAGCCTTTCGCTAAGGCTATTCTTGTGGAATTGGCAAATGATATTTGGAAGCCCGTAGAGGGCTATGGTGAAAAAGGAAATATCTTCCGTTAAAACTGGAAAGAAGCTTTCTGAGAAACTACTTTGTGTTCTGTTAATTCATCTCACACAGTTACAACTTTCCCTTCAAGAAGCCTTTCGCTAAGGCTGTTCTTGTGGAAGTGGCAAAGGGATATTTGGAAGCCCATAGAGGGCTATGGCGAAAAAGGAAATATCTTCCGTTCAAAACTGGAAAGAAGCTTTCTGAGAAACTGCTTTGTGTTCTGTTAATTCATCTCACAGAGTTACAGCTTTCCCTTTAAGAAACCTTTCACTAAGGCTGTTCTTGTGGAATTTGCAAAGTGATATTTGGAAGCCCATAGTGGGCTATGGTGAAAAAGAAAATATCTTTCGTATAAAACTGGAAAGAAGCTTCCTGAGAAACTGCTTTGTGGTCTGTTAATTCATCTCACAGAGTTACAGGTTTCCCATCAAGAAGCCTTTCGCTAAGACTGTTCTTGTGGAATTTGCAAAGTGATATTTGGAAGCACATAGAGGGCTATGGTGAAAAAGGAAATATCTTCCGTTCAAAACTGGAAAGAAGCTTTCTGAGAAACTGCTCTGTGTTCTGTTAATTCATCTCACAGAGTTACAGCTTTCCTTCAAGAAGCCTTTCGCTAATACTGTTCTTGTGGAATTTGCAAAGTGAGATTTCTAAGCCCATAGAGGGCTATGGTGAAAAAGGAAATATCTTCCGTTCAAAACTGGAAAGAAGCTTTCTGAGAAACTGCTTTGTGTTCTGTTAATTCATCTCACAGAGTTACA
This sequence comes from Erythrocebus patas, assembly GCA_023783455.1. Classification (NCBI taxonomy): domain Eukaryota; kingdom Metazoa; phylum Chordata; class Mammalia; order Primates; family Cercopithecidae; genus Erythrocebus; species Erythrocebus patas. Next base: position 48,446 of record JAKFHT010004079.1, read on the forward strand.
GCTTTCCTTCAAGAAGCCTTTCGCTAAGACTGTTCTTGTGGAAGTGGCAAAGTGATATTTGGAAGCCCATAGAGGGCTATGGTGAAAAAGGAAATATCTTCTGTTAAAAACTGGAAGGAGCTTTCTGAGAAACTGCTTAGTGTCCTGTTAATTCTTGTCACAGAGTTACATCTTTCCCTTCAAGAAGCCTTTCGTTAAGGCTGTTCTTGTGGAATTGACAAAGTGATATTTGGAAGCCCATAGAGGGCTATGGTGACAAAGGAAATGTCTTCCGTTAAAAACTGGAAAGAAGCTTTCTGAGAAACTGCTTTGTGTTCTGTTAATTCATCTCAGAGAGTTACATCTTTCCCTTCATGAAGTCTTTCCCTAAGGCTGTTCTTGTGGATGTGGCAAAGTGATATTTGGAAGCCCATAGAGGGCTATGGTGACAAAGGAAATGTCTTCCGTTAAAACTGGAAAGAAGCTTTCTGAGAAACTGCTTTGTGTTCTGTTAATTCATCTCACAGAGTTACAGCTTTCCTTCAAGAAGCCTTTCGCTAAGGCTGTTCTTGTGGAAGTGGCAAAGTGATATTTGGAAGCCCATAGAGGGCTATGGTGAAAAGGAAATATCTTCCGTTCAAAACTGGAAAGAAGCTTTCTGAGAAACTGCTTTGTGTTCTGTTAATTCATCTCACAGAGTTACATCTTTCCTTCAAGAAGCCTTTCGCTAAGGCTGTTCTTGTGGATGTGGCAAAGTGATATTTGGAAGCCCGTAGAGGGCTATGGTGAAAAAGGAAATATCTTGCGTTAAAAACTGGAAAGAAGCTTTCTGAGAAACTGCTTTGTGTTCTGTTAATTCATCTCACAGAGTTACAGCTTTCCCGTAAGAAGGCTTTCGCTAAGACTGTTCTTGTGGAATTTGCAAAGTGATATTTGGAAGCCCATAGAGGGCTATGGTGAAAAAGGAAATATCTTCCGTTCAAAACTGGAAAGAAGCTTTCTGAGAAACTGCTCTGTGTTCTGTTACTTCATCTCACAGAGTTCCATCTTTCCTTCAAGAAGCCTTTCGCTAAGACTGTTCTTGTGGAATTGGCAAAGGATATTTGGAAGCCCATAGAGGCTATGGTGAAAAAGGAAACATCTTCCGTTCAAAACTGGAAAGAAGCTTTCTGAGAAACTGCTCTGTGTTCTGTTAATTCATCTCAGAGAGTTACATCTTTCCTTCAAGAAGCCTTTCGCTAAGGCTGTTCTTGTAGAATTGGTAAAGTGATATTTGGAAGCCCGTAGAGGGCTATGGTGAAAAAGCAAATAGCTTGCGTTAAAAACTGGAAAGAAGCTTCCTGAGAAACTGATTTGTGTTCTGTTAATTCATCTCACAGAGTTACAGCTTTCCCCTTAAGAAGCCTTTCGCTAATACTGTTCTTGTGGAACTTGCAAAGTGAGATTTGTAAGCCCATAGAGGGCTATGGTGAAAAAGGAAATATCTTCCGTTCAAAACTGGAAAGAAGCTTTCTGAGAAACTGCTCAGTGTTCTGTTACTTCATCTCACAGAGTTCCATCTTTCCCTTCAAGAAGCCTTTCGCTAAGGCTGTTCTTGTGGAATTGGCAAAGGGATATTTGGAAGCCCATAGCTGGCTGTGGTGAAAAAGGAAACATCTTCCGTTCAAAACTGGAAAGAAGCTTTGTGAGAAACTGCTCTGTGTTCTGTTAATTCATCTCAGAGAGTTATAACTTTCCTTAAAGAAGCCTTTCACTAAGACTGTTCTTGTGGAATTTGCAAAGTGATATTTGGAAGCCCTTAGAGGGCTATGGTGAAAAAGGAAATATCTTCTGTTCAAAACTGGAAAGAAGCTTTCTGAGAAACTGCTTTGTGTTCTGTTAATTCATCTCAGAGAGTTACATCTTTCCTTCAAGAAGCCTTCGCTAAGGCTGTTCTTGTGGAATTTGCAAAGTGATATTTGGAAGCCCTTAGAGGGCTATGGTGAAAAAGGAAATATCTTCCGTTAAAACTGGAAAGAAGCTTTCTGAGAAACTGCTTTGTGTTCTGTTAATTCATCTCAGAGAGTTACATCTTTCCTTCAAGAAGCCTTTCACTAAGGCTGTTCTTGTGGAAGTGGCAAAGTGATATTTGGAAGCCCATAGAGGGCTATGGTGAAAAAGGAAATATCTTCCGTTAAAACTGGAAAGAAGCTTTCTGAGAAACTGCTTTGTGTTCTGTTAATTCATCTCACAGAGTTACAGCTTTCCTTCAAGAAGTCTTTCGCTAAGGCTGTTCTTGTGGAAGTGGCAAAGTGATATTTGGAAGCCCATAGAGGGCTATGGTGAAAAGGAAATATCTTCCGTTAAAACTGGAAAGAAACTTTCTGAGAAACTGCTTTGTGTTCTGTTAATTCATCTCACAGAGTTACAGCTTTCCTTCAAGAAGCCTTTCGCTAAGACTGTTCTTGTGGAATTTGCAAAGTGATATTTGGAAGCCCATAGAGGGCTACGGTGAAAAGGAAATATCTTCCGTTAAAACTGGAAAGAAGCTTTCTGAGAAACTGCTTTGTGTTCTGTTAATTCATCTCACAGAGTTACATCTTTCCTTCAAGAAGCCTTTCGCTAAGGCTGTTCTTGTGGAATTGGCAAAGTGATATTTGGAAGCCCATAGAGGGCTATGGTGAAAAGGAAATATCTTCCGTTAAAACTGGAAAGAAGCTTTCTGAGAAACTGCTTTGTGTTCTGTTAATTCATCTCACAGAGTTACATCTTTCCTTCAAGAAGCCTTTCTAAGGCTGTTCTTGTGGAAGTGGCAAAGTGATATTTGGAAGCCCATAGAGGGCTATGGTGAAAAGGAAATATCTTCCGTTAAAACTGGAAAGAAGCTTTCTGAGAAACTGCTTTGTGTTCTGTTAATTCATCTCACAGAGTTACAGCTTTCCTTCAAGAAGTCTTTCGCTAAGGCTGTTCTTGTGAATTGGCAAAGTGATATTTGGAAGCCCATAGAGGGCTATGGTGAAAAAGGAAATATCTTCCGTTAAAAACTGGAAAGAAGCTTTCTGAGAAACTGCTTTGTGTTTTGTTAATTCATCTCACATAGTTACAGCTTTCCCTTCAAGAAGCCTTTCACTAAGGCTGTTTTTGTGGCATTGGCAAAGTGATATTGGGAAGCCCTTAGAGGGCTGTGGTGAAAAAGTAAATATCTTCCTTGAAAAACTGGAAAGAAGCTTTCTGAGAAATTGCTTTGTGTTCTGTTAATTCATCTCTCAGAGTTACATCTTTCCCTTCAAGAAGCCTTTCGCTAAGGCTGTTCTTGTGGAATTCGTAAAGTGATATTTGGAAGCCCGTATAGGGCTAGGGTGAAAAAGGAAATATCTTCCGTTAAAACTGGAAAGAAGCTTTCTGAGAAACTTCTTTGTGTTCTGTTAATTCATCTCAAAGAGTTATATCTTTCCCTTCAAGAAGCCTTTAGCTAAGGCTGTTCTTGTGGAAGTGGCAAAGTGATATTTGGAAGTCCATAGAGGGCTATGGTGGAAAAGGAAATATCTTCCGTTCAAAACTGGAAAGAAGCTTTCTGAGAAACTGCTTTGTGTGCAGTTAATTCATCTCACAGAGTTACAGCTTTCCACTAAAGGAGCCTTTCGCTAAGGCTGTTCTTGTGGAAGTGGCAAAGTGATATTTGGAAGCCCATAGAGGGCTACGGTGAAAAAGGAAATATCTTCCGTTAAAAATTGGAAAGATGCTTTCTGAGAAACTGCTTTATGTTCTGTTAATTCATCTCACAGAGTTGCATCTTTCCCTTCAAGAAGCCTTTCGCTAAGGCTGATCTTGTGGAATGGCAAAGTGATATTTGGAAGCCCTTAGAGGGCTATGGTGAAAAGGAAATATCTTCAGTGAAAAACTGGAAAGAAGCTTTCTGAGAAACTGCTTTGTGTTCTGTTAATTCATCTCAGAGTTATAACTTTCCTTAAAGAAGCCTTTCTGTAATACTGTTCTTGTGGAATTTGCAAAGTGATATTTGGGAGCCCTTAGAGGGCTATGGTGAAAAAAAATATCTTCCGTTCAAAACTGGAAAGAAGCTTTCTGAGAAACTGCTTTGTGTTCTGTTAATTCATCTCACAGAGTTACATCTTTCCTTCAAGAAGCCTTTCTGTAAGACTGTTCTTGTGGAATTTGCAAAGTGATATTTGGAAGCCCTTAGATGGCTATGGTGAAAAAGGAAATATCTTCCGTTAAAACTGGAAAGAAGCTTTCTGAGAAACTGCTTTGTGTTCTGTTAATTCATCTCTCAGAGTTACATCTTTCCTTCAAGAAGCCTTTTCGCTTTGGCTGTTCTTGTGGAATTGGTAAAGTGATATTTGGAAGCCCGTAGAGGGCTATGGTGAAAAAGGAAATATCTTCCGTTAAAACTGGAAGAAACTTTCTGAGAAACTGCTTTGTGTTCTGTTAATTCATCTCACAGAGTTACAGCTTTCACCTCAAGAAGCCTTTCTGTAAGACTGTTCTTGTGGAATTTGCTAAGTGATATTTGGGAGCCCCTAGAGGGCTATGGTGAAAAAGGAGATATCGAAGGATAAAAACTTGAAAGAAGCTTTCTGAGAAACTACTTTGTGTTCTGTTAATTCATCTCACAGAGTTACATCTTTCCCATCAAGAAGCCTTTCGCTAAGACTGTTCTTGTGGAATTTGCAAAGTGATATTTGGAAGCCCATAGAGGGCTATGGTGAAAAAGGAAATATCTTCCGTTGAAAACTGGAAAGAAGCTTTCTGAGAAACTGCTTTGTGTTCTGTTAATTCATCTCACAGAGTTACAGCTTTCCCCTCAAGAAGCCTTTCGCTAATACTGTTCTTGTGGAATTGCAAAGTGATATTTGAAGCCCATGGAGGGCTATGGTGAAAAAGGAAATATCTTCCGTTAAAACTGGAAAGAAGCTTTCTGAGAAACTGCTTTGTGTTCTGTTAATTCATCTCACAGAGTTACATCTTTCACTTCAATAAGCCTTTCGCTAAGGCTTTTCTTGTGGAATTTGCAAAGTGATATTTGGAAGCCCATAGAGGGCTACGGTGAAAAAGTAAATATCTTCCGTTAAAACTGGAAAGAAGGTTTCTGAGAAACTGCTTTGTGTTCTGTTAATTCATCTCACAGAGTTACATCTTTCCTTCAAGAAGCCTTTCACTAAGGCTGTTCTTGTGGAATTGACAAAGTGATATTTGGAAGCCCATAGAGGGCTGTGGTGAAAAAGGAAATATCTTCCGTTAAAAACTGGAAAGAAGCTTTCTGAGAAACTGCTCTGTGTTCTGTTAATTCATCTCAGAGAGTTACATCTTTCCTTCAAGAAGTCTTTCCTAAGGCTGTTCTTGTGGATGTGCAAAGTGATATTTGGAAGCCCATAGAGGGCTACGGTGAAAAAGTAAATATCTTCCGTTAAAAACGGGAAAGAAGGTTTCTGAGAAACTGCTTTGTGTTCTGTTAATTCATCTCACATAGTTACAGCTTTCCCTTCAAGAAGCCTTTCGCTAAGGCTGTTCTTGTGGAATTGACAAAGTGATATTTGGAAGCCCATAGAGGGCAATGGTGAAAAAGGAAATATCTTCCGTTAAAAACCAGAAAGAAGCTTTCTGAGAAACTGGTTGGTGTTCTGTTAATTCATCTCAGAGAGTTACATCTTTCCCTTCAAGAAGCCTTTCACTAAGGCTGTTCTTGTGGAATCGGCAAAGTGATATTTGGAAGCCCATAGAGGGCTAAGGTGAAAAAGGAAATATCTTCCGTGAAAAACTGGAAAGAAGCTTTCTGAGAAACTGCTTTGTGTTCTGTTAATTCATCTCAGAGAGTTACATCTTTCCCTTCAAGAAGCCTTTCGCTAAGGCTGTTCTTGGGGAAGTGGCAAAGTGATATTTGGAAGCCCATAGAGGGCTATGGTGGAAAAGGAAATATCTTCCGTTGAAAACTGGAAAGAAGCTGTCTGAGAAACTGCTTTGTGTTCTGTTAATTCATCTCACAGAGTTACAGCTTTCACCTCAAGAAGCCTTTCTGTAACACTGTTCTTGTGGAATTTGCTAAGTGATATTTTGGAGCCCATAGAGGGCTATGGTGAAATAGGAGATATCGAAGGATAAAAACTTGAAAGAAGCTTTCTGAGAAACTACTTTGTGTTCTGTTAATTCATCTCACGGTGTTACGTCCTTCCCATCAAGAAGCCTTTCGCGAAGACTGTTCCTGTGGATTTCGCAAATTGATATTTGGAAGCCCATAGAGGGCTATGGTGAAAAAGGAAACATCTTTTGTGAAAAACTGGAAAGAAGCTTTCTGAGAAACTGCTTTGTGTTCTGTTAATTCATCTCACAGAGTTACAGCTTTCCCCTCAAGAAGCCTTTCTGTAACACTGTTCTTGTGGAATTTGCTAAGTGATATTTTGGAGCCCATAGAGGGCTATGGTGAAATAGGAGATATCGAAGGATAAAAACTTGAAAGAAGCTTTCTGAGAAACTACTTTGTGTTCTGTTAATTCATCTCACGGTGTTACGTCCTTCCCATCAAGAAGCCTTTCGCGAAGACTGTTCCTGTGGATTTCGCAAATTGATATTTGGAAGCCCATAGAGGGCTATGGTGAAAAAGGAAACATCTTTTGTGAAAAACTGGAAAGAAGCTTTCTGAGAAACTGCTTTGTGTTCTGTTAATTCATCTCACAGAGTTACAGCTTTCCCCTCAAGAAGCCTTTCGCTAATACTGTTCTTGTGGAATTTGCAAAGTGAGATTTCTAAGCCCATAGAGGGATATTGTGATAAAGGAAATTTCTTCGGTTAAAAACTGGAAAGAAGCTTTCTGAGAAACTGCTTTGTGATCTGTTAATTCATCTCACAGAGTTACAGCTTTCCCTTCAAGAAGCCTTTCGCTAAGACTGTTCTTGTGGAAGTGGCAAAGTGATATTTGGAAGCCCATAGAGGGCTATGGTGAAAAAGGAAATATCTTCCGTTAAAAACTGGAAAGAAGCTTTCTGAGAAACTGCTTTGTGTTCTGTTAATTCATCTCTCAGTATTACATATTTCCCTTCAAGAAGCCTTTAGCTAAGGCTTTTCTTTTGGAATTTGCCAAGAGATACTTGGAAGCCCTTCGAGGGCTATGGTGAAGAAGTAAATATCTTCCTTTAAAAACTGGAAAGAAGCTTTCTGAGAAACTGCTTTGTGTTCTGTTAATTCATCTCACAGAGTTACAGCTTTCCACTAAAGGAGCCTTTCGCTAAGGCTGTTCTTGTGGAAGTGGCAAAGTGATATTTGGAAGCCCATAGAGGGCTATGGTGAAAAAGGAAATATCTTCCGTTAAAAACTGGAAAGAAGCTTTCTGAGAAACTGCTTTGTGTTCTGTTAATTCATCTCACACAGTTACAGCTTTCCCTTCAAGAAGCCTTTCGCTAAGGCTGTTGTTCTGGAATTGGCAAAGTGATATTTGGAAGCACTTAGAGGGCTATGGTGAAAAAGGAAATATCTTCCGTTAAAACTGGAAAGAAGCTTTCTGAGAAACGGCTTTGTGTTCTGTTAATTCATCTCACAGAGTTACATCTTTCCCTTCCAGAAGCCTTTCGCTAAGGCTGTTCTTGTGGAATTGGTAAAGTGATATTTAGAAGCCCGTAGAGAGCTATGGTGAAAAAGCAAATAGCTTCCGTTAAAACTGGAAAGAAGCTTTCTGAGCAACTGCTTTGTGTTCTCTTAATTCATCTCACAGAGTTACATCTTTCCTTCAAGAAGCCTTTAGCTAAGGCTTTTCTTGTGGAATGCAAAGAGATACTTGGAAGCCCATAGAGGGCTATGGTGAAAAGTAAATATCTTCCTTTAAAAACTGGAAAGAAGCTTTCTGAGAAACTGCTTTGTGTTCTGTTAATTCATCTCACAGAGTTACAGCTTTCCACTAAAGCCTTTCGCTAAGGCTGTTCTTGTGGAAGTGGCAAAGTGATATTTGGAAGCCCATAGAGGGCTATGGTGAAAAAGGAAATATCTTCCGTTAAAAACTGGAAGAAGCTTTCTGAGAAACTGCTTTGTGTTCTGTTAATTCATCTCACAGAGTTACAGCTTTCCTTCAGAAGCCTTTCGCTAAGGCTGTTCTTGTGGAATTGGCAAAGTGATATTTGGAAGCACTTAGAGGCTATGGTGAAAAGGAAATATCTTCCGTTAAAAACTGGAAAGAAGCTTTCTGAGAAACTGCTTTGTGTTCTGTTAATTCATCTCACAGAGTTACATCTTTCCCTTCAGAAGCCTTTCGCTAAGGCTGTTCTTGTGGAATTGGCAAGTGATATTTGGAAGCCCGTAGAGGGCTATGGTGAAAAAACAAATATCTTCCGTTAAAAACTGGAAAGAAGCTTTCTGAGAAACTGCTTTGTGTTCTGTTAATTCATCTCACAGAGTTACATCTTTCCTTCAAGAAGCCTTTCGCTAAGGCTGTTGTTCTGGAATTGGCAAAGTGATATTTGGAAGCACTTAGAGGCTATGGTGAAAAGGAAATATCTTCCGTTAAAAACTGGAAAGAAGCTTTCTGAGAAACGGCTTTGTGTTCTGTTAATTCATCTCACAGAGTTACATCTTTCCCTTCCAGAAGCCTTTCGCTAAGGCTGTTCTTGTGGAATTGGTAAAGTGATATTTAGAAGCCCGTAGAGAGCTATGGTGAAAAAGCAAATAGCTTCCGTTAAAACTGGAAAGAAGCTTTCTGAGCAACTGCTTTGTGTTCTCTTAATTCATCTCACAGAGTTACATCTTTCCCTTCAAGAAGCCTTTCGCTACGGCTGTTCTTTTGGAATTGGTAAAGTGATATTTGGAAGCCCATAGAGGGCTATGGTGAAAAAGGAAATATCTTCCGTTAAAAACTGGAAAGAAATCTTCTGAGAAACTGCTTTGTATTCTTTTAATTCATCTCACACAGTTACAGCTTTCCATTGAAGAAGCCTTTCGCTAAGACTGTTCTTGTGGAATTTTGAAAATGATATTTGGAAGTCCATAAAGGGCTATGGTGAAAAAGGAAATATCTCCCGTGAAAGACTGGAAAGAAGCTTTCTGAGAAACTGCTTTGTGTTCTGTTAATTCATCTCACAGAGTTACAGCTTTCCACTAAAGGAGCCTTTCGCTAAGGCTGTTCTTGTGGAAGTGGCAAAGTGATATTTGGAAGCCCATAGAGGGCTATGCTGAAAAAGGAAATATCTTCCGATAAAAACTGGAAAGAAGCTTTCTGAGAAACTGCTTTGTGTTCTGTTAATTCATCTCACAGAGTACAGCTTTCCACTAAAGGAGTCTTTCGCTAAGGCTGTTCATGTGGAAGTGGCAAATTGATATTTGGAAGCCCATAGAGCGCTATGCTGAAAAAGGAAATATCTTCTGTTAAAAACTGGAAAGAAGCTTTCTGAGAAACTGCTTTGTGTTCTGTTAATTCATCTCAGAGAGTTACATCTTTCCCTTCGAGAAGCCTTTCGCTAACGCTGTTCTTGTGGAAGTGGCAAAGTGATATTTGGAAGCCCATAGAGGGCTACGGTGAAAAAGGAATTATCTTCCGTTAAAAACTGGAAAGAAGCTTTGTGAGAAACTGCTCTGTGTTCTGTTAATTCATCTCACAGAGTTACATCTTTCCCTTCAAGAAGCCTTTCCTAAGGCTGTTCTTGTGGAATTGGCAAAGTGATATTTGGAAGCCCTAGAGGGCTATGGTGAAAAAGGAAATATCTTCCGTTAAAAACTGGAAAGAAGCTTTGAGAAACTGCTCTGTGTTCTGTTAATTCATCTCACAGAGTTACAGCTTTCCTTCAAGAAGCCTTTCGCTAAGACTGTTCTTGTGGTATTTGCAAAGAGATATTTGGAAGCCCATAGACGGCTATGGTGAAAAAGGAAATATCTTCCGTTAAAAACTGGAAAGAAGCATTCTGAGAAACTGCTTTGTGTTCTGTTATTTCATCTCACAGAGTTACAGCTTTCCCTTTAAGAAGCCTTTCGCTAAGGCTGTTCTTGTGGAAGTGGCAAAGTGATATTTGGAAGCCTTTAGAGGGCTATGGAGAAAGAGGAAATATCTTCCGTTAAAAAGTTGAAAGAAGCTTTCTGAGAAACTGCTTTGTGTTGTTTCAATTCATCTCACACAGTTACAGCTTTCCACTCAAGAAGCCTTTCTGTAGACTGTTCTTGTGGAATTTGCAAAGTGATATTTGGGAGCCCATAGAGGCTATGGTGAAAAAGGAAATATCTCCGTTAAAAACTGGAAAGAAGCTTTCTGAGAAACTGCTTTGTGTTCTGTTAATTCATCTCACAGAGTTACAGCTTTCCTTCAAGAAGCCTTTCGCTAAGGCTGTTCTTGTGGAAATGGTAAAGTGATATTTGGAAGCCCATAGAGGGCTATGGTGAAAAAGGAAATATCTTCCGTTAAAAACTGGAAAGAAGCTTTCTGAGAAACTGCTTTGTGTTCTGTTAATTCATCTCACAGAGTTACAGCTTTCCTTCAAGAAGCCTTTCGCTAAGACTGTTCTTGTGGTATTTGCAAAGAGATATTTGGAAGCCCATAGAGGGCTATGGTGAAAAGGAAATATCTTCCGTTAAAAACTGGAAAGAAGCATTCTGAGAAACTGCTTTGTGTTCTGTTAATTCATCTCACAGAGTTACAGCTTTCCTTCAAGAAGCCTTTCGCTAAGGCTGTTCTTGTGGAAGTGGCAAAGTGATATTTGGAAGCCCATAGAGGGCTATGGTGAAAAGGAAATATCTTCCGTTAAAAACTGAAAGAAGCTTTCTGAGAAACTGCTTTGTGTTCTGTTAATTCATCTCACACAGTTACAGCTTTCCATTCAAGAAGCCTTTCTGTGGACTGTTCTTGTGGAAGTGGCAAAGTGATATTTGGAAGCCCATAGAGGGCTATGGTGAAAAAGGAAATATCTTCCGTGAAAAACTGGAAAGAAGCTTTCTGAGAAACTGCTTTGTGTTCTGTTAATTCATCTCACAGAGTTACAGCTTTCCCTCAAGAAGCCTTTCGCTAAGGCTGTTCTTGTGGAATTGGCAAAGTGATATTTGGAAGCCCATAGAGGGCTATGGTGAAAAAGGAAATATCTTCCGTTAAAAACTGGAAAGAAGCTTTCTGAGAAACTGCTTTGTGTTCTGTTAATTCATCTCACAGAGTCACATCTTTCCTTCAAGAAGCCTTCGCTAAGACTGTTCTTGTGGAATTGGCAAAGTGATATTTGGAAGCCCATAGAGGCTATGGTGAAAAAAATATCTTCCGTTAAAAACTGGAAAGAAGCTTTCTGAGAAACTGCTCTATGTTCTGTTAATTCATCTCACAGAGTTACAGCTTTCCATTGAAGAAGCCTTTCGCTAAGACTGTTCTTGTGGAATTTATAAAATGATATTTGGAAGTCCATAAAGGGCTATGGTGAAAAAGGAAATATCTCCCGTTAAAAACTGGAAAGAAGCTTTCTGAGAAACTGCTTTGTGTTCTGTTAATTCATCTCAGAGAGTTAAATCTTTCCCTTCAAGAAGCCTTTCGCTAAGGCTGTTCTTGTTGAATTGGCAAAGTGATATTTGGAAGATCATAGAGGGCTATGATGAAAAAGGAAATATCTTCCGTTAAAAACTGGAAAGAAGCTTTCTGAGAAACTGCTTTGTGTTCTGTTAATTCGTCTCACAGAGTTACAGCTTTCACTTCAAGAAGCCTTTCGCTAAGGCTGTTCTTCTGGAATTGACAAAGTGATATTTGGAAGCCCATAGAGGGCTATGGTGAAAAAGGAAATATCTTCCGTTCAAAACTGGAAAGAAGCTTTCTCAGAAACTGCTCTGTGTTCTGTTAATTCATCTCACAGAGTCACATCTTTCCCTTAAAGAAGCCTTTCGCTAAGGCTGTTCTTGTGGAATTGGCAAAGGGATATTTGGAAGCCCATCGAGGGCTATGGTGAAAAAGGAAATATCTTCCATTAAGAACTGGAAAGAAGCTTTCTGAGAAACTGCTTTGTGTTCTGTTAATTCATCTCACAGAGTTACTGCTTTCCCTTGAAGAAGCCTTTCCCTAAGACTGTTCTTGTGGAATTGGCAAAGTGATATTTGGAAGCCCATAGTGGGCTGTGGTGAAAAGAAATATGTTCTGTTCAAAACTGGAAAGACAGTTTCTGAGATACTTTGTGTTCTGTTAATTCATCTCACACAGTTACAACTTTCCCTTAAGAAGCCTTTCGCTAAGGCTTTTCTTGTGGAATTAGCAAAGTGATATTTGGAAGCTCATGGAGGTCCATGGTGAAAAAGGAACTATCTTCCGTTCAAAACTGGAAAGAAGCTTTCTGAGAAACTGCTTTGTGTTCTGTTAATTCATCTCACAGAGTCACAGCTTTCCTTCAAGAAGCCTTCGCTAAGCTGTTCTTGTGGAATTGGCTAAGTGATATTTGGAAGCCCATAGAGGGTTATGGTGAAAAAGGAAATATCTTCCGTTGAAAACTGGAAAGAAGCTTTCTGAGAAACTGCTCTATGTTCTGTTAATTCATCTCACTGAGTTACATCTTTCCCTTGAAGAAGCCTTTCGCTAAGGCTGTTCTTGTGGAATTGGCAAAGTGATATTTGGAAGCCCATAGAGGGCTATGGTGAAAAAGGAAATATCTTCCGTTAAAAACTGGAAAGAAGCTTTCTGAGAAACTGCTCTATGTTCTGTTAATTCATCTCACAGAGTTACATCTTTCCTTCAAGAAGCCTTTCGCTAAGGCTGTTCTTGTGGAATTGGCAAAGGGATATTTGGAAGCCCATAGAGGGCTATGGTGAAAAAGGAAATATCTTCCGTTCAAAACTGGAAAGAAGCTTTCTGAGAAACTGCTCTGTGTTCTGTTAATTCATCTCACAGAGTTACATCTTTCCTTTCAAGAAGCCTTTCGCTAAGGCTGTTCTTGTGGAATTGGCAAATTGATATTTGGAAGCCCATAGAGGGCTATGGTGAAAAAGGAAATATCTTCCGTTCAAAACTGGAAAGAAGCTTTCTGAGAAACTGCTCCATGTTCTGTTAATTCATCTCACAGAGTTACATCTTTCCCTTCAAGAAGCCTTTCGCTAAGGCTGTTCTTGTGGAATTGGCAAAGTGATATTTGGAAGCCCATAGAGGGCTATGGTGAAAAAGGAAATATCTTCCGTTCAAAACTGGAAAGAAGCTTTCTGAGAAACTGCTCTGTGTTCTGTTAATTCATCTCACAGAGTTACATCTTTCCCTTCAAGAAGCCTTTCGCTAAGGCTGTTCTTGTGGAATTGGCAAAGTGATATTTGGAAGCCCATAGAGGGCTATGGTGAAAAGGAAATATCTTCCGTTCAAAACTGGAAAGAAGCTTTCTGAGAAACTGCTCTATGTTCTGTTAATTCATCTCACAGAGTTACATCTTTCCTTCAAGAAGCCTTCGCTAAGACTGTTCTTGTGGAAGTGGCAAAGTGATATTTGGAAGCCCATAGAGGGCTATGGTGAAAAAGGAAATATCTTCCGTTAAAAACTGGAAAGAAGCTTTCTGAGAAACTGCTTTGTGTTCTGTTAATTCATCTCACACAGTTACAGCTTTCCCTTCAAGAAGCCTTTCGCTAAGGCTGTTGTTCTGGAATTGGCAAAGTGATATTTGGAAGCACTTAGAGGGCTATGGTGAAAAAGGAAATATCTTCCGTTAAAACTGGAAAGAAGCTTTCTGAGAAACGGCTTTGTGTTCTGTTAATTCATCTCACAGAGTTACATCTTTCCCTTCCAGAAGCCTTTCGCTAAGGCTGTTCTTGTGGAATTGGTAAAGTGATATTTGGAAGCCCGTAGAGAGCTATGGTGAAAAAGCAAATAGCTTCCGTTAAAACTGGAAAGAAGCTTTCTGAGCAACTGCTTTGTGTTCTCTTAATTCATCTCACAGAGTTACATCTTTCCCTTCAAGAAGCCTTTCGCTACGGCTGTTCTTTTGGAATTGGTAAAGTGATATTTGGAAGCCCATAGAGGGCTATGGTGAAAAAGGAAATATCTTCCGTTAAAAACTGGAAAGAAATTTTCTGAGAAACTGCTTTGTGTTCTTTTAATTCATCTCACACAGTTACAGCTTTCCATTGAAGAAGCCTTTCGCTAAGACTGTTCTTGTGGAATTTTCAAAATGATATTTGGAAGTCCATAAAGGGCTATGGTGAAAAAGGAAATATCTCCCGTGAAAGACTGGAAAGAAGCTTTCTGAGAAACTGCTTTGTGTTCTGTTAATTCATCTCACAGAGTTACAGCTTTCCACTAAAGGAGCCTTTCGCTAAGGCTGTTCTTGTGGAAGTGGCAAAGTGATATTTGGAAGCCCATAGAGGGCTATGCTGAAAAAGGAAATATCTTCCGATAAAAACTGGAAAGAAGCTTTCTGAGAAACTGCTTTGTGTTCTGTTAATTCATCTCACAGAGTACAGCTTTTCACTAAAGGAGTCTTTCGCTAAGGCTGTTCATGTGGAAGTGGCAAAGTGATATTTTGAAGCCCATAGAGCGCTATGCTGAAAAAGGAAATATCTTCGTTAAAAACTGGAAAGAAGCTTTCTGAGAAACTGCTTTGTGTTCTGTTAATTCATCTCAGAGAGTTACATCTTTCCCTTCAAGAAGCCTTTCGCTAAGGCTGTTCTTGTGGAAGTGGCAAAGTGATATTTGGAAGCCCATAGAGGGCTACGGTGAAAAAGGAATTATCTTCTGTTAAAAACTGGAAAGAAGCTTTGTGAGAAACTGCTTCTTGTTCTGTTAATTCACCTCACAGAGTTACATCTGCCCTTCAAGAAGCCTTTCCCTAAGGCTGTTCTTGTGGAATTGGTAAAGTGATATTTGGAAGCCCTAGAGGGCTATGGTGAAAAGGAAATATCTTCCGTTAAAACTGGAAAGAAGCTTGAGAAACTGCTCTGTGTTCTGTTAATTCATCTCACAGAGTTACAGCTTTCCCTTGAAGACGCCTTTTGCTAAGACTGTTCTTGTGGTATTTGCAAAGAGATATTTGGAAGCCCATAGACGGCTATGGTGAAAAAGGAAATATCTTCCGTTAAAAACTGGAAAGAAGCATTCTGAGAAACTGCTTTGTGTTCTGTTATTTCATCTCACAGAGTTACAGCTTTCCCTTTAAGAAGCCTTTCGCTAAGGCTGTTCTTGTGGAAGTGGCAAAGTGATATTTGGAAGCCTTTAGAGGGCTATGGAGAAAGAGGAAATATCTTCCGTTAAAAAGTTGAAAGAAGCTTTCTGAGAAACTGCTTTGTGTTGTTTCAATTCATCTCACACAGTTACAGCTTTCCACTCAAGAAGCCTTTCTGTAGACTGTTCTTGTGGAATTTGCAAAGTGATATTTGGGAGCCCATAGAGGGCTATGGTTAAAAAGGAGATATCGTAGGATAAAACCTGGAAAGAAGCTTTCTGAGAAACTGCTTTGTGTTCTGTTAATTCATCTCACAGAGTTACAGCTTCCCCCACAAGAAGCCTTTCGCTAAGGCTGTTCTTGTGGAATTGGTAAAGTGATATTTGGAAGCCCATAGAGGGCTATGGTGAAAAAGCAAACAGCTTCCGTTAAAAACTGGAAAGAAGCTTTCTGAGAAACTGCTTTGTCTTCTGTTAATTCATCTCACAGAGATACATCTTACCCTTCAAGAAGCCTTTCGCTACGGCTGTTCTTTTGGAATTGGTAAAGTGATATTTGGAAGCCCATAGAGGGCTATGGTGAAAAAGGAAATATCTTCCGTTAAAAACTGGAAAGAAACCTTCTGAGAAACTGCTTTATATTCTGTTAATTCATCTCACAGATTTACAGCTTTCCATTGAAGAAGCCTTTCGCTAAGACTGTTCTTGTGGAATTTGTAAAATGATATTTGGAAGTCCATAAAGGGCTATGGTGAAAAAGGAAATATCTCCCGTTAAAAACTGGAAAGAAGCTTTCTGAGAAACTGCTTTGTGTTCTGTTAATTCATCTCAGAGAGTTATATCTTTCCCTTGAAGAAGCCTTTCGCTAAGGCTGTTCTTGTTGAATTGGCAAAGTGATATTTGGAAGCTCATAGAGGGCTATGATGAAAAAGGAAATATCTTCCGTTAAAAACTGGAAAGAAGCTTTCTGAGAAACTGCTTTGTGTTCTGTTAATTCGTCTCACAGAGTTACAGCTTTCACTTCAAGAAGCCTTTCGCTAAGGCTGTTCTTTTGGAAATGACAAAGTGATATTTGCAAACCCATAGAGGGCTATGGTGAAAAAGGAAATATCTTCCGTTCAAAACTGGAAAGAAGCTTTCTCAGAAACTGCTCTGTGTTCTGTTAATTCATCTCACAGAGTCACATCTTTCCCTTCAAGAAGACTTTCGCTAAGGCTGTTCTTGTGGAATTGGCAAAGGGATATTTGGAAGCCCATAGAGGGCCATGGTGAAAAAGGAAATATCTTCCGTTAAAAACTGGAAAGAAGCTTTCTGAGAAACTGCTTTGTGTTCTGTTAATTCATCTCACAGAGTTACTGCTTTCCCTTGAAGAAGCCTTTCCCTAAGACTGTTCTTGTGGAATTGGCAAAGTGATATTTGGAAGCCCATAGTGGGCTGTGGTGAAAAAGGAAATATGTTCTGTTCAAAACTGGAAAGACAGTTTCTGAGAAACTGCTCTGTGTTCTGTTAATTCATCTCACACAGTTTCAACTTTCCCTTAAAGAAGCCTTTCGCTAAGGCTTTTCTTGTGGAATTGGCAAAGTGATATTTGGAATCTCATGGAGGTCCATGGTGAAAAAGGAACTATCTTCCGTTCAAAACTGGAAAGAAGCTTTCTGAGAAACTGCTTTGTGTTCTGTTAATTCATCTCACAGAGTCACAGCTTTCCCTTTAAGAAGCCTTTCGCTAACGCTGTTCTTGTGGAATTGGCTAAGTGATATTTGGAAGCCCGTAGAGGGTTATGGTGAAAAAGGAAATATCTTCCGTTGAAAACTGGAAAGAAGCTTTCTGAGAAACTGCTCTATGTTCTGTTAATTCATCTCACTGAGTTACATCTTTCCCTTCAAGAAGCCTTTCGCTAAGGCTGTTCTTGTGGAATTGGCAAAGGGATATTTGGAAGCCCATAGAGGGCTATGGTGAAAAACGAAATATCTTCCGTTCAAAACTGGAAAGAAGCTTTCTGAGCAACTGCTGTGTGTTCTGTTAATTCATCTCACAGAGTTACATCTTTCCCTTCAAGAAACCTTTCGCTAAGGCTGTTCTTGTTGGATTGGCAAAGGGATATTTGGAAGACCATAGAGGGCTATGGTGAAAAAGGAAATATGTTCCGTTCAAAACTGGAAAGAAGCTTTCTGAGAAACTGCTCTGTGTTCTGTTATTTCATCTCACTGAGTTACATCTTTCCCTTCAAGAAGCCTTTCGCTAAGGCTGTTCTTGTGGAATTGGCAAAGGTATATTTGGAAGCCCACAGAGGACTATGGTGAAAAAGGAAATATCTTCCGTTCAAAACTGGAAAGAAGCTTTCTCAGAAACTGCTCTGTGTTCTGTTAATTCATCTCACAGAGTTCCATCTTTCCCTTCAAGAAGCCTTTCGCTAAGGCTGTTCTTGTGGAATTGGCAAAGGGATATTTGGAAGCCCATAGAGGGCTATGGTGAAAAAGGAAATATCTTCCGTTCAAAACTGGAATGAAGCTTTCTGAGAAACTGCTCTGTGTTCTGTTACTTCAACTCACGGAGTTACATCTTTCCCTTCAAGAAGCCTTTCGCTATGGCTGTTCTTGTGGAATTGGCAAAGTGATATTTGGAAGCCCATAGAGGGCTACGGTGAAAAAGGAAATATCTTCTGTTCAAAACTGGAAAGAAGCTTTCGGAGAAACGGCTCTGTGTTCTGTTAATTCATCTCACAGAATTACATCTTTCCGTTCAAGAAGCCTTTCGCTAAGGCAGTTCTTGTGGAATTGGCAAAGGGATATTTGGAAGCCCATAGAGGACTATGGTGAAAAAGGAAATATCTTCCGTTCAAAACTGGAAAGAAGCTTTCTGAGAAACTTCTTTGTGTTCTGTTAATTCATCTCACAGAGTTACATCTTTTCCTTCAAGAAGCCTTTCGCTAAGACTGTTCTTGTGGAATTGGCAAAGGGATATTTGGAAGCCCTTAGAGGGTTATGGTGAAAAAGGAAATATCTTCCGTTCAAAGCTGGAAAGAAGCTTTCTGAGAAACTGCTCTGTGTTCTGTTAATTCATCTCACAGAGTCACATCTTTCCCTTCAAGAAGCCTTTCGCTAAGGCTGTTCTTTTGGAATTGGCAAAGGGATATTTGGAAGCCCATAGAGGGCTATGGTGAAAAAGGAAATATCTTCCGTTCAAAACTGGAAAGAAGCTTTCTGAGAAACTGCTCTGTGTTCTGTTACTTCATCTCACAGAGTTACATGTTTCCCTTCAAGAAGCCTTTCGCTAAGGCTATTCTTGTGGAATTGGCAAAGGGATATTTGGAAGCCCTTACAGGGCTATGGTGAAAAAGGAATTAACTTGCGTTCAAAACTGGAAAGAAGCTTTCTGAGAAACTGCTCTGTGTTCTGTTAATTCATCTCACAGAGTTACATCTTTCCCTTTAAGAAGTCTTTCGCTAAGGCTTTTCTTTTGGAATTGGCAAAGTGTTATTTGGAAGCCCATAGAGGGCTATGGTGAAAAAGGAAATATCTTCCGTTCAAAACTGGAAAGAAGCTTTCTGAGAAACTGCTCTGTGTTCTGTTAATTCATCTCACAGAGTTACATCTTTCCCTTCAAGAAGCCTTTCGCTAAGGCTGTTCTTGTGGAATTGGCAAAGGGATATTTGGAAGCCCATAGAGGGCTATGGTGAAAAAGGAAATATCTTCCGTTCAAAGCTGAAAAGAAGCTTTCTGAGAAACTGCTTTGTGTTCTGTTAATTCATCTCACACAGTTACAACTTTCCCTTAAAGAAGTCTTTCGCTAAGGCTTTTCTTGTGGAAGTGGCAAACTGATATTTGAAGCCCATAGAGGCTATGGTGAAAAAGGAAATATCTTCCGTTAAAACTGGAAATAAGCTTTCTGAGAAACTGCTTTGTGTTCTGTTAATTCATCTCACAGAGTCACAGCTTTCCCTTCAAGAAGCCTTACGCTAAGGCGGTTCTTGTGAAATTGGCAAAGTGATATTTGGAAGCCCGTAGAGGGTTATGGTGAAAAAGGAAATATCTTCCGTTCAAAACTGGAAAGAAGCTTTCTGAGAAACTGCTCTGTTTTCTGTTAATTCATCTCACAGAGACACATCTTTCCCTTCAAGAAGCCTTTCCCAAAGGCTGCTCTTGTGGAATTCGTAAAGTGATATTTGGAAGACCTTAGAGGGCTAAGGTAAAAAAGGAAATGTCTTCCTTTCAAAAGTGGAAAGAAGCTTTCTAAGAAACTGCTCCGTGTTCTGTTAATTCATTTCACAGAGTCACATCTTTCCCTTCAAGAAGTCTTTCGCTAAGGCTTTTCTTGTGGAATTGGCAAAGTGATATTTGGAAGCTCAGAGTGGGCTATGGTGAAAAAGGAAATATCTACCGTTCAAAACTGGAAAGAAGCTATCTGAGAAACTGCTCTGTGTTCTGTTACTTCATCTCACAGGGTTACATCTTTCCCTTCAAGAAGCCTTTCGCTAAGGCTGTTCTTGTGGAATTGGCAAAGTGATATTTGGAAGCCCATAGAGGGCTATGGAGAAAAAGGAAATATCTTCCGTTCAAAACTAGAAAGAAGCTTTCTGAGAAACTCCTCTATGTTCTGTTAATTCATCTCTCAGAGTTACGTCTTTCCCTTCAAGAGGCCTTTCGCTAAGGCTGTTCTTCTGGAATTGGCAAAGTGATATTTGGAAGCCCATAGAGGGCTATGGTGAAAAAGGAAATATCTTCCGTTCAAAACTGGAGAGAAGCTTTCTGAGAAACTGGTCTGTGTTCTGTTAATTCATCTCACAGAGTTACATCTTTCCCTTCAAGAAGCCTTTCGCTAAGGCTGTTCTTGTGGAATTGGCAAAGGGATATTTTGAAGTCCATAGAGGGCTATGGTGAAAATGGAAATATCTTCCGTTCAAAACTGGAAAGGAGCTTTCTGAGAAACTGCTCCGTGTTCTGTTAATTCATATCACAGAGTTCCATCTTTCCCTTCAAGAAGCCTTTCGCTAAGGCTGTTCTTGTGGAATTGGCAAAGGGATATTTGGAAGCCCATACAGGGCCATGGTGAAAAAGGAAATATCTTCCGTTCTAAACTGGAAAGAAGCTTTCTGAGAAACTGCTCTGTGTTCTGTTAATTCGTCTCACAGAGTTACATCTTTCTCTTCAAGAAGCCTTTCCCTAAGGCTGTTCTTGTGGAATTGGCAAAGGATATTTGGAAGCCCATAGAGGGCTATGGTGAAAAAGGAAATATCTTCCGTTCAAAACTGGAAAGAAGCTTTCTGAGAAACTGCTCCATGTTCTGCTACTTCATCTCACAGAGTTACATCTTTCCCTTCAAGAAGCCTTTCGCTAAGTCTGTTCTTGTGGAATTGGCAAAGTGATATTTGGAAGACCATAGAGGGCTATGGTGAAAAAGGAAATATCTTCCGTTCAAAACTGGAAAGAAGCTTTCTGAGAAACTGCTCTGTGTTCTGTTAATTCATCTCACAGAGTTACATCTTTCCCTTTAAGAAGTCTTTCGCTAAGGCTTTTCTTTTGGAACTGGCAAAGTGATATTTGGAAGCCCATCGAGGGCTACGGTCAAAAAGGAAATATCTTCCGTTCAAAACTGGAAAGAAGCTTTCAGAGAAACGGCCCTGTGTTCTGTTAATTCATCTCACAGAGTTACATCTTTCCCTTCAAGAAGCCTTTCGCTAAGGCTGTTCTTGTGGAAGTGGCAAAGTGATATTTGGAAGCCCATAGAGGGCTATGGTGAAAAATGAAATATCTTCCGTTCAAAACTGGAAAGAAGCTTTTTGAGAAACTGCTCTGTGTTCTGTTAATTCATCTCACAGAGTTACATCTTTCCCTTCAAGAAGCCGTTCGCTAAGGCTGTTCTTGTGGAATTGGCAAAGGGATATTTGGAAGTCCATAGAGGGCTATGGTGAAAAAGGAAATATCTTCCGTTCAAAACTGGAAAGAAGCTTTCTGAGAAACTGCTCCGTGTTCTGTTAATTCATATCACAGAGTTCCATCTTTCCCTTCAAGAAGCCTTTCGCTAAGGCTGTTCTTGTGGAATTGGCAAAGGGATATTTGGAAGCCCATACAGGGCTACGGTGAAAAAGGAAATATCTTCCGTTCTAAACTGGAAAGAAGCTTTCTGAGAAACTGCTCTGCGTTCTGCTAATTCGTCTCACAGAGTTACATCTTTCCCTTCAAGAAGCCTTTCGCTAAGGCTGTTCTTGTGGAATTGGCAAAGGGATATTTGGAAGCCCATAGAGGGCTATGGTAAAAAAGGAAATATCTTCGTTCAAAAGTGGAAAGAAGCTTTCTGAGAAACTGCTCCGTGTTCTGTTAATTCATCTCACAGAGTCACATCTTTCCCTTCAAGAAGCCTTTCGCTAAGGCTGTTCTTGTGCAATTGGCAAAGTGATATTTGGAAGCGCATAGTGGACTATGGTGAAAAAGGGAAATATCTTCCGTTCAAAACTGGAAAGAAGCTTTCTGAGAAAGAGCACTGTGTTCCTTTAGTTCATATCACGGAGTCACATCTTTCCCTTCAAGAAGCCTTTCGCTAAGGCTGTTCTTGTGGAATTGACAGTGTGATACTTGGAAACCCATAGAGGGCTGTTTTGAAAAAGGAAATATCTTCCGTTAAAATTGGAAAGAAGCTTTCTGAGAAACTGCTCTGTGTTCTGTTAATTCATATCACAGAGTTCCATCTTTCTTTTCAAGAAGCCTTTCCCTAAGGCTGTTCTTGTGTAATTGGCAAAGTGATATTTGGAAGCCCGTAGAGGGCTATGCTGAAAAAGGAAATATCTTCCGTTCCAAATTGGAAAGAAGCTTTCTGAGAAACTGCTCTGTGTTCTGCTACTTCATCTCACAGAGTTACATCTTTCACTTCAAGAAGCCTTTCGCTAAGGCTGTTCTTGTGGAATTGGCAAAGGGATATTTGGAAGCCCATAGCTGGATATGGTGAAAAAGGAAATATCTTCCGTTCAAAACTGGAAAGAAGCTTTCTGAGAAACTGCTCTGTGTTCTGTTAATTCATCTCACAGAGTTCCATCTTTCCCTTCAAGAAGCCTTTCGCTAAGGCTGTTCTTGTGGAATTGGCAAAGTGATATTTGGAAGCCCATAGAGGGCTCTAGTGAGAAAGGAAATATCTTCCGTTAAAAACTGGATAGAAGCTTTCTGAGAAACTGCTTTGTGTTCTGTTAATTCATCTCAGAGAGTTATAACTTTCCCTTAAAGAAGCCTTTCTGTAATACTGTTCCTGTGGAATTTGCAAAGTGATATTTGGGAGCCCTTAGAGGGCTATGGTGAAAAAGGAAATATCTTCCGATAAAAACTGGAAAGAAGCTTTCTGAGAAACTGCTTTGTGTTCAGTTAGTTCATCTCAGAGAGTTACATCTTTCCCTTCAAGAAGCCTTCGCTAAGACTCTTCCTGTGAAATTTGCAAAGTGATATATGGAAGCCCTTAGATGGCTATGGTGAAAAAGGAAATATCTTCCGTTCAAAACTGGAAAGAAGCTTTCTGAGAAACTGCTTTGTGTTCTCTTAATTCATCTCAGAGAGTTATATCTTTCCCATCAAGAAGCCTTTCTCTAAAGCTGTTCTTGTGGAAGTGGCAAAGTGATATTTGGAAGCCCATAGAGGGCTACGGTGAAAAAGGAAATATCTTCCGTTAAAAACTGGAAAGAAGCTTTCTGAGAAACTGCTTTGTGTTCTGTTAATTCATTTCACAGAGGTACAGCTTTCGCTTCAAGAAGTCTTTCGCTAAGGCTGTTCTTGAGGATGTGGCAAAGTGATATTTGTAAGCCCATAGAGGGCTATGGTGAAAAAGGAAATATCTTCCATTAAAAACTGGAAAGAAACTTTCTGAGAAACTGGTTTGTGTTCTGTTAATTCATCTCACAGAGTTACAGCTTTCCATTCAAGAAGCCTTTCGCTAAGACTGTTCTTGTGGAATTTGCAAAGTGATATTTGGAAGCCCATAGAGGGCTACGGTGAAAAAGGAAATATCTCCCGTTAAAAACCCGAAAGAAGCTTTCTGAGAAACTGCTTTGTGTTCTGTTAATTCATCTCACAGAGTTACATCTTTCCCTTCAAGAAGCCTTTCGCTAAGGCTGTTCTTGTGGAATTGGCAAAGTGATATTTGGAAGCCCATATAGGGGTACGGTGAAAAAGGAAATATCTTCCGTTAAAAACTGGAAAGAAGCTTTCTGAGAAACTGCTTTGGGTTCTGTCAATTCATCTCACAATTATATGTTTCCCTTCAAGAAGACTTTCTCTAAGGCTGTTCTTGTGGAAGTGGCAAAGTGATATTTGGAAGCCCATAGAGGCTATGGTGAAAAAGGAAATATCTTCCGTTAAAACTGGAAAGAAGCATTCTGAGAAACTGCTCTGTGTTCTGTTAATTCATTTCACAGAGTTACAGCTTTCCTTCAAGAAGTCTTTCGCTAAGGCTGTTCTTGAGGATGTGGCAAAGTGATATTTGTAAGCCCATAGAGGCTATGGTGAAAAAGGAAATATCTTCCATTAAAAACTGGAAAGAAACTTTCTGAGAAACTGGTTTGTGTTCTGTTAATTCATCTCACAGAGTTACAGCTTTCCATTCAAGAAGCCTTTCGCTAAGACTGTTCTTGTGGAATTTGCAAAGTGATATTTGGAAGCCCATAGAGGGCTACGGTGAAAAAGGAAATATCTCCGTTAAAACCCGAAAGAAGCTTTCTGAGAAACTGCTTTGTGTTCTGTTAATTCATCTCACAGAGTTACATCTTTCCCTTCAAGAAGCCTTTCGCTAAGGCTGTTCTTGTGGAATTGGCAAAGTGATATTTGGAAGCCCATATAGGGGTACGGTGAAAAAGGAAATATCTTCCGTTAAAAACTGGAAAGAAGCTTTCTGAGAAACTGCTTTGGGTTCTGTCAATTCATCTCACAATTATATGTTTCCCTTCAACAAGACTTTCGCTAAGGCTGTTCTTGTGGAAGTGGCAAAGTGATATTTGGAAGCCCATAGAGGGCTATGGTGAAAAGGGAAATATCTTCCGTTAAAAACTGGAAAGAAGCATTCTGAGAAACTGCTCTGTGTTCTGTTAATTCATTTCACAGAGTTACAGCTTTCCCTACAAGAAGCCTTTCACTAAGGCTGTTCTTGTGGAATCGGCATAGTGATATTTGGAAGCCCATAGAGGGCTATGGTGAAAAAGGAAATATCTTCCGTTAAAAACTGAAAAGAAGCTTTCTGAGAAGCTGCTTTGTGTTTTCTTAATTCATCTCACATAGTTACAGCTTTCCCTTCAAGAAGCCTTTCACTAAGGATGTTGTTGTGGAATTGGCAAAGTGATATTGGGAAGCCCTTAGAGGGCTGCGGTGAAAAAGTAAATATCTTCCGTGAAAAACTGGAAAGAAGCTTTCTGTGAAACTGCTTTGTGTTCTGTTAATTCATCTCTCAGAGTTACATCTTTCCCTTCCAGAAGCCTTTCGCTAAGGCTGTTCTTGTGGAATTGGTAAAGTGATATTTGGAAGCCCGTAGAGGGCTATGGTGAAAAAGGAAATATCTTCCGTTAAAACTGGACAGAAGCTTTCTGAGAAACTGCTTTGTGTTCTGTTAATTCATCTCACAGAGTTACATCTTTCCCTTCAAGAAGCCTTTCGCTAAGGCTGTTCTTGTGGAAGTGGCAAAGTGATATATGAAAGCCCATAGAGGGCTATGGTGGAAAAGGAAATATCTTCCGTTCAAAACTGGAAAGAAGCTTTCTGAGAAACTGCTCTGTGTTCTGTTAATTCATCTCACAGAGTTACAGCTTTCACCTCAAGAAACCTTTCTGTAAGACTGTTCTTGTGGAATTTGCTAAGTGATATTTTGGAGCCCATAGAGGGCTATGGTGAAAAAGGAGATATCGAAGGATAAAAACTTGAAAGAAGCTTTCTGAGAAACTACTTTGTGTTCTGTTAATTCATCTCACAGAGTTACATCTTTCCCATCAAGAAGCCTTTCGCTAAGACTGTTCCTGTGGAATTCGCAAAGTGATATTTGGAAGCCCATAGAGGGCTATGGTGAAAAAGGAAACATCTTTTGTGAAAAACTGGAAAGAAGCTTTCTGAGAAACTGCTTTGTGTTCTGTTAATTCATCTCACACAGTTACAACTTTCCCTTAAAAAAGCCTTTCGCTAAGGCTTTTCTTGTGGAAGTGGCAAAGTGATATTTGGAAGCCCTTGGAGGTCAATGGTGAAAAAGGAACTATCTTCGGTTAAAAACTGGAAAGAAGCTTTCTGTGAAACTGCTTTGTGTTCTGTTAATTCATCTCACAGAGTCACATCTTTCCCTTCAAGAAGCCTTTCGCTAAGGCTGTTCTTGTGGAATCGGCAAAGTGATATTTGGAAGCCCATAGAGGGTTATTGTGAAAAAGGAAATATCTTCCGTTCAAAACTGGAAAGAAGCATTCTGAGAAACTGCTCTGTGCTCTGTTAATTCATCTCACAGAGTCACATCTTTCCCTTCAAGAAGCCTTTCGCTAAGGCTGTTCTTTTGGAATTGGCAAAGGGATATTTGGAAACCCATAGAGGGCTACGGTGAAAAAGGAAATATCTTCCGTTCAAAACTGGAAAGAAGCTTTCTGAGAAACTGCTCTGTGTTCTGTTACTTCATCTCACAGAGTTACATGTTTCCCTTCAAGAAGCCTTTCGCTAAGGCTATTCTTGTGGAATTGGCAAAGGATATTTGGAAGCCCTTACAGGGCTATGGTGAAAAAGGAAATATCTTCCGTTAAAACTGGAAAGAAGCTTTCTGTGAAACTGCTTTGTGTTCTGTTAATTCATCTCACAGAGTTACATCTTTCCTTCAAAAGCCTTTCGCTAAGGCTGTTCTTGTGGAATTGGTAAAGTGATATTTGGAAGCCCGTGAGGGCTATGGTGAAAAAGGAAATATCTTCCGTTAAAACTGGACAGAAGCTTTCTGAGAAACTGCTTTGTGTTCTGTTAATTCATCTCACAGAGTTACATCTTTCCTTCAAGAAGCCTTTCGCTAAGGCTGTTCTTGTGGAAGTGGCAAAGTGATATATGAAAGCCCATAGAGGGCTATGGTGGAAAAGGAAATATCTTCCGTTCAAAACTGGAAAGAAGCTTTCTGAGAAACTGCTTTGTGTTCTGTTAATTCATCTCACAGAGTTACAGCTTTCCCTTCAAGAAGCCTTTCTGTAAGACTGTTCTTGTGGAATTTGCTAAGTGATATTTTGGAGCCCATAGAGGGCTATGGTGAAAAGGAGATATCGAAGGATAAAAACTTGAAAGAAGCTTTCTGAGAAACTACTTTGTGTTCTGTTAATTCATCTCACAGAGTTACATCTTTCCCATCAAAGCCTTTCGCTAAGACTGTTCCTGTGGAATTAGCAAAGTGATATTTGGAAGCCCATAGAGGGCTATGGTGAAAAGGAAACATCTTTGTGAAAAACTGGAAAGAAGCTTTCTGAGAAACTGCTTTGTGTTCTGTTAATTCATCTCACACAGTTACAACTTTCCTTAAAAAGCCTTTCGCTAAGGCTTTTCTTGTGGAAGTGGCAAAGTGATATTTGGAAGCCCTTGGAGGTCAATGGTGAAAAGGAAATATCTTCCGTTAAAAACTGGAAAGAAGCTTTCTGTGAAACTGCTTTGTGTTCTGTTAATTCATCTCACAGAGTCACATCTTTCCTTCAAGAAGCCTTTCGCTAAGGCTGTTCTTGTGGAATCGGCAAAGTGATATTTGGAAGCCCATAGAGGGTTATTGTGAAAAAGGAAATATCTTCCGTTCAAAACTGGAAAGAAGCATTCTGAGAAACTGCTCTGTGCTCTGTTAATTCATCTCACAGAGTCACATCTTTCCCTTCAAGAAGCCTTTCGCTAAGGCTGTTCTTTTGGAATTGGCAAAGGATATTTGGAAACCCATAGAGGCTACGGTGAAAAGGAAATATCTTCCGTTCAAAACTGGAAGAAGCTTTCTGAGAAACTGCTCTGTGTTCTGTTACTTCATCTCACAGAGTTACATGTTTCCTTCAAGAAGCCTTTCGCTAAGGCTATTCTTGTGGAATTGGCAAAGGGATATTTGGAAGCCCTTACAGGGCTATGGTGAAAAAGGAATTAACTTGCGTTCAAAACTTGAAAGAAGCTTTCTGAGAAACTGCTCTGTGTTCTGTTAATTCATCTCACAGAGTTACATCTTTCCCTTCAAGAAGCCTTTCGCTAAGGCTGTTCTTGTGGAATTGGCAAAGGATATTTGGAAGCCCATAGAGGCTATGGTGAAAATGGAAATATCTTCCGTTCAAAACTGGAAAGGAGCTTTCTGAGAAACTGCTCCGTGTTCTGTTAATTCATATCACAGAGTTCCATCTTTCCCTTCAAGAAGCCTTTCGCTAAGGCTGTTCTTGTGGAATTGGCAAAGGGATATTTGGAAGCCCATACAGGGCCATGGTGAAAAAGGAAATATCTTCCGTTCTAAACTGGAAAGAAGCTTTCTGAGAAACGGCTCTGTGTTCTGTTAATTCGTCTCACAGAGTTACATCTTTCTCTTCAAGAAGCCTTTCCCTAAGGCTGTTCTTGTGGAATTGCCAAAGGGATATTTGGAAGCCCATAGAGGGCCATGGTGAAAAAGGAAATATCTTCCGTTCAAAACTGGAAAGAAGCTTTCTGAGAAACTGCTCCATGTTCTGTTACTTTATCTCACAGAGTTACATCTTTCCCTTCAAGAAGCCTTTCGCTAAGGCTGTTCTTGTGGAATTGGCAAAGTGATATTTGGAAGCCCATAGAGGGCTATGGTGAAAGAGGAAATATCTTCCGTTAAAAACTGGAAAGAAGCTTTCTGAGAAACTGCTCTGTGTTCTGTTAATTCATCTCACAGAGTTACATCTTTCCATTCAAGAAGCCTTTCGCTAAGGCTGTTCTTGTGCAATTGGCAAATGGATATTTGGAAGGCCATAGAGGGCAATGGTGAAAAAGGAAATATCTTCCGTTCAAAACTGGAAAGAAGCTTTCTGAGAAACTACTCAGTGTTCTGTTAATTTATGTCACAGAGTTACATCTTTCCCTTCAAGAAGCCTTTCACTAAGGCTGTTCTTGTGGAATTGGCAAACGGATATTTGGAAGCACATAGAGGGCTATGGTGAAAAAGGAAATATCTTCCGTTCAAAACTGGATAGAAGCTTTCTGAGAAACTGCTGTGTGTTCTGTTACTTCATCTCACTGAGTTAAATGTTTCCCTTCAAGAAGCCTTTCGCTAAGGCTGTACTTGTGGAATTGGCAAAGTGATATTTGGAACCCCTAGAGGGCTATGGTGAAAAAGGAAATATCTTCTGTTCAAAACTGGAAAGAAGCTTTCGGAGAAAGTGCTCTGTGTTCTGTTAATTCATCTCACAGAGTTACATCTTTCCCTTCAAGAAGCTTTTCGCTAAGGCTATTCTTGTGGAATTGGCAAAGGGACATTTGGAAGCCCATAGAAGGCTATGGTGAAAAAGGAAATATCTTCCGTTCAAAACCGGAAAGAAGCTTTCTGAGAAACTGCTCTGTGTTCTGTTAATTCATCTCACAGAGTTACATCTTTCCCGTTAAGAAGCCTTTCGCTAAGGCTGTTCTTGTGGAATTGGCAAAGGGATATTTGGAAGCCCATAGAGGGCAATGGTCAAAAAGGAAATATGTTCCGTTCAAAACTGGAAAGAAGCTTCCTGAGAAACTGCTCTGTGTTCTGTTACTTCATCTCACAGAGTTACATCTTTCCCTTCCAGAAGCCTTTCGCTAAGGCTGTTCTTGTGGAATTGGTAAAGTGATATTTGGAAGCCCGTAGAGGGCTAGGGTGAAAAAGGAAATATCTTCCGTTAAAACTGGACAGAAGCTTTCTGAGAAACTGCTTTGTGTTCTGTTAATTCATCTCACGCAGTTACATCTTTCCCTTCAAGAAGCCTTTCGCTAAGGCTGTTGTTGTGGAAGTGGCAAAGTGATATTTGAAAGCCCATAGAGGGCTATGGTGGAAAAGGAAATATCTTCCGTTCAAAACTGGAAAGAAGCTTTCTGAGAAACTGCTTTGTGTTCTGTTAATTCATCTCACAGAGTTACAGCTTTCACTTCAAGAAGCCTTTCTGTAAGACTGTTCTTGTGGAATTTGCTAAGTGATATTTTGGAGCCCTTAGAGGGCTATGGTGAAAAAGGAGATATCGAAGGATAAAAACTTGAAAGAAGCTTTCTGAGAAACTACTTTGTGTTCTGTTAATTCATCTCACAGAGTTACATCTTTCCCATCAAGAAGCCTTTCGCTAAGACTGTTCCTGTGGAATTCGCAAAGTGATATTTGGAAGCCCATAGAGGGCTATGGTGAAAAAGGAAACATCTTTTGTGAAAAACTGGAAAGAAGCTTTCTGAGAAACTGCTTTGTGTTCTGTTAATTCATCTCACAGAGTTACAGCTTTCCCCTCAAGAAGCCTTTCGCTAATACTGTTCCTGTGGAATTTGCAAAGTGAGATTTCTAAGCCCATAGAAGGCTATTGTGATAAAGGAAATTTCTTCGGTTAAAAACTGGAAAGAAGCGTTCTGAGAAACTGCTTTGTGTTCTGTTAATTCATCTCTCAGAGTTACATCTTTCCCTTCAAGAAGCCTTTCGCTAAGGCTTTTCTTTGGGAATTTGCAAAGTGATACTTGGAAGCCCATAGAGGGCTATGGTGAAAAAGTAAATATCTTCCGTTAAAAACTGGAAGGAGCTTTGTGAGAAACTGCTTTGTGTTCTGTTACTTCTTGTCACAGAGTTACCTCTTTCCCTTCAAGAAGCCTTTCGCTAAGGCTGTTCTTGTGGAATTGACAAAGTGATATTTGGAAGCCCATAGAGGGCTACGGTGAAAAAGGAAATATCTTCCGTTAAAAACTGGAAAGAAGCTTTCTGAGAAACTGCTTTGTGTTCTGTTAATTCATCTCAGAGAGTAACAGCTTTCCACTAAAGGAGCCTTTCGCTAAGGCTGTTCTTGTGGAAGTGGCAAAGTGATATTTGGAAGCCCATAGAGGGCTATGCTGAAAAAGGAAATATCTTCCGTTAAAAACTGGAAAGAAGCCTTCTGAGAAACTGCTTTGTGTTCTGTTAATTCATCTCACACAGTTACAGCTTTCCCTTCAAGAAGCCTTTCGCTAAGGCTGTTGTTCTGGAATTGGCAAAGTGATATTTGGAAGCCCTTAGAGGGCTATTGTGAAAAAGGAAATATCTTCCGTTCAAAACTGGAAAGAAGCTTTCTGAGAAACTGCCTTGTGTTTTGTTAATTCATCTCACAGAGTTACAGCTTTCACCTCAAGAAGCCTTTCTGTAAGACTGTTCTTGTGGAATTTGCTAAGTGATATTTTGGAGCCCATAGAGGGCTATGGTGAAAAAGGAGATATCGAAGGATAAAAACTTGAAAGAAGCTTTCTGAGAAACTACTTTGTGTTCTGTTAATTCATCTCACAGAGTTACATCTTTCCCATCAAGAAGCGTTTCGCTAAGACTGTTCCTGTGGAATTCGCAAAGTGATATTTGGAAGCCCATAGAGGGCTATGGTGAAAAAGGAAACATCTTTTGTGAAAAACTGGAAAGAAGCTTTCTGAGAAACTGCTTTGTGTTCTGTTAATTCATCTCACAGAGTTACAGCTTTCCCCTCAAGAAGCCTTTCGCTAATACTGTTCTTGTGGAATTTGCAAAGTGAGATTTCTAAGCCCATAGAGGGCTATTGTGATAAAGGAAATTTCTTCGGTTAAAAACTGGAAAGAAGCTTTCTGAGAAACTGCTTTGTGTTCTGTTAATTCATCTCACAGAGTTACATCTTTGCCTTCAAGAAGCCTTTCGCTAAGGCTGTTCTTGTAGAAGTGGCAAAGTGATATTTGGAAGCCCATAGAGGGCTATGGTGAAAAAGCAAATATCTTCCGTTAAAAACTGGAAAGAAGCTTTCTGAGAAACGGCTTTGTGTTCTGTTAATTCATCTCTCAGAGATACATCTTTCCCTTCAAGAAGCCTTTCGCTAAGGCTTTTCTTTTGGAATTTGCAAAGTGATACTTGGAAGCCCATAGAGGGCTATGGTGAAAAAGTAAATATCTTCCGTTAAAACCTGGAAAGAAGCTTTCTGAGAAACTGCTTTGTGTTCTGTTACTTCTTGTCACAGAGATACATCTTTCCCTTCAAGAAACCTTTCGCTAAGGCTGTTCTTGTGGAATTGACAAAGTGATATTTGGAAGCCCATAGAGGGCAATGGTGAAAAAGGAAATATCTTCCGTTAAAAACTGGAAAGAAGCTTTCTGAGAAACTGCTTTGTGTTCTGTTAATTCATCTCACAGAGTTACATCTTTCCCTTCAAGAAGCCTTTCACTAAGGCTGTTCTTGTGGAATCGCAAAGTGATATTTGGAAGCCCATAGAGGGCTAAGGTGAAAAAGGAAATATCTTCCGTTAAAAACTGGAAAGAAGCTTTCTGAGAAACTGCTTTGTGTTTTGTTAATTCATCTCTCATAGTTACAGCTTTCCCTTCAAGAAGCCTTTCACTAAGGCTGTTGTTGTGGAATTGGCAAAGTGATATTGGGAAGCCCTTAGAGGGCTGTGGTGAAAAAGTAAATATCTTCCGTGAAAAACTGGAAAGAAGATTTCTGAGAAAATGCTTTGTGTTCTGTTAATTCATCTCTCAGAGTTACATCTTTCCCTTCAAGAAGCTTTTCGCTAAGGCTCTTCTGGTGGAATTGGAAAAGTGATATTTGGAAGCCCGTAGAGGGCTATGGTCAAAAAGGAAATATCTTCCGTTAAAACTGGACAGAGGCTTTCTGAGAAACTGCTTTGTGTTCTGTTAATACATCTCACGCAGTTACATCTTTCCCTTGAAGAAGCCTTTCGCTAAGGCTGTTCTTGTGGAAGTGGCAAAGTAATATTAGGAAGCCCATAGAGGTCTATGGTGGAAAAGGAAATATCTTCCGTTCAAAACTGGAAAGAAGCTTTCTGAGAAACTGCTTTGTGTTTTGTTAATTCATCTCACAGAGTTACAGCTTTCACCTCAAGAAGCCTTTCTGTAAGACTGTTCTTGTGGAATTTGCTAAGTGATATTTTGGAGCCCTTAGAGGGCTATGGTGAAAAAGGAGATATCGAAGGATAAAAACTTGAAAGAAGCTTTCTGAGAAACTACTTTGTGTTCTGTTAATTCATCTCACAGAGTTACATCTTTCCCATCAAGAAGCCTTTCGCTAAGACTCTTCCTGTGGAATTCGCAAAGTGAAATTTCTAAGCCCATAGAGGGCTATTGTGATAAAGGAAATTTCTTCTGTTAAAAACTGGAAAGAAGCTTTCTGAGAAACTGCTTTGTGTTCTGTTAATTCATCTCACAGAGTTACATCTTTGCCTTCAAGAAGCCTTTCGCTAAGGCTGTTCTTGTAGAAGTGGCAAAGTGATATTTGGAAGCCCATAGAGGGCTATGGTGAAAAAGCAAATATCTTCCGTTAAAAACTGGAAAGAAGCTTTCTGAGGAACTGCTCCGTGTTCTGTTAATTCATATCACAGAGTTCCATCTTTCCCTTCAAGAAGCCTTTCGCTAAGGATGTTTTTGTGGAATTGGCAAAGGTATATTTGGAAGCCCACAGAGGGCTACGGTGAAAAAGGAAATATCTTCCGTTCAAAACTGGAAAGAAGCTTTCTGAGAAACTGCTCTGTGTTCTGTTACTTCATCTCACAGAGTTACATCTTTCCCTTCAGGAAGCCTTTCGCCAAGGCTGTTCTTGTGGAATTGGCAAAGGGATATTTGGAAGTCCATAGAGGGCTATGGTGAAAAAGGAAATATCTTCCGTTCAAAACTGGAAAGAAGCTTTCTGAGAAACTGCTCCGTGTTCTGTTAATTCATATCACAGAGTTCCATCTTTCCCTTCAAGAAGCCTTTCGCTAAGGATCTTCTTGTGGAATTGGCAAAGGGATATTTGGAAGCCCATACTGGGCTATGGTGAAAAAGGAAATATCTTCCGTTCAAAACTCGAAAGAAGCTTTCTGAGAAACTGCTCTGTGTTCTGTTAATTCGTCTCACAGAGTTACATCTTTCCCTTCAAGAAGCGTTCGCTAAGGCTGTTCTTGTGGAATTGGCAAAGGGATATTTGGAAGCCCATAGAGGGCTATGGTGAAAAAGGAAATATCTTCCGTGAAAAACTGGAAAGAAGATT
Organism: Erythrocebus patas; assembly: GCA_023783455.1. Lineage (NCBI taxonomy): Eukaryota > Metazoa > Chordata > Mammalia > Primates > Cercopithecidae > Erythrocebus > Erythrocebus patas. The sequence continues at coordinate 81,600 of JAKFHT010004079.1, forward strand.
TCTGAGAAAATGCTTTGTGTTCTGTTAATTCATCTCTCAGAGTTACATCTTTCCCTTCAAGAAGCTTTTCGCTAAGGCTCTTCTGGTGGAATTGGAAAAGTGATATTTGGAAGCCCGTAGAGGGCTATGGTCAAAAAGGAAATATCTTCCGTTAAAACTGGACAGAAGCTTTCTGAGAAACTGCTTTGTGTTCTGTTAATACATCTCACGCAGTTACATCTTTCCCTTGAAGAAGCCTTTCGCTAAGGCTGTTCTTGTGGAAGTGGCAAAGTGATATTTGGAAGCCCATAGAGGGCTATGGTGGAAAAGGAAATATCTTCCGTTCAAAACTGGAAAGAAGCTTTCTGAGAAACTGCTTTGTGTTTTGTTAATTCATCTCACAGAGTTACAGCTTTCAACTCAAGAAGCCTTTCTGTAAGACTGTTCTTGTGGAATTTGCTAAGTGATATTTTGGAGCCCATAGAGGGCTATGGTGAAAAAGGAAATATCTTCCGTTAAAACTGGAAAGAAGCTTTCTGAGAAACTACTTTGTGTTCTGTTAATTCATCTCACAGAGTTACATCTTTCCCATCAAGAAGCCTTTCGCTAAGACTCTTCCTGTGGAATTCAAAGTGATATTCTAAGCCCATAGAGGGCTATGGTGAAAAGGAAACATCTTTTGTGAAAACTGGAAAGAAGCTTTCTGAGAAACTGCTGTGTTCTGTTAATTCATCTCACAGAGTTTCAGCTTTCCCTCAGGAAGCCTTTCGCTAAGACTGTTCTTGTGGAAGTGGCAAAGTGATATTTGGAAGCCCTTAGAGGGCTATGCTGATAAAGGAAATATCTTCCGTTAAAACTGGAAGAAGCTTTCTGAGAAACTGCTTTGTGTTCTGTTAATTCATCTCAGAGTTACATCTTTCCTTCAAGAAGCCTTTCGCTAAGGCTTTTCTTTGTAATTTGCAAAGTGATATTTGGAAGCCCTAGAGGGCTATGGTGAAAAAAATATCTTCCGTTAAAACTGGAAGAGCTTTCTGAGAAACTGCTTTGTGTTCTGTTAATTCATCTCACAGAGTTACATCTTTCCTTCAAGAAGCCTTTGCTAAGGCTGTTCTTGTGGAATTGACAAAGTGATCTTTGGAAGCCCATAGAGGGCAATGGTGAAAAGGAAATATCTTCCTTAAAACTGGAAAGAAGCTTTCTGAGAAACTGCTTTGTGTTCTGTTAATTCATCTCAGAGTTACATCTTTCCTTCAAAGTCTTTCCCTAAGGCTGTTCTTGTGGATGTGGCAAAGTGATATTTGGAAGCCCATAGAGGGCTATGGTGACAAAGGAAATGTCTTCCGTTAAAAACTGGAAAGAAGCTTTCTGAGAAACTGCTTTGTGTTCTGTTAATTCATCTCAGAGAGTTACAGCTTTCCACTAAAGGAGCCTTTCGCTAAGGCTGTTCTTGTGGAAGTGGCAAAGTGATATTTGGAAGCCCATAGAGGGCTATGGTGAAAAAGGAAATATCTTCCGTTCAAAACTGGAAAGAAGCTTTCTGAGAAACTGCCTTGTGTTTTGTTAATTCATCTCACAGAGTTACAGCTTTCACCTCAAGAAGCCTTTCTGTAAGACTGTTCTTGTGGAATTTGCTAAGTGATATTTTGGAGCCCATAGAGGGCTATGGTGAAAAAGGAGATATCGAAGGTTAAAAACTTGAAAGAAGCTTTCTGAGAAACTACTTTGTGTTCTGTTAATTCATCTCACAGAGTTACATCTTTCCCATCAAGAAGCGTTTCGCTAAGACTGTTCCTGTGGAATTCGCAAAGTGATATTTGGAAGCCCATAGAGGGCTATGGTGAAAAAGGAAACATCTTTTGTGAAAAACTGGAAAGAAGCTTTCTGAGAAACTGCTTTGTGTTCTGTTAATTCATCTCACAGAGTTACATCTTTCCCCTCAAGAAGCCTTTCGCTAAGACTCTTCCTGTGGAATTCGCAAAGTGAAATTTCTAAGCCCATAGAGGGCTATTGTGATAAAGGAAATTTCTTCTGTTAAAAACTGGAAAGAAGCTTTCTGAGAAACTGCTTTGTGTTCTGTTAATTCATCTCACAGAGTTACATCTTTGCCTTCAAGAAGCCTTTCGCTAAGGCTGTTCTTGTAGAAGTGGCAAAGTGATATTTGAAGCCCATAGAGGGCTATGGTGAAAAAGCAAATATCTTCCGTTAAAAACTGGAAAGAAGCTTTCTGAGAACTGCTTTGTGTTCTGTTAATTCATATCACAGAGTTCCATCTTTCCTTCAAAAGCCTTTCGCTAAGGATGTTTTTGTGGAATTGGCAAAGTGATATTTGGAAGCCCACAGAGGCTATGGTGAAAAAGGAAATATCTTCCGTTCAAAACTGGAAAGAAGCTTTCTGAGAAACTGCTCTGTGTTCTGTTACTTCATCTCACAGAGTTACATCTTTCCCTTCAGGAAGCCTTTCGCCAAGGCTGTTCTTGTGGAATTGGCAAAGGGATATTTGGAAGCCCATAGAGGGCTATGGTGAAAAAGGAAATATCTTCCGTTCAAAACTGGAAAGAAGCTTTCTGAGAAACTGCTCGTGTTCTGTTAATTCATATCACAGAGTTCCATCTTTCCTTCAAGAAGCCTTTCGCTAAGGATCTTCTTGTGGAATTGGCAAAGGGATATTTGGAAGCCCATACTGGGCTATGGTGAAAAAGGAAATATCTTCCGTTCAAAACTCGAAAGAAGCTTTCTGAGAAACTGCTCTGTGTTCTGTTAATTCATCTCAGAGTTACATCTTTCCTTCAAGAAGCTTTTCGCTAAGGCTGTTCTTGTGGAATTGGCAAAGGATATTTGGAAGCCCATAGAGGGCTATGGTGAAAAAGGAAATATCTTCCGTGAAAAACTGGAAAGAAGATTTCTGAGAAAATGCTTTGTGTTCTGTTAATTCATCTCTCAGAGTTACATCTTTCCCTTCAAGAAGCTTTTCGCTAAGGCTCTTCTGGTGGAATTGGAAAAGTGATATTTGGAAGCCCGTAGAGGGCTATGGTCAAAAAGGAAATATCTTCCGTTAAAACTGGACAGAAGCTTTCTGAGAAACTGCTTTGTGTTCTGTTAATACATCTCACGCAGTTACATCTTTCCCTTGAAGAAGCCTTTCGCTAAGGCTGTTCTTGTGGAAGTGGCAAAGTGATATTAGGAAGCCCATAGAGGGCTATGGTGGAAAAGGAAATATCTTCCGTTCAAAACTGGAAAGAAGCTTTCTGAGAAACTGCTTTGTGTTTTGTTAATTCATCTCACAGAGTTACAGCTTTCACCTCAAGAAGGCTTTCTGTAAGACTGTTCTTGTGGAATTGCAAAGTGATATTTTGGAGCCCTTAGAGGCTATGGTGAAAAAAGGAGATATCGAAGGATAAAAACTTGAAAGAAGCTTTCTGAGAAACTACTTTGTGTTCTGTTAATTCATCTCACAGAGTTACATCTTTCCCATCAAGAAGCCTTTCGCTAAGACTCTTCCTGTGGAATTCGCAAAGTGAGATTTCTAAGCCCATAGAGGGCTATGGTGAAAAAGGAAACATCTTTTGTGAAAAACTGGAAAGAAGCTCTCTGAGAAACTGCTTTGTGTTCTGTTAATTCATCTCACAGAGTTTCAGCTTTCCCCTCAAGAAGCCTTTCGCTAAGACTGTTCTTGTGGAAGTGGCAAAGTGATATTTGGAAGCCCATAGAGGGCTATGCTGATAAAGGAAATATCTTCCGTTAAAAACTGGAAAGAAGCTTTCTGAGAAACTGCTTTGTGTTCTGTTAATTCATCTCAGAGAGTTACATCTTTCCCTTCAAGAAGCCTTTCGCTAAGGCTTTTCTTTTGTAATTTGCAAAGTGATACTTGGAAGCCCCTAGAGGGCTATGGTGAAAAAGTAAATATCTTCCGTTAAAAACTGGAAGGAGCTTTCTGAGAAACTGCTTTGTGTTCTGTTAATTCTTGTCACAGAGTTACATCTTTCCCTTCAAGAAGCCTTTCGCTAAGGCTGTTCTTGTGGAATTGACAAAGTGATCTTTGGAAGCCCATAGAGGGCAATGGTGAAAAAGGAAATATCTTCCCTTAAAAACTGGAAAGAAGCTTTCTGAGAAACTGCTTTGTGTTCTGTTAATTCATCTCAGAGAGTTACATCTTTCCCTTCAAGAAGTCTTTCCTAAGGCTGTTCTTGTGGAATGTGGCAAAGTGATATTTGGAAGCCCATAGAGGGCTATGGTGACAAAATGTCTTCCGTTAAAACTGGAAAGAAGCTTTCTGAGAAACTGCTTTGTGTTCTGTTAATTCATCTCAGAGTTACAGCTTTCCACTAAAGCCTTTCGCTAAGGCTGTTCTTGTGGAATTTGCAAAGTGATATTTGGAAGCCCATAGAGGGCTATGGTGAAAAAGGAAATATCTTCCGTTCAAAACTGGAAAGAAACTTTCTGAGAAACTGCTTGTGTTTTGTTAATTCATCTCACAGAGTTACAGCTTTCACCTTCAAGAAGCCTTTCTGTAAGACTGTTCTTGTGGAATTTGCTAAGTGATATTTTGGAGCCCATAGAGGGCTATGGTGAAAAAGGAAATATCGAAGGTTAAAACTTGAAAGAAGCTTTCTGAGAAACTACTTTGTGTTCTGTTAATTCATCTCACAGAGTTACATCTTTCCCATCAAGAAGCCTTTCGCTAAGACTGTTCTTGTGGAATTGCAAAGTGATATTTGGAAGCCCATAGAGGCTATGGTGAAAAAGGAAACATCTTTTGTGAAAAACTGGAAAGAAGCTTTCTGAGAAACTGCTTTGTGTTCTGTTAATTCATCTCACAGAGTTACAGCTTTCCCCTCAAGAAGCCTTTCGCTAATACTGTTCTTGTGCAATTTGCAAAGTGAGATTTCTAAGCCCATAGAGGGCTATTGTGATAAAGGAAATTTCTTCTGTTAAAAACTGGAAAGAAGCTTTCTGAGAAACTGCTTTGTGTTCTGTTAATTCATCTCACAGAGTTACATCTTTGCCTTCAAGAAGCCTTTCGCTAAGGCTGTTCTTGTAGAAGTGGCAAAGTGATATTTGGAAGCCCATAGAGGGCTATGGTGAAAAAGCAAATATCTTCCGTTAAAAACTGGAAAGAAGCTTTCTGAGGAACTGCTCCGTGTTCTGTTAATTCATATCACAGAGTTCCATCTTTCCCTTCAAGAAGCCTTTCGCTAAGGATGTTTTTGTGGAATTGGCAAAGGTATATTTGGAAGCCCACAGAGGGCTACGGTGAAAAAGGAAATATCTTCCGTTCAAAACTGGAAAGAAGCTTTCTGAGAAACTGCTCTGTGTTCTGTTACTTCATCTCACAGAGTTACATCTTTCCCTTCAGGAAGCCTTTCGCCAAGGCTGTTCTTGTGGAATTGGCAAAGGGATATTTGGAAGCCCATAGAGGGCTATGGTGAAAAAGGAAATATCTTCCGTTAAAACTGGAAAGAAGCTTTCTGAGAAACTGCTGTGTTCTGTTAATTCATATCACAGAGTTCCATCTTTCCTTCAAGAAGCCTTTCGCTAAGGCTGTTCTTGTGGAATTAGCAAAGGATATTTGGAAGCCCATAGGGCTATGGTGAAAAAGGAAATATCTTCCGTTAAAACTGGAAAGAAGCTTTCTGAGAAACTGCTTTGTGTTCTGTTAATTCATCTCACAGAGTTACATCTTTCCCTTCAAGAAGCCTTTCACTAAGGCTGTTCTTGTGGAATTGGCAAAGTGATATTTGGAAGCCCATAGAGGGCTATGGTGAAAAAGGAAATATCTTCCGTGAAAAACTGGAAAGAAGATTTCTGAGAAAATGCTTTGTGTTCTGTTAATTCATCTCTCAGAGTTACATCTTTCCCTTCAAGAAGCTTTTCGCTAAGGCTCTTCTGGTGGAATTGGAAAAGTGATATTTGGAAGCCCGTAGAGGGCTATGGTCAAAAAGGAAATATCTTCCGTTAAAACTGGACAGAAGCTTTCTGAGAAACTGCTTTGTGTTCTGTTAATACATCTCACGCAGTTACATCTTTCCCTTGAAGAAGCCTTTCGCTAAGGCTGTTCTTGTGGAAGTGGCAAAGTGATATTAGGAAGCCCATAGAGGGCTATGGTGGAAAAGGAAATATCTTCCGTTCAAAACTGGAAAGAAGCTTTCTGAGAAACTGCTTTGTGTTTTGTTAATTCATCTCACAGAGTTACAGCTTTCACCTCAAGAAGCCTTTCTGTAAGACTGTTCTTGTGGAATTTGCTAAGTGATATTTTGGAGCCCTTAGAGGGCTATGGTGAAAAAGGAGATATCGAAGGATAAAAACTTGAAAGAAGCTTTCTGAGAAACTACTTTGTGTTCTGTTAATTCATCTCACAGAGTTACATCTTTCCCATCAAGAAGCCTTTCGCTAAGACTCTTCCTGTGGAATTCGCAAAGTGAGATTTCTAAGCCCATAGAGGGCTATGGTGAAAAAGGAAACATCTTTTGTGAAAAACTGGAAAGAAGCTTTCTGAGAAACTGCTTTGTGTTCTGTTAATTCATCTCACAGAGTTTCAGCTTTCCCCTCAAGAAGCCTTTCGCTAATACTGTTCTTGTGGAATTTGCAAAGTGATATTTGGAAGCCCATAGAGGGCTATTGTGATAAAGGAAATTTCTTCTGTTAAAACTGGAAAGAAGCTTTCTGAGAAACTGCTTTGTGTTCTGTTAATTCATCTCACAGAGTTACATCTTTCCCTTCAAGAAGCCTTTCGCTAAGGCTGTTCTTGTGGAATTTGCAAAGTGATATTTGGAAGCCCATAGAGGGCTATGGTGAAAAAAGTAAATATCTTCCGTTAAAACTGGAAGAAGCTTTCTGAGAAACTGCTTTGTGTTCTGTTAATTCTTGTCACAGAGTTACATCTTTCCTTCAAAGCCTTTCGCTAAGGCTGTTCTTGTGGAATTGACAAAGTGATCTTTGGAAGCCCATAGAGGGCAATGGTGAAAAAGGAAATATCTTCCCTTAAAAACTGGAAAGAAGCTTTCTGAGAAACTGCTTTGTGTTCTGTTAATTCATCTCAGAGAGTTACATCTTTCCCTTCAAGAAGTCTTTCCCTAAGGCTGTTCTTGTGGATGTGGCAAAGTGATATTTGGAAGCCCATAGAGGGCTATGGTGACAAAGGAAATATCTTCCGTTAAAAACTGGAAAGAAGCTTTCTGAGAAACTGCTTTGTGTTCTGTTAATTCATCTCAGAGAGTTACAGCTTTCCACTAAAGGAGCCTTTCGCTAAGGCTGTTCTTGTGGAAGTGGCAAAGTGATATTTGGAAGCCCATAGAGGGCTATGGTGAAAAAGGAAATATCTTCCGTTCAAAACTGGAAAGAAGCTTTCTGAGAAACTGCTTTGTGTTCTGTTAATTCATCTCACACAGTTACAGCTTTCCTTCAAAAGCCTTTCGCTAAGGCTGTTCTTGTGGAATTGCAAAGTGATATTTGGAAGCCCTTAGAGGGCTATGGTGAAAAAGGAAATATCTTCCGTTAAAACTGGAAAGAAGCTTTCTGAGAAACTGCTTTGTGTTCTGTTAATTCATCTCACAGAGTTACAGCTTTCCCTTCAAGAAGCCTTTCGCTAAGACTGTTCTTGTGGAATTGCAAAGTGATATTTGGAAGCCCATAGAGGGCTATGGTGAAAAAGGAAATATCTTCCGTTAAAACTGGAAAGAAGCTTTCTGAGAAACTGCTTTGTGTTCTGTTAATTCATCTCACAGAGTTACATCTTTCCCTTCAAGAAGCCTTTCGCTAAGGCTGTTCTTGTGGAATTGGCAAAGTGATATTTGGAAGCCCATAGAGGGCTATGGAGAAAAATATCTTCCGTGAAAAACTGGAAAGAAGCTTTCTGAGAAACTGCTTTGTGTTCTGTTAATTCATCTCACAGAGTTATAACTTTCCCTTAAAGAAGCCTTTCTGTAATACTGTTCCTGTGGAATTTGCAAAGTGATATTTGGAGCCCTTAGAGGGCTATGGTGAAAAAGGAAATATCTTCCGTTAAAACTGGAAAGAAGCTTTCTGAGAAACTGCTTTGTGTTCTGTTAATTCATCTCAGAGAGTTACATCTTTCCTTCAAGAAGCCTTCGCTAAGACACTTCCTGTGAAATTTGCAAAGTGATATATGGAAGCCCTTAGATGGCTATGGTGAAAAAGGAAATATCTTCCGTTAAAACTGGAAAGAAGCTTTCTGAGAAACTGCTTTGTGTTCTGTTAATTCATCTCAGAGAGTTACATCTTTCCTTCAAGAAGCCTTTCTCTAAGGCTGTTCTTGTGGAAGTGGCAAAGTGATATTGGAAGCCCATAGAGGGCTATGGTGAAAAGGAAATATCTTCCGTTAAAACTGGAAAGAAGCTTTCTGAGAAACTGCTTTGTGTTCTGTTAATTCATCTCACAGAGTTACAGCTTTCCCTTCAAGAAGTCTTTCGCTAAGGCTGTTCTTGTGGAATTGGCAAAGTGATATTTGGAAGCCCATAGAGGGCTATGGTGAAAAAGGAAATATCTTCCGTTAAAACTGGAAAGAAGCTTTCTGAGAAACTGCTTTGTGTTCTGTTAATTCATCTCACAGAGTTACAGCTTTCCATTCAAGAAGCCTTTCTCTAAGACTGTTCTTGTGGAATTTGCAAAGTGATATTTGGAAGCCCATAGAGGGCTACGGTGAAAAAGGAAATATCTTCCGTTAAAAACTGGAAAGAAGCTTTCTGAGAAACTGCTTTGTGTTCTGTTAATTCATCTCACAGAGTTACATCTTTCCTTCAGAAGCCTTTCGCTAAGGCTGTTCTTGTGGAATTGGCAAAGTGATATTTGGAAGCCCATAGAGGGCTATGGTGAAAAAGGAAATATCTTCCGTTAAAAACTGGAAGAAGCTTTCTGAGAAACTGCTTTGTGTTCTGTTAATTCATCTCACAGAGTTACATCTTTCCCTTCAAGAAGCCTTTCTCTAAGGCTGTTCTTGTGGAAGTGGCAAAGTGATATTTGGAACACCATAGAGGGCTATGGTGAAAAGGAAATATCTTCCGTTAAAAACTGGAAGAAGCTCTGAGAAACTGCTTTGTGTTCTGTTAATACATCTCACAGAGATACAGCTTTTCACTAAAGAAGCCTTTCGCTAAGGCTGTTCTTGTGAAAATGGCAAAGTGATATTTGGAAGCCCATAGAGGGCTATGGTGAAAAAGGAAATATCTTCCGTTAAAAACTGGAAAGAAGCTTTCTGAGAAACTGCTTTGTGTTCTGTTAATTCATCTCACAGAGTTACAGCTTTCCCTTCAAGAAGCCTTTCACTAAGGCTGTTCTTGTGGAATTGGCAAAGTGATATTTGGAAGCCCATAGAGGGCTATGGTGAAAAAGGAAATATCTTCCGTTAAAAACTGGAAAGAAGCTTTCTGAGAAACTGCTTTGTGTTCTGTTAATTCATCTCACAGAGTTACATCTTTCCCTTCAAGAAGCCTTTCACTAAGACTGTTCTTGTGGAATTTGCAAAGTGATATTTGGAAGCCCATAGAGGGCTATGGTGAAAAAAAATATCTTCCGTTAAAACTGGAAAGAAGCTTTCTGAGAAACTGCTTTGTGTTCTGTTAATTCATCTCACAGAGTTACATCTTTCCCTTCAAAGCCTTTCGCTAAGACTGTTCTTGTGGAATTTGCAAAGTGATATTTGGAAGCCCATAGAGGGCTATGGTGAAAAGGAAATATCTTCCGTTAAAACTGGAAAGAAGCTTTCTGAGAAACTGCTTTGTTCTGTTAATTCATCTCACAGAGTTACAGCTTTCCCTCAAGAAGCCTTTCGCTAAGGCTGTTCTTGTGGAAGTGGCAAAGTGATATTTGGAAGCCCATAGAGGGCTATGGTGAAAAGGAAATATCTTCCGTTAAAAACTGGAAAGAACTTTCTGAGAAACTGCTTTGTGTTCTGTTAATTCATCTCACAGAGTTACAGCTTTCCACTAAAGAAGCCTTTCGCTAAGGCTGTTCTTGTGGAAGTGGCAAAGTGATATTTGGAAGCCCATAGAGGGCTATGGTGAAAAGGAAATATCTTCCGTTAAAAACTGGAAAGAAACTTTCTGAGAAACTGCTTTGTGTTCTGTTAATTCATCTCACAGAGTTGCATCTTTCCTTCAAGAAGCCTTTCGCTAAGGCTGTTCTTGTGGAATTGGCAAAGTGATATTTGGGAGCCCTTAGAGGGCTATGGTGAAAAAGGAAATATCTTCAGTGAAAAACTGGAAAGAAGCTTTCTGAGAAACTGCTTTGTGTTCTGTTAATTCATCTCAGAGAGTTACATCTTTCCCTTCAAAAGCCTTTCGCTAATACTGTTCTTGTGGAATTTGCAAAGTGATATTTGGAAGCCCTTAGAGGGCTATGGTGAAAAAAAAATATCTTCCGTTCAAAACTGGAAAGAAGCTTTCTGAGAAACTGCTTTGTATTCTGTTAATTCATCTCAGAGTTACATCTTTCCCTTCAAGAAGCCTTTCCTAAGGCTGTTCTTGTGGAATTTGCAAAGTGATATTTGGAAGCCCTTAGGGCTATGGTGAAAAAGGAAATATCTTCCGTTAAAACTGGAAAGAAGCTTTCTGAGAAACTGCTTTGTGTTCTGTTAATTCATCTCTCAGAGTTACATCTTTCCCTTCAAGAAGCCTTTCGCTTTGGCTGTTCTTGTGGAATTGGTAAAGTGATATTTGGAAGCCATAGAGGGCTATGGTGAAAAGGAAATATATTCCGATAAAAACTGGAAAGAAGCTTTCTGAGAAACTGCTTTGTGTTCTGTTAATTCATCTCACAGAGTTACAGCTTTCACCTCAAGAAGCCTTTCTGTAAGACTGTTCTTGTGGAATTTGCTAAGTGATATTTGGAAGCCCCTAGAGGGCTATGGTGAAAAAATATCTTCCGTTAAAAACTGGAAAGAAGCTTTCTGAGAAACTGCTTTGTGTTCTGTTAATTCATCTCACAGAGTTACATCTTTCCCATCAAGAAGCCTTTCACTAAGACTGTTCTTGTGGAATTTGCAAAATGATATTTGGAAGCCCATAGAGGGCTATGGTGAAAAGGAAATATCTTCCGTTAAAACTGGAAAGAAGCTTTCTGAGAAACTGCTTTTGATATGTTAATTCATCTCACAGAGTTACAGCTTTCCCTCAAGAAGCCTTTGCTAATACTGTTCTTGTGGAATTTGCAAAGTGATATTTGGAAGCCCATAGAGGGCTACGGTGAAAAAGTAAATATCTTCCGTTAAAAACTGGAAAGAAGCTTTCTGAGAAATTGCTTTGTGTTCTGTTAATTCATCTCACAGAGTTACATCTTTCCCTTCAAGAAGCCTTTCGCTAAGGCTGTTCTTGTGGAATTGCAAAGTGATATTTGGAAGCCCATAGAGGGCTACGGTGAAAAAGGAAATATCTTCCGTTAAAAACTGGAAAGAAGGTTTCTGAGAAACTGGTTTGTGTTTTGTTAATTCATGTCACAGAGTTACATCTTTCCCTTCAAGGAGCCTTTCGCTAAGGCTGTTCTTGTGGAATTGCAAAGTGATATTTGGAAGCCCATAGAGGCTACGGTGAAAAAGGAAATATCTTCCGTTAAAACTGGAAAGAAGCTTTCTGAGAGACTGCTTTGTGTTCTGTTAATTCATCTCAGGGAGTTACATCTTTCCCTTCAAGAAGTCTTTCCCTAAGGCTGTTCTTGTGGATGTGGCAAAGTGATATTTGGAAGCCCATAGAGGGCTACGGTGAAAAAGGAAATATCTTCCGTTAAAACTGGAAAGAAGGTTTCTGAGAAACTGGTTTGTGTTCTGTTAATTCATCTCACAGAGTTACATCTTTCCTTCAAGAAGCCTTTCGCTAAGGCTGTTCTTGTGGAATTGCAAAGTGATATTGGAAGCCCATAGAGGCTATGGTGAAAAAGGAAATATCTTCCGTTCAAAACTGGAAAGAAGCTTTCTGAGAAACTGCTCTGTGTTCTGTTAATTCATCTCACAGAGTTACATCTTTCCCTTCAAGAAGCCTTTCCTAATACTGTTCTTGTGGAATTGCAAAGTGATATTTGGAAGCCCATAGAGGCTATGGTGAAAAGGAAATATCTTCCGTTCAAAACTGGAAAAGCTTTCTGAGAAACTGCTCTGTGTTCTGTTAATTCATCTCACAGAGTTACATCTTTCCCTTCAAGAAGCCTTTCGCTAAGGCTGTTCTTGTGGAATTAGCAAAGTGATATTTGGAAGCCCTTAGAGGGCTATGGTGAAAAAGGAAATATCTTCCGTTCAAAACTGGAAAGAAGCTTTCTGAGAACTGCTTTGTGTTCTGTTAATTCATCTCACAGAGTTACATCTTTCCCTTCAAAAGCCTTTCGCTAAGGCTGTTCTTGTGGAATTGGCAAAGTGATATTTGGAAGCCCTTAGAGGCTATGGTGAAAAGGAAATATCTTCCGTTCAAAACTGGAAGAAGCTTTCTGAGAAACTGCTCTGTGTTCTGTTAATTCATCTCTCAGAGTTACATCTTTCCCTTCAAGAAGCCTTTCGCTAAGGCTGTTCTTGTGGAAGTGGCAAAGTGATATTTGGAAGCCCATAGAGGCTATGGTGAAAAAGGAAATATCTTCCGTTAAAACTGGAAAGAAGCTTTCTGAGAAACTGCTTTGTGTTCTGTTAATTCATCTCACAGAGTTACAGCTTTCCCTTCAAAAGCCTTTCGCTAAGGCTGTTCTTGTGGAATTAGCAAAGTGATATTTGGAAGCCCTTAGAGGGCTATGGTGAAAAAATATCTTCCGTTAAAACTGGAAAAGCTTTCTGAGAAACTGCTTTGTGTTCTGTTAATTCATCTCACAGGTTACAGCTTTCCCTTCAAGAAGCCTTTCGCTAAGGCTGTTCTTGTGGAATTGGCAAAGTGATATTTGGAAGCCCATAGAGGCTATGGTGAAAAAGGAAATATCTTCCGTTCAAAACTGGAAAGAAGCTTTCTGAGAAACTGCTTTGTGTTCTGTTAATTCATCTCACAGAGTTACAGCTTTCCACTCAAGAAGCCTTTCACTAAGGCTGTTCTTGTGGAATTTGCAAAGTGATATTTGGAAGCCCATAGAGGGCTATGGTGAAAAAGGAAATATCTTCCGTTCAAAACTGGAAAGAAGCTTTCTGAGAAACTGCTTTGTGTTCTGTTAATTCATCTCACAGAGTTACAGCTTTCCCTTCAAGAAGCCTTTCGCTAAGGCTGTTCTTGTGGAATTGGCAAAGTGATATTTGGAAGCCATAGAGGGCTATGGTGAAAAGGAAATATCTTCCGTTAAAGCTGGAAAGAAGCTTTCTGAGAAACTGCTTTGTCTTCTGTTAATTCATCTCACAGAGTTACATCTTTCCCTTCAAAGCCTTTCGCTAAGGCTGTTCTTTTGGAATTGGTAAAGTGATATTTGGAAGCCCATAGAGGGCTATGGTGAAAAAAAATATCTTCCGTTAAAACTGGAAGAAGCTTTCTGAGAAACTGCTTTATATTCTGTTAATTCATCTCACAGATTTACATCTTTCCATTGAAGAAGCCTTTCGCTAAGACTGTTCTTGTGGAATTTGCAAAATGATATTTGGAAGTCCATAAAGGGCTATGGTGAAAAGGAAATATCTTCCGTTAAAAACTGGAAAGAAGCTTTCTGAGAAACTGCTTTGTGTTCTGTTAATTCATCTCAGAGTTACATCTTTCCTTCAAAGCCTTTCGCTAAGGCTATTCTTGTGGAATTGGCAAATGATATTTGGAAACCCATAGAGGGCTATGGTGAAAAAGGAAATATCTTCGTTCAAAACTGGAAAGAAAGGTTTCTGAGAAACTGCTCTGTGTTCTGTTAATTCATCTCACAGAGTTACATCTTTCCTTCAAGAAGCCTTTCGCTAAGGCTGTTCTTGTGGAATTGGCAAAGTGATATTTGGAAACCCATAGAGGGCTATGGTGAAAAGGAAATATCTTCGTTCAAAACTGGAAAAAGCTTTCTGAGAAACTGCTTGTGTTCTGTTAATTCATCTCACAGAGTTACATCTTTCCTTCAAAGCCTTTCGCTAAGGCTGTTCTTGTGGAATTGGCAAATGATATTTGGAAGCCCTTAGAGGGCTATGGTGAAAAGGAAATATCTTCCGTTCAAAACTGGAAAAGCTTTCTGAGAAACTGCTTTGTGTTCTGTTAATTCATCTCACAGGTTATCTTTCCCTTCAAAGCCTTTCGCTAAGACTGTTCTTGTGGAATTGGGAAAGTGATATTTGGAAGCCCTTAGAGGCTATGGTGAAAAAAAATATCTTCCGTTCAAAACTGGAAGAAGCTTTCTGAGAAACTGCTCTGTGTTCTGTTAATTCATCTCACAGAGTTACATCTTTCCTTCAAGAAGCCTTTCGCTAAGGCTGTTCTTGTGGAAGTGGCAAAGGATATTTGGAAGCCCATAGAGGCTATGGTGAAAAAGGAATATCTTCCGTTCAAAACTGGAAAAAGCTTTCTGAGAAACTGCTCCATGTTCTGTTAATTCATCTCACAGAGTTACATCTTTCCTTCAAGAAGCCTTTCGCTAAGGCTGTTCTTGTGGAATTGGCAAAGTGATATTTGGAAGCCCATACAGGGCTATGGTGAAAAAAATATCTTCCGTTCAAAACTGGAAAGAAGCTCTGAGAAACTGCTCTGTGTTCTGTTAATTCATCTCACAGAGTTACATCTTTCCCTTCAAGAAGCCTTTCGCTAAGGCTGTTCTTGTGGAATTGGCAAAGGATATTTGGAAGCCCATAGAGAACTATGGTGAAAAAGGAAATATCTTCCGTTCGAAACTGGAAAGAAGCTTTCTGAGAAACTGCTCAGTGTTCTGTTACTTCATCTCACAGAGTTACATCTTTCCCTTCAAGAAGCCTTTCGCTAAGGCTGTTCTTGTGGAATTGGCAAAATGATATTTGGAATCTCATAGAGGGCTATGGTGAAAAAGGAAATATCTTCCGTTCAAAACTGGAAAGAAGCTTTCTGAGAAACTGCTTTGTGTTCCGTTAATTCATCTCAGAGTTACATCTTTCCCTTCAAGAAGCCTTTCGCTAAGCTGTTCTTGTGGAATTGGCAAAGTGATATTTGGAAACCCATAGAGGGCTATGGTGAAAAAGGAAATATCTTCCGTTCAAAACTGGAAAGAAGCTTTCTGAGAAACTGCTCTGTGTTCTGTTACTTCATCTCACAGAGTTACATCTTTCCCTTCAAGAAGCCTTTCGCTAAGGCTGTTCTTGTGGAATTGGCAAAATGATATTTGGAATCTCATAGAGGGCTATGGTGAAAAAGGAAATATCTTCCGTTCGAAACTGGAAAGAAGCTTTTTGAGAAACTGCTCTGTGTTGTTACTTCATCTCACAGAGTTACATCTTTCCCTTCAAGAAGCCTTTCGCTAAGGCTGTTCTTGTGGAATTGGCAAAATGATATTTGGAATCTCATAGAGCTATGGTGAAAAAGGAAATATCTTCCGTTCAAAACTGGAAAAGCTTTCTGAGAAACTGCTCTGTGTTCTGTTACTTCATCTCACAGAGTTACATCTTTCCCTTCAAGAAGCCTTTCTAAGGCTGTTCTTGTGGAATTGGCAAAGTGATATTTGGAAGCCAATAGAGGCTATGGTGGAAAAGGAAATATCTTCCGTTCAAAACTGGAAAGAAGCTTTCTGAGAAACTGCTCTGTGTTCTGTTAATTCATCTCACAGAGTTACATCTTTCCCTTCAAGAAGCCTTTCGCTAAGGCTGTTCTTGTGGAATTAGCAAAGGATATTTGGAAGCCCATACAGGCTATGGTGAAAAAGGAAATATCTTCCGTTCAAAACTGGAAAGAAGCTTTCTGAGAAACTGCTCTGTGTTCTGTTAATTCATTTCACAGAGTTCCATGTTTCCCTTCAAGAAGCCTTTCACTAAGGCTGTTCTTTTGGAATTGGCAAAGGATATTTGGAAGCCATAGAGCTTGGTGAAAAAGGAAATACATTCCGTTCAAAACTGAAAGAAGCTTTCTGAGAAACTGCTCTGTGTTCTGTTAATTCATTTCACAGAGTTACATCTTTCCTTCAAAAGCCTTTCGCTAAGGCTGTTCTTTTGGAATTGGGACAGGGATATTTGGAAGCCCATAGAGGCTATGGTGAAAAGGAAATATCTTCCGTTCAAAGCTGGAAAAAGCTTTCTGAGAAACTGCTTTGTGTTCTGTTAATTCATCTCACAGATTTATATCTTTCCCTTCAAAACCTTTCGCTAAGGCTGTTCTTGTGGAATTGGCAAAGGATATTTGGAATCCCATAGAGGGCTATGGTGAAAAAGGAAATATCTTCCGTTAAAACTGGAAAGAAGCTTTCTGAGAAACTGCTCTGTGTTCTGTTAATTCATCTCACAGAGTTCCATCTTTCCTTCAAAGCCTTTCACTAAAGGCTATTCTTTGTGAAATTGGCAAAGGATATTTGGAAGCCCATAGAGGCTACAGTGAAAAAGGAAATATCTTCCGTTCAAAACTGGAAAGAAGCTTTCTGAGAAACTGCTCTGTGTTCTGTTACTTCATCTCACAGAGTTACATCTTTCCCTTCAAGAAGCCTTTCGCTAAGGCTGTTCTTGTGGAATTAGCAAAGGATATTTGGAAGCCCATAGAGGGCTATGGTGAAAAAATATCTTCCGTTCAAAACTGGAAAAAGCTTTCTGAGAAACTGTTCTATGTTCCGTTAATTCATCTCACAGAGTTACATCTTTCCCTTCAAAGCCTTTCCCTAAGGCTGTTCTTGTGGAATTGGCAAAGTGATATTTTGAAGCCCATAGAGGGCTATGGTGAAAAAAAATATCTTCCGTTCAAAACTGGAAGAAACTTTCTGAGAAACTGCTCTGAGTTCTTTTATTTCACCTCACAGAGTTACATGTTTCCTTCAAAGCCTTTCGCTAAGGCTGTTCTTGTGGAATTAGCAAAATGATATTTGGAAGCCCATAGAGGGCTATGGTGAAAAGGAAATATCTTCCGTTCAAAACTGGAAAGAAGCTTTCTGAGAAACTGCTCTGTGTTCTGTTACTTCATTTCACAGAGTTACATCTTTCCTTCAAGAAGCCTTTCGCTAAGGCTGTTCTTCTGGAATTAGCAAAGGATATTTGGAAGCCCATACAGGGCTATGGTGAAAAAGAAATATCTTCCGTTCAAAACTGGAAATAAGCCTTCTGAGAAACTGCTCTGTGTTCTGTTAATTCATCTCAGAGTTACATCTTTCCTTCAAGAAGCCTTTCACTAAGGCTGTTCTTTTGGAATTAGCAAAGTGATATTTGGAAGAACATAGGGCTATGGTGAAAAAGGAAATGTCTTCCGTTAAAACTGGAAAGAAGCTTTCTGAGAAAGCGGCTCTATGTTCCTGTTAATTCATCTCACAGAGTTACATCTTTCCCTTCAACAAAGCCTTTCGCTAAGGCTGTTCTTGTGGAATTAGCAAAATGATATTTGGAATCTCATAGAGGCTATGGTGAAAAAGGAAATATCTTCCGTTCAAAACTGGAAAGAAACTTTCTGAGAAACTGCTCTGAGTTCTTTTATTTCACCTCACAGAGTTACATGTTTCCCTTCAAGAAGCCTTTCGCTAAGGCTGTTCTTGTGGAATTGGCAAAATGATATTTGGAATCTCATAGAGGGCTATGGTGAAAAAGGAAATATCTTCCGTTCAAAACTGGAAAGAAGCTTTCTGAGAAACTGCTCTGTGTTCTGTTACTTCATTTCACAGAGTTACATCTTTCCCTTCAAGAAGCCTTTCGGTAAGGCTGTTCTTCTGGAATTGGCAAAGGCATATTTGGAAGCCCATACAGGGCTATGGTGAAAAAGGAAATATCTTCCGTTCAAAACTGGAAATAAGCCTTCTGAGAAACTGCTCTGTGTTCTGTTACTTCATCTCAGAGAGTTACATCTTTCCCTTCAAGAAGCCTTTCACTAAGGCTGTTCTTTTGGAATTGGCAAAGTGATATTTGGAAGAACATAGAGGGCTATGGTGAAAAAGGAAATGTCTTCCGTTTAAAACTGGAAAGAAGCTTTCTGAGAAACGGCTCTATGTTCCGTTAATTCATCTCACAGAGTTACATCTTTCCCTTCAACAAGCCTTTCGCTAAGGCTGTTCTTGTGGAATTGGCAAAATGATATTTGGAATCTCATAGAGGGCTATGGTGAAAAAGGAAATATCTTCCGTTCAAAACTGGAAAGAAGCTTTCTGAGAAACTGCTCTGTGTTCTGTTAATTCATCTCACAGAGTTACATCTTTCCCTTCAAAGCCTTTCGCTAAGGCTGTTCTTTTGGAATTGGCAAAGGGATATTTGGAAGCCCATAGAGGGCTACGGTCAAAAATATCTTCCGTTCAAAACTGGAAAGAAGCTTTCTGAGAAACTGCTCTATGTTCTGTTAATTCATCTCACAGAGTTACATCTTTCCCTTCAAAGCCTTTCGCTAAGGCTGTTCTTGTGGAATTGGAAAAGGATATTTGGAAGCCCATACAGGGCTATGGTGAAAAGGAAATATCTTCGTTCAAAACTGGAAAGAAGCTTTCTGAGAAACTGCTCTGTGTTCTGTTACTTCATCTCACAGAGTTACATGTTTCCCTTCAAGAAGCCTTTCGCTAAGGCTGTTCTTGTGGAATTAGCAAAATGATATTTGGAATCTCATAGAGGGCTATGGTGAAAAAAATATCTTCCGTTCAAAACTGGAAAGAAGCTTTCTGAGAAACTTCTCTGTGTTCTGTTACTTCATCTCACAGAGTTACATCTTTCCTTCAAGAAGCCTTTCGGTAAGGCTGTTCTTGTGGAATTGGAAAAGGATATTTGGAAGCCCATAGAGGGCTATGGTGAAAAGGAAATATCTTCCGTTCAAAACTGGAAATAAGCTTTCTGAGAAACTGCTCTGTGTTCTGTTAATTCATCTCACAGAGTTACATCTTTCCCTTCAAGAAGCCTTCGCTAAGGCTGTTCTTGTGGAATTGGCAAAGTGATATTTGGAAGCCCATAGAGGCTATGGTGAAAAAAATATCTTCCGTTCAAAACTGGAAAGAAGCTTTCTGAGAAACTGCTCTGTGTTCTGTTACTTCATCTCAGAGGTTACATCTTTCCCTTCAAGAAGCCTTTCTCTAAGGCTGTTCTTTTGGAATTGGCAAAATGATATTTGGAAGCCCATAGAGGGCTATGGTGAAAAGGAAATATCTTCCGTTCAAAACTGGAAAAAGCTTTCTGAGAAACTGCTCTATGTTCTGTTAATTCATCTCACTGAGTTACATCTTTCCCTTCAAGAAGCCTTTAAAACTAAGGCTGTTCTTGTGGAATTTTCAAAGTGATATTTTGAAACTCATGAGGGGCTATGGTGAAAAAAGGAAGTATCTTCCGTTAAAAACTGGAAAGAAGCTTTCTGAGAAACTGCTCTGTGTTCTGTTACTTCATCTCACAGAGTTACATCTTTCCTTCAAGAAGCCTTTCTGCTAAGGCTGTTCTTGTGGAATTGGCAAAATGATATTTGGAAGCCATAGAGGGCTATGGTGAAAAGGAAATATCTTCCGTTCAAAACTGGAAGAAGCTTTCTGAGAAACTGCTCTGTGTTCTGTTAATTCATCTCACAGTTACATCTTTCCCTTCAAGCCTTTAAGGCTGTTCTTTTGGAATTGGAAAGGATATTTGGAAGCCCATAGAGGGCTACGGTGAAAAGGAAATATCTTCCGTTCAAAACTGGAAAGAAGCTTTCTGAGAAACTGCTCTGTGTTCTGTTACTTCATCTCACAGAGTTACATGTTTCCCTTCAAGAAGCCTTTCGCTAAGGCTGTTCTTGTGGAATTGGCAAAATGATATTTGGAATCTCATAGAGGGCTATGGTGAAAAAGGAAATATCTTCCGTTCAAAACTGGAAAGAAGCTTTCTGAGAAACTGCTCTGTGTTCTGTTAATTCATCTCACAGAGTTACATCTTTCCCTTCAAGAAGCCTTTCGCTAAGGCTGTTCTTGTGGAATTGGAAAAGGATATTTGGAAGCCCAGAGGGCTATGGTGAAAAAGAAATATCTTCCGTTAAAAACTGGAAAGAAGCTTTCTGAGAAACTGCTCTGTATTAATTCATCTCACAGAGTTACATCTTTCCTTCAAGAAGCCTTTCGCTAAGGCTGTTCTTTTGGAATTGGCAAAATGATATTTGGAAGCCCATAGAGGCGATGGTCAAAAAGGAAATATCTTCCGTTCAAAACTGGAAAAAGCTTTCTGAGAAACTGCTCTGTGTTCTGTTAATTCATCTCACAGAGTTACATCTTTCCCTTCAAGAAGCCTTCGCTAAGGCTGTTCTTGTGGAATTGGCTAAGTGATATTTGAAGCCCATAGGGCTATGGTGAAAAAGAAATATCTTCTGTTCAAAACTGGAAAGAAGCTTTCTGAGAAACTGCTCCATGTTCTGTTACTTCATCTCACAGGAGTTACATCTTTCCCTTCAAGAAGCCTTTCGCTAAGTCTGTTCTTGTGGAATTGGCTAAGTGATATTTGGAAGCCCTTATAGAGGGCTATGGTGAAAAAGGAAATATCTTCCGTTCAAAACTGGAAAGAAGCTTTCTGAGAAACTGCTCTGTGTTCTGTTAATTCATCTCACAGAGTTACATCTTTCCCTTCAAGAAGCCTTCGGTAAGGCTGTTCTTGTGGAATTGGCAAAGGATATTTGGAAGGCCATAGAGGGCTATGGTGAAAAGGAAATATCTTCCGTTCAAAACTGGAAAGAAGCTCTGAGAAACTGCTCCATGTTCTGTTAATTCATCTCACAGAGTTCCATCTTTCCCTTCAGAAGCCTTTCGCTAAGGCTGTTCTTGTGGAATTGGCAAAGTGATATTTGGAAGCCCATAGAGGACTATGGTGAAAAAGGAAATATCTTCTGTTCAAAACTGGAAAGAAGCTTTCTGAGAAACTGCTCTGTGTTCTGTTAATTCATCTCACAGAGTTCCATCTTTCCCTTCAAAGCCTTTCGCTAAGACTGTTCTTGTGGAATTGGCAAGGATATTTGGAAGCCCATAGAGGACTATGGTGAAAAAGGAAATATCTTCCGTTCAAAACTGGAAAGAAGCTTTCTGAGAAACTGCTCTGTGTTCTGTTAATTTATCTCACAGTTACATCTTTCCTTCAAGAAGCCTTTCGCTAAGACTGTTCTTGTGGAATTGGCAAAGGATATTTGAAGCCCATAGAGGGCTATGGTGAAAAAGGAAATATCTTCGTTCAAAGCTGGAAAGAAGCTTTCTAGAAACTGCTCTGTGTTCTGTTAATTCATCTCACAGTTACATCTTTCCCTTCAGAAGCCTTTCGCTAAGGCTGTTCTTGTGGAATTAGCAAAGTGATATTTGGAAGCCCATAGGGCTATGGTGAAAAGGAAATATCTTCCGTTCAAAACTGGAAAGAAGCTTTCTGAGAAACTGCTCTGTGTTCTGTTACTTCATCTCACAGGAGTTACATGTTTCCCTTCAAGAAGCCTTTCGCTAAGGCTGTTCTTGTGGAAGTGGCAAAGTGATATTTGGAAGCCCAGAGGGCTATGGTGAAAAAGGAAATATCTTCCGTTCAAAACTGGAAGAAGCTCTGAGAAACTGCTCTGTGTTCTGTTAATTCATCTCACAGAGTTACATGTTTCCCTTCAAGAAGCCTTCGCTAAGGCTTTTCTTGTGGAATTAGCAAAGTGATATTTGGAAGCCCATAGAGGGCTATGGTTCAAAAAGGAAATATCTTCCGTTCAAAACTGGAAAGAAGCTTTCTGAGAAACTGCTCTGTGTTCTGTTAATTCATCTCACAGAGTTCCATCTTTCCCTTCAGAAGCCTTTCGCTAAGGCTGTTCTTGTGGAATTGGCAAAGATATTTGGAAGCCCATAGAGGGCTATGGTGAAAAAATATCTTCTGTTCAAAACTGGAAAGAAGCTTTCTGAGAAACTGCTTTGTGTTCTGTTAATTCATCTCACACAGTTACATCATTCCCTTCAAGAAGCCTTTCGCTAAGGCTGTTCTTGTAGAATTGGCAAAGTGATATTTGAAGCCCATAGAGGACTATGGTGAAAAAGGAAATATCTTCCGTTAAAAACTGGAAAGAAGCTTTCTGAGAAACTGCTTTGTGTTCTGTTAATTCATCTCACAGAGTTACATCTTTCCCTTCAAGAAGTCTTTCGCTAAGGCCATTCTTGTGGAATTGGCTAAGTGATATTTGGAAGCTCAGAGTGGGCTATGGTGAAAAAGGAAATATCTTCCGTTCTAAACTGGAAAGAAGCTATCTGAGAAACTGCTCTGTGTTCTGTTACTTCATCTCACAGGGTTACATCTTTCCCTTCAAGAAGCCTTTCGCTAAGGCTGTTCTTGTGGAATTGGCAAAGTGACATTTGGAAGCCCATAGAGGGCTATGAAGAAAAAGGAAATATCTTCCGTTCAAAACTGGAAAGAAGCTTTCTGAGAAACTGCTCTATGTTCTGTTAATTCATCTCTCAGAGTTACATCTTTCCCTTCAAGAGGCCTTTGGCTAAGGCTGTTCTTCTGGAATTGGCAAAGTGATATTTGGAAGCCCATAGAGGGCTATGGTGGAAAAGGAAATATCTTCCGTTCAAAACTGGAAAGAAGCTTTGTGAGAAACTGCTCTGTGTTCTGTTAATTCATCTCACAGAGTTACATCTTTCCTTCAAGAAGCCTTTCGCTAAGGCTCTTCTTGTGGAATTGGCAAAGGATATTTGGAAGCCATAGAGGGCTATGGTGAAAAGGAAATATCTTCCGTTGAAAACTGGAGAAGCTTTCTGAGAAACTGCTCAGTGTTCTGTTAATTTATCTCACAGAGTTACATCTTTCCTTCAAGAAGCCTTTCGCTAAGGCTGTTCTTGTGGAATTGGCAAAGGATATTTGGAAGCCCATAGAGGGCTATGGTGAAAAAGGAAATATCTTCCGTTCAAAACTGGAAAGAAGCTTTCTGAGAAACTGCTCTGTGTTCTGTTACTTCATCTCACAGGTTACATGTTTCCCTTCAAAAGCCTTTCGCTAAGGCTGTTCTTGTGGAATTTGCAAAAGGATATTTGGAAGCCATAGAGGGCTATGGTGAAAAGGAAATATCTTCCGTTCAAAACTGGAAAGAAGCTCTGAGAAACTGCTCTGTGTTCTGTTAATTCATTTCACAGAGTTACATCTTTCCTTCAAGAAGTCTTTCGCTAAGGCTTTTCTTGTGGAATTGGCAAAGTGATATTTGGAAGCCCATAGAGGCTATGGTGGAAAAGGAAATATCTTCCGTTCAAAACTGGAAAGAAGCTTTCTGAGAAACTGCTCTGTGTTCTGTTAATTCATATCACAGAGTTACATCTTTCCCTTCAAAAGCCTTTCGCTAAGGCTGTTCTTGTGGAATTGGCAAAGGATATTTGGAAGCCCATAGAGGGCTATGGTGAAAAAAAATATCTTCCGTTAAAAACTGGAAAAGCTTTCTGAGAAACTGCTCTGTGTTCTGTTAATTCATCTCACAGGTTACATCTTTCCTTCAAGAAGCCTTTCGCTAAGGCTGTTCTTGTGGAATTAGCAAAGGATATTTGGAAGCCCATAGAGGGCTATGGTGAAAAAGGAAATATCTTCCGTTAAAAACTGGAAAGAAGCTTTCTGAGAAACTGCTCTGTGTTCTGTTACTTCATCTCACAAAGTTACATCTTTCCCTTCAAGAAGCCTTTCGCTAAGGCTGTTCTTGTGGAATTGGCAAAGTGATATTTGGAAGCCCATAGGGGCTATGTTGAAAAGGAAATATCTTCCGTTCAAAACTGGAAAGAAGCTTTCTGAGAAACTGCTCTATGTTCTGTTAATTCATCTCACAGAGTTACATCTTTCCTTCAAGAAGCCTTTCGCTAAGGCTGTTCTTGTGGAATTGGCAAAGTGATATTTGGAAGCCCATAGAAGGCTATGGTGAAAAAGGAAATATCTTCCGTTCAAAACTGGAAAGAAACTTTCTGAGAAACTGCTCTGTGTTCTGTTAATTCATCTCACAGGTTACATCTTTCCTTCAAGAAGCCTTTCCTAAGGCTGTTCTTGTGGAATTGGCAAAGGATATTTGGAACCCATAGAGGCTATGGTGAAAAAGGAAATATCTTCCGTTCAAAACTGGAAGAAGCTTTCTGAGAAACTGCTCTGTGTTCTGTTCTGTTACTTCATCTCACAGAGTTACATCTTTCCTTCAAGAAGCCTTTCGCTAAGGCTTTTCTTGTGGAATTGGCAAAGGATATTTGGAAGCCCATAGAGCTATGGTGAAAAAGGAAATATCTTCCGTTGAAAACTGGAAAGAAGCTTTCTGAGAAACTGCTCTGTGTTCTGTTACTTCATCTCACAGAGTTACATCTTTCCTTCAAGAAGCCTTTCGCTAAGGCTGTTCTTGTGGAATTGGCAAAGTGATATTTGGAAGCCCATAGAGGATATGGTGAAAAAGGAAATATCTTCCGTTCAAAACTGGAAAAGAAGTTTTCTGAGAAACTGCTCTATGTTCTGTTAATTCATCTCACAGAGTTACATCTTTCCTTCAAGAAGCCTTTCGCTAAGGCTGTTCTTGTGGAATTAGCAAAGGATATTTGGAAGCCCATAGAGGGCTATGGTGAAAAGGAAATATCTTCCGTTCAAAACTGGAAAGAAACTTTCTGAGAAACTGCTCTGTGTTCTGTTAATTCATCTCACATTGTTACATCTTTCCCTTCAAGAAGCCTTTCGCTAAGGCTTTTCTTGTGGAATTGGCAAAGTGATATTTGGAAGCCCATAGAGGCTATGGTGAAAAGGAAATATCTTCCATTAAAACTGGAAAGAAGCTTTCTGAGAAACTGCTTGTGTTCTGTTAATTCATCTCACAGAGTCACAGCTTTCCCTTCAAGAAGCCTTTCGCTAACGCTGTTCTTGTGGAATTGGCAAAGTGATATTTGGAAGCCCTTAGAGGGTTATGGTGAAAAAGGAAATATCTTCCGTTAAAAACTGGAAAAGTTTTTCCAATTCTGTGAAAGCTCATTGGTAGCTTGATGGGGATGGCATTGAATCTATAAATTACCTTGGGCAGTATGGCCATTTTCACGATATTGATTCTTCCTATCCATGAGCATGGTATGTTCTTCCATTTGTTTGTGTCCTCTTTTATTTCACTGAGCAGTGGTTTGTAGTTCTCCTTGAAGAGGTCCTTTACATCCCTTGTAAGTTGGATTCCTAGGTATTTTATTCTCTTTGAAGCAATTGTGAATGGAAGTTCATTCCTGATTTGGCTCTCTGTTTGACTGTCACTGGTGTATAAGAATGCTTGTGATTTTGCACATTAATTTTGTATCCTGAGACTTTGCTGAAGTTGCTTATCAGCTTAAGGAGATTTTGGGCTGAGACAATGGGGTTTTCTAAATATACAATCATGTCGTCTGCAAACAGGGACAATTTGACTTCTTCTTTTCCTAACTGAATCCTTGATTTCTTTCTCTTGCCTGATTGCCTAGCCAGAACTTCCAACACTATGTTGAATAGGAGTGGTGAGAGAGGGCATCCTGTCTTGTGCCAGTTTTCAAAGGGAATTTTCCAGTTTTAAAGTTCATATGGAACCAAAAAGAGCCCGCATCTCCAAGACAATCCTAAGTCAAAAGAACAAAGCTGGAGGCATCACGCTACCTGACTTCAAACTATACTACAAGGCTACAGTAACCAAAACAGCATGGTACTGGTACCAAAACAGAGATATAGACCAATGGAACAGAACAGAGTCCTCAGAAATAATACCACACATCTACAGCCATCTGATCTTTGACAAACCTGAGAGAAACAAGAAATGGGAAAGGATTCCCTATTTAATAAATGGTGCTGGGAAAATTGGCTAGCCATAAGTAGAAAGCTGAAACTGGATCCTTTCCTTACTCCTTATACGAAAATTAATTCAAGATGGATTAGAGACTTAAATGTTAGACCTAATACCATAAAAATCCTAGAGGAAAACCTAGGTAGTACCATTCAGGACATAGGCATGGGCAAAGACTTCATGTCTAAAACACCAAAAAGCGGCAGCAAAAGCCAAAATTGACAAATGGGATCTCATTAAACTAAGAGCTTCTGCACAGCAAAAGAAACTACCATCAGAGTGAACAGGCAACCTACAGAATGGGAGAAAATTTTTGCAATCTACTCATCTGACAAAGGGCTAATATCCAGAACCTACAAAGAACTCAAACAAATTTACAAGAAAAAACAAACAACCCCATCAAAAAGTGGGCAAAGGATATGAACAGACATTTCTCAAAGAAGACATTCATACAGCCAACAGACACATGAAAAAATGCTCATCATCACTGGCCATCAGAGAAATGCAAATCAAAACCACAATGAGATACCATCTCACACCAGTTAGAATGGCGATCATTCAAAGTCAGGAAACAACAGGTGCTGGAGAGGATGTGGAGAAATAGGAACACTTTTACACTGTTGGTGGGATTGTAAACTAGTTCAACCATTATGGAAAACAGTATGGCGATTCCTCAAGGATCTAGAACTAGATGTACCATATGACCCAGCCATCCCATTACTAGGTATATACCCAAAGGATTATAAATTATGCTGCTATAAAGACACATGCACACGTATGTTTATTGCAGCACTATTCTAATAACAAAGACTTGGAATCAACCCAAATGTCCATCAGTGACAGATTGGATTAAGAAAATGTGGCACATATACACCATGGAATACTATGCAGCCATAAAAAGGATGAGTTTGTGTCCTTTGTAGGGACATGGATGCAGCTGGAAACCATCATTCTTAGCAAACTATCACAAGAACAGAAAACCAAACACCGCATGTTCTCACTCATAGGTGGGAACTGAACAATGAGATCACTTGGACTCGGGAAGGGAACATCACACACGGGGCCTATCATGGGGAGGGGAGGGAGGGATTGCATTGGGAGTTATACCTTATGTAAATGACGGGTTGATGGGTGCAGCACACCAACATGGCACAAGTATACATATGTAACAAACCTGCACATTGTGCACATGTACCTACAACTTGAAGTTTAATAATAATAAATAAATTAAAAAAAAAAAAAAAAAAAAAAAAAAAAAAAAACTGGAAAGAAGCTTTCTGAGAAACTGCTCTGTGTTCTGTTAATTCATCTCACAGAGTTACATCTTTCCTTCAAGAAGCCTTTCGCTAAGACTGTTCTTGTGGAATTGCAAAGTGATATTTGGAAGCCCATAGAGGGCTATGGTGAAAAGGAAATATCTTCCGTTCAAAACTGGAAAAGCTTTCTGAAACTGCTCTGTGTTCTGTTAATTCATCTCACAGAGTTACATCTTTCCCTTCAAGAAGCCTTTCGCTAAGGCTGTTCTTGTGGAATTGGCAAAGTGATATTTGGAAGCCCATAGAGGCTATGGTGAAAAGGAAATATCTTCCGTTCAAAACTGGAAAGAAGCTTTCTGAGAAACTGCTCTGTGTTCTGTTAATTCATCTCACAGAGTTACATCTTTCCTTCAAGAAGCCTTTCGCTAAGGCTGTTCTTGTGGAATTTGCAAAGTGATATTTGGAAGCCCATAGAGGGCTATGGTGAAAAGGAAATATCTTCCGTTAAAACTGGAAAGAAGCTTTCTGAGAAACTGCTTTGTGTTCTGTTAATTCATCTCACAGAGTTACATCTTTCCCTTCAAGAAGCCTTTCGCTAAGACTGTTCTTGTGGAATTGGCAAAGTGATATTTGGAAGCCCATAGAGGGCTATGGTGAAAAGGAAATATCTTCCGTTCAAAACTGGAAAAAGCTTTCTGAGAAACTGCTCTGTGTTCTGTTAATTCATCTCACTGAGTTACATCTTTCCTTCAAGAAGCCTTTCGCTAAGGCTGTTCTTGTGGAATTGGCAAAGGGATATTTGGAAGCCCATAGAGGACTATGGTGAAAAGGAAATATCTTCCGTTCAAAACTGGAAAGAAGCTTTCTGAAACTGCTGTGTTCTGTTAATTTATCTCACAGTTACATCTTTCCTTCAAGAAGCCTTCGCTAAGACTGTTCTTGTGGAATTGGCAAAGGGATATTTGGAAGCCCATAGAGGGCTATGGTGAAAAAGAAATATCTTCCGTTCAAAGCTGGAAAAAGCTTTCTGAAACTGCTCTGTGTTCTGTTAATTCATCTCACAGAGTCACATCTTTCCCTCCCGAAGCCTTTCGCTAAGGCTGTTCTTGTGGAATTGGCAAGTGATATTTGGAAGCCCATAGAGGGCTATGGTGAAAAAGGAAATATCTTCCGTTCAAAACTGGAAAGAAGCTTTCTGAGAAACTGCTCTGTGTTCTGTTACTTCATCTCACAGAGTTACATGTTTCCCTTCAAGAAGCCTTTCGCTAAGGCTATTCTTGTGGAACTGGCAAAGGGATATTTGGAAGCCCTTACAGGGCTATGGTGAAAAAGGAAATAACTTGCGTTCAAAACTGGAAAGAAGCTTTCTGAGAAACTGCTCTGTGTTCTGTTAATTCATCTCACAGAGTTACATATTTCCCTTTAAGAAGTCTTTCGCTAAGGCTTTTCTTTTGGAATTGGCAAAGGGTTATTTGGAAGCCCATAGAGGGCTACGGTTCAAAAAGGAAATATCTTCCGTTCAAAACTGGAAAGAAGCTTTCTGAGAAACTGCTCTGTGTTCTGTTAATTCATCTCACAGAGTTCCATCTTTGCCTTCAGAAGCCTTTCGCTAAGGCTGTTCTTGTGGAATTGCAAAGGGATATTTGGAAGCCCATAGAGGGCTATGGTGAAAAATATCTTCCGTTCAAAGCTGAAAAGAAGCTTTCTGAGAAACTGCTTTGTGTTCTGTTAATTCATCTCACACAGTTACAACTTTCCCTTAAAGAAGTCTTTCGCTAAGGCTTTTCTTGTGGAAGTGGCAAACTGATATTTGAAAGCCCATGGAGGTCTATGTTGAAAAAGGAACTATCTTCCGTTAAAAACTGGAAAGAAGCTTTCTGAGAAACTGCTTTGTGTTCTGTTAATTCATTTCACAGAGTCACATCTTTCCCTTCAAGAAGTCTTTCGCTAAGGCTTTTCTTGTGGAATTGGCTAAGTGATATTTGGAAGCTCAGAGTGGGCTATGGTGAAAAAGGAAATATCTTCCGTTCTAAACTGGAAAGAAGCTATCTGAGAAACTGCTCTGTGTTCTGTTACTTCATCTCACAGGGTTACATCTTTCCCTTCAAGAAGCCTTTCGCTAAGGCTGTTCTTGTGGAATTGGCAAAGTGACATTTGGAAGCCCATAGAGGGCTATGAAGAAAAAGGAAATATCTTCCGTTCAAAACTGGAAAGAAGCTTTCTGAGAAACTGCTCTATGTTCTGTTAATTCATCTCTCAGAGTTACATCTTTCCCTTCAAGAAGCCTTTCGCTAAGGCTGTTCTTGTGGAATTAGCAAAGTGATATTTGGAAGCCCATAGAGGGCTATGGTGGAAAAGGAAATATCTTCCGTTCAAAACTGGAAAGAAGCTTTGTGAGAAACTGCTCTGTGTTCTGTTAATTCATCTCACAGAGTTACATCTTTCCCTTCAAGAAGCCTTTCGCTAAGGCTCTTCTTGTGGAATTGGCAAAGGGATATTTGGAAGGCCATAGAGGGGTATGGTGAAAAAGGAAATATCTTCCGTTGAAAACTGGAGAGAAGCTTTCTGAGAAACTGCTCAGTGTTCTGTTAATTTATCTCACAGAGTTACATCTTTCCCTTCAGGCAGCCTTTCGCTAAGGCTGTTCTTGTGGTATTGGCAAAGGGATATTTGGAAGCCCATAGAGGGCTATGGTGAAAAAGGAAATATCTTCCGTTCAAAACTGGAAAGAAGCTTTCTGCGAAACTGCTCTGTGTTCTGTTACTTCATCTCACAGAGTTACATGTTTCCCTTCAAGAAGCCTTTCGCTAAGGCTGTTCTTGTGGAATTTGCAAAGGGATATTTGGAAGCCCGTAGAGGGCTATGGTGAAAAAGGAAATATCTTCCGTTCAAAACTGGAAAGAAGCTTTCTGAGAAACTGCTCTGTGTTCTGTTAATTCATTTCACAGAGTTTCATCTTTCCCTTTAAGAAGTCTTTCGCTAAGGCTTTTTTTTTTGAACTGGCAAAGTGATATTAGGAAGCCCATAGAGGGCTGCGGTCAAAAAGGAAATATCTTCCGTTCAAAACTGGAAAGAAGCTTTCTGAGAAACTGCTCTGTGTTCTGTTAATTCATATCACAGAGTTACATCTTTCCCTTCAAGAAGCCTTTCGCTAAGGCTGTTCTTGTGGAATTGGCAAAGGGATATTTGGAACCCCATAGAGGGCTATGGTGAAAAAGGAAATATCTTCCGTTCAAAACTGGAAAGAAGCTTTCTGAGAAACTGCTCTGTGTTCTGTTGCTTCATCTCACAGAGTTCCATCTTTCCCTTCTAGAAGCCTTTCGCTAAGGCTGTTCTTGTGGAATTGGCAAAGGGATATTTGGAAGCCCATAGAGGGCTATGGTGAAAAAGGAAATATCTTCCGTTAAAAACTGGAAAGAAGCTTTCTGAGAAACTGCTCTGTGTTCTGTTAATTCATCTCACAGAGTTCCATCTTTCCCTTCAAGAAGCCTTTCGCTAAGGCTGTTCTTGTGGAATTGGCAAAGGGATATTTGGAAGCCCATAGCGGGCTACGGTGAAAAAGGCAATATCTTCCGTTCGAAACTGCAAACAAGCTTTCTGAGAAACTGCTCTGTGTTCTGTTACTTCATCTCACAAAGTTACATCTTTCCCTTCAAGAAGCCTTTCGCTAAGGCTGTTCTTGTGGAATTGGCAAAGTGATATTTGGAAGCCCATAGAGGGCTATGTTGAAAAAGGAAATATCTTCCGTTCAAAACTGGAAAGAAGCTTTCTGAGAAACTGCCCTATGTTCCGTTAATTCATCTCACAGAGTTACATCTTTCCCTTCAAGAAGCCTTTCGCTAAGGCTGTTCTTGTGGAATTGGCAAAGTGATATTTGGAAGCCCATAGAAGGCTATGGTGAAAAAGGAAATATCTTCCGTTCAAAACTGGAAAGAAACTTTCTGAGAAACTGCTCTGTGTTCTGTTAATTCATCTCACAGAGTTACACCTTTCCCTTCAAGAAGCCTTTCGCTAAGGCTGTTCTTGTGGAATTGGCAAAGGGATATTTGGAACCCCATAGAGGGCTATGGTGAAAAAGGAAATATCTTCCGTTCAAAACTGGAAAGAAGCTTTCTGAGAAACTGCTCTGTGTTCTGTTCTGTTACTTCATCTCATAGAGTTCCATCTTTCCCTTCTAGAAGCCTTTCGCTAAGGCTGTTCTTGTGGAATTGGCAAAGGGATATTTGGAAGCCCATAGAGGGCTACGGTGAAAAAGGAAATATCTTCCGTTCGAAACTGCAAAGAAGCTATCTGAGAAACTGCTCTGTGTTCTGTTACTTCATCTCACAGATTTACATCTTTCCCTTCAAGAAGCCTTTCGTTAAGGCTGTTCTTGTGGAATTGGCAAAGTGATATTGGGAATCCCATAGAGGGATATGGTGAAAAAGGAAATATCTTCGTTCAAAACTGGAAAAGCTTTCTGAGAAACTGCTCCATGTTCCGTTAATTCATCTCACAGGTTACATCTTTCCTTCAAGAAGCCTTTCACTAAGGCTGTTCTTGTGGAATTTGCAAAGTGATATTTGGAAGCCCATAGAGGCTATGGTGAAAAAGGAAATATCTTCCGTTCAAAACTGGAAAGAAACTTTCTGAGAAACTGCTCTGTGTTCTGTTAATTCATCTCACATTGTTACATCTTTCCTTCAAGAAGCCTTTCGCTAAGGCTTTTCTTGTGGAATTGGCTAAGTGATATTTGGAAGCCATAGAGGGCTATGGTGAAAAAGGAACTATCTTCCATTAAAACTGGAAAGAAGCTTTCTGAGAAACTGCTTTGTGTTCTGTTAATTCATCTCACAGAGTCACAGCTTTCCCTTCAAGAAGCCTTTCGCTAACGCTGTTCTTGTGGAATTGGCTAAGTGATATTTGGAAGCCCGTAGAGGGTTATGGTGAAAAAGGAAATATCTTCCGTTGAAAACTGGAAAGAAGCTTTCTGAGAAACTGCTCTATGTTCTGTTAATTAATCTCACTGAGTTACATCTTTCCCTTCAAGAAGCCTTTCGCTAAGGCTGTTCTTGTGGAATTGGCAAAGGGATATTTGGAAGCCCATAGAGGGCTATGGTGAAAAAGGAAATATCTTCCGTTCAAAACTGGAAAGAAGCTTTCTGAAACTGCTTTGTGTTCTGTTAATTCATCTCACAGAGTTACATCTTTCCTTCAAGAAGCCTTTCGCTAAGGCTGTTCTTGTGGAATTGGCAAAGTGATATTTGGAAGCCATAGAGGCTATGGTGAAAAAGAAATATCTTCCGTTCAAAACTGGAAAGAAGCTTTCTGAGAAACTGCTCTGTGTTCTGTTAATTCATCTCACTGAGTTACATCTTTCCCTTCAAGAAGCCTTTCGCTAAGGCTGTTCTTGTGGAATTGGCAAAGTGATATTTGGAAGCCCACAGAGGACTATGGTGAAAAAGGAAATATCTTCCGTTCAAAACTGGAAAGAAGCTTTCTGAGAAACTGCTCTGTGTTCTGTTAATTCATCTCACAGATTTACATCTTTCCCTTCAAGAAGCCTTTCGCTAAGGCTGTTCTTGTGGAATTGGCAAAGTGATATTTGGAAGCCCATAGAGGCTATGGTGAAAAAGGAAATATCTTCCGTTCAAAACTGGAAAGAAGCTTTCTGAGAAACTGCTCTGTGTTCTGTTAATTCATCTCACGGAGTTACATCTTTCCTTCAAGAAGCCTTTCGCTAAGGCTGTTCTTGTGGAATTGGCAAAGTGATATTTGGAAGCCCATAGAGGGCTATGGTGAAAAAGGAAATATCTTCCGTTCAAAACTGGAAAGAAGCTTTGTGAGAAACTGCTCTGTGTTCTGTTAATTCATCTCACAGAGTTACATGTTTCCCTTCAAGAAGCCTTTCGCTAAGGCTGTTCTTGTGGAATTGGCAAAGTGTTATTTGGAAGCCCACAGAGGACTATGGTGAAAAAGGAAATATCTTCCATTCAAAACTGGAAAGAAGCTTTCTGAGAAACTGCTCTGTGTTCTGTTAATTCATCTCACAGAGTTCCATCTTTCCTTCAAGAAGCCTTTCGCTAAGGCTGTTCTTGTGGAATTGGCAAAGTGATATTTGGAAGCCCATAGAGGGCTATGGTGAAAAAGGAAATATCTTCCGTTCAAAACTGGAAAGAAGCTTTCTGAGAAACTGCTTTGTGTTCTGTTAATTCATCTCACAGAGTTACAGCTTTCCTTCAAGAAGCCTTTCGCTAAGGCTTTTCTTGTGGAATTGGCAAAGTGATATTTGAAAGCCCATAGAGGGCTATGTTGAAAAGGAACTATCTTCCGTTAAAAACTGGAAAGAAGCTTTCTGAGAAACTGCTTTGTGTTCTGTCAATTCATCTCACAATTATATGTTTCCCTTCAACAAGACTTTCGCTAAGGCTGTTCTTGTGGAAGTGGCAAAGTGATATTTGGAAGCCCATAGAGGGCTATGGTGAAAAGGGAAATATCTTCCGTTAAAAACTGGAAAGAAGCTTTCTGAGAAACTGCTCTGTGTTCTGTTATTTCATCTCACTGAGTTACATCTTTCCTTCAAGAAGCCTTTCACTAAGGCTGTTCTTGTGGAATCGGCAAAGTGATATTTGGAAGCCCACAGAGGACTATGGTGAAAAAGGAAATATCTTCCGTTAAAAACTGGAAAGAAGCTTGAGAAACTGCTTTGTGTTTTGTTAATTCATCTCACATAGTTACAGCTTTCCTTCAAGAAGCCTTTCACTAAGGCTGTTGTTGTGGAATTGGCAAAGTGATATTGGAAGCCCTTACAGGGCTATGGTGAAAAAGGAAATATCTTCCGTTCAAAACTGGAAAGAAGCTTTCTGAGAAACTGCTCTGTGTTCTGTTAATTCATCTCACAGAGTTACATCTTTCCCTTCAGAAGCCTTTCTCTAAGGCTGTTCTTGTGGAATTGGCAAAGTGTTATTTGGAAGCCCATAGAGGGCTATGGTGAAAAAGGAAATATCTTCCATTCAAAACTGGAAAGAAGCTTTCTGAGAAACTGCTCTGTGTTCTGTTAATTCATCTCACAGAGTTCCATCTTTCCCTTCAAGAAGCCTTTCGCTAAGGCTGTTCTTGTGGAATTGGCAAAGGATATTTGGAAGCCCATAGAGGGCTATGGTGAAAAAGGAAATATCTTCCGTTCAAAACTGAAAAGAAGCTTTCTGAGAAACTGCTTTGTGTTCTGTTAATTCATCTCACACAGTTACATCTTTCCCTTAAAGAAGTCTTTCGCTAAGGCTTTTCTTGTGGAAGTGGCAAAGTGATATTTGGAAGCCCATGAGGGCTATGGTGAAAAGGAAATATCTTCCGTTCAAAACTGGAAAGAAGCTTTCTGAGAAACTGCTTTGTGTTCTGTTAATTCATCTCACATTACATGTTTCCCTTCAACAAGACTTTCTAAGGCTGTTCTTGTGGAAGTGGCAAAGTGATATTTGGAAGCCCATAGAGGGCTATGGTGAAAAGGGAAATATCTTCCGTTAAAAATTGGAAAGAAGCTTTCTGAGAAACTGCTCTGTGTTCTGTTAATTCATTTCACAGAGTTACAGCTTTCCCTTCAAGAAGCCTTTCACTAAGGCTGTTCTTGTGGAATCGGCAAAGTGATATTTGGAAGCCCATAGAGGGCTATGGTGAAAAAGGAAATATCTTCCGTTAAAAACTGAAAAGAAGCTTTCTGAGAAACTGCTTTGTGTTTTGTTAATTCATCTCACATAGTTACAGCTTTCCCTTCAAGAAGCCTTTCACTAAGGCTGTTGTTGTGGAATTGGCAAAGTGATATTGGGAAGCCCTTAGAGGGCTGTGGTGAAAAAGTAAATATCTTCCGTGAAAAACTGGAAAGAAGCTTTCTGAGAAACTGCTTTGTGTTCTGTTAATTCATCTCTCAGAGTTACATCTTTCCCTTCCAGAAGCCTTTCGCTAAGGCTATTCTTGTGGAATTGGTAAAGTGATATTTGGAAGCCCGTAGAGGGCTATGGTGAAAAAGGAAATATCTTCCGTTAAAACTGGACAGAAGCTTTCTGAGAAACTGCTTTGTGTTCTGTTAATTCATCTCACGCAGTTACATCTTTCCCTTCAAGAAGCCTTTCGCTAAGGCTGTTGTTGTGGAAGTGGCAAAGTGATATTTGAAAGCCCATAGAGGGCTATGGTGGAAAAGGAAATATCTTCCTTCAAAACTGGAAAGAAGCTTTCTGAGAAACTGCTTTGTGTTCTGTTAATTCATCTCACAGAGTTACAGCTTTCACCTCAAGAAGCCTTTCTGTAAGACTGTTCTTGTGGAATTTGCTAAGTGATATTTTGGAGCCCTTAGAGGGCTATAGTGAAAAAGGAGATATCGAAGGATAAAAACTTGATAGAAGCTTTCTGAGAAACTACTTTGTGTTCTGTTAATTCATCTCACAGAGTTACATCGTTCCCATCAAGAAGCCTTTCGCTAAGACTGTTCCTGTGGAATTCACAAAGTGAGATTTGGAAGCCCATAGAGGGCTATGGTGAAAAATGAAATATCTTCCGTTCAAAACTGGAAAGAAGCTTTTTGAGAAACTGCTCTGTGTTCTGTTAATTCATCTCACAGAGTTACATCTTTCCCTTCAAGAAGCCTTTCGCTAAGGCTGTTCTTGTGGAATTGGCAAAGGATATTTGGAAGTCCATAGAGGGCTATGGTGATAAAGGAAATATCTTCCGTTCAAAACTGGAAAGAAGCTTTCTGAGAAACTGCTCCGTGTTCTGTTAATTCATATCACAGAGTTCCATCTTTCCCTTCAAGAAGCCTTTCGCTAAGGCTGTTCTTGTGGAATTGGCAAAGGATATTTGGAAGCCCATACAGGCTATGGTGAAAAGGAAATATCTTCCGCTCAAAACTGGAAAGAAGCTTTCTGAGAAACTGCTTTGTGTTCTGTTAATTCATCTCAGAGTTACATCTTTCCCTTCAAAGCCTTTCGCTAAGGCTGTTCTTGTGGAATTGGCAAAGTGATATTTGGAAGCCCTAGAGGGCTATGGTGAAAAGGAAATATCTTCCGTTCAAAACTGGAAAGAAGCTTTCTGAGAAACTGCTCTGTGTTCTGTTAATTCATCTCACAGAGTTACATCTTTCCATTCAAGAAGCCTTTCGCTAAGGCTGTTCTTTTGGAATTGGCAAAGGATATTTGGAAGCCCATAGAGGGCTATGGTGAAAAGGAAATATCTTCCGTTCAAAACTGGAAAGAAGCTTTCTGAGAAACTGCTCTATGTTCTGTTAATTCATCTCAGAGAGTTACATCTTTCCTTCAAGAAGCCTTTCGCTAAGGCTGTTCTTTTGAATTGGCAAAGTGATATTTGGAAGCCCTTACAGGGCTATGGTGAAAAAAGATATATCTTCCGTTAAAACTGGAAAGAAGCTTCTGAGAAACTGCTTTGTGTTGTGTTAATTCATCTCACAGAGTTGCAGCTTTCACTCAAGAAGCCTTTCGATAAGGCTTTTCTTGTGGAATTGGCAAAGTGATATTTGGAAGCCCATAGAGAGCTATCGTGAAAAAGGAAATATCTTCCATTCAAAAAGTGGAAAGAAGCTTTCTGAGAAACTGCTCCAGGTTCTGTTAATTCATCTCACAGAGTCACATCTTTCCCTTCAAGATGCCTTTCGCTAAGTCTGTTCTTTTGGAATTGGCAAAGTGATATTTGGAAGCCCATAGAGGGCTATGGTGAAAAAGGAAACATCTTCCGTTCAAAGCTGGAAAGAAGCTTCCTGAGAAACTGCTTTGTGTTCTGTTAATTCATCTCACACAGTTACAACTTTCCCTTAAAGAAGTCTTTCGCTAAGGCTTTTCTTGTGGAAGTGGCAAACTGATATTTGAAAGCCCATGGAGGTCTATGTTGAAAAAGGAACTATCTTCCGTTAAAAACTGGTAAGAAGCTTTCTGAGAAACTGCTTTGTGTTCTGTTAATTCATCTCACAGAGTCACAGCTTTCCTTCAAGAAGCCTTTCGCTAAGGCTGTTCTTGTGAAATTGGCAAAGTGATATTTGGAAGCTCAGAGTGGGCTATGGTGAAAAGGAAATATCTTCCGCTCAAAACTGGAAAGAAGCTTGAGAAACTACTCTGTGTTCTGTTAATCCATCTCACAGAGACACATCTTTCCTTCAAGAAGCCTTCGCTAAGGCTGTTCTTGTGGAATTGGTAAAGTGATATTTGGAAGCCCATAGAGGGCTAAGGTAAAAAAGGAAATGTCTTCCGTTCAAAACTGGAAAGAAGCTTTCTGAGAAACTGCTCCGTGTTCTGTTAATTCATTTCACAGAGTCACATCTTTCCTTCAAGAAGTCTTTCGCTAAGGCTTTTCTTGTGGAATTGGCAAAGTGATATTTGGAAGCTCAGAGTGGGCTATGGTGAAAAGGAAATATCTTCCGTTCAAAACTGGAAAGAAGCTTTCTGAGAAACTACTCTGTGTTCTGTTACTTCATCTCACAGAGTTACATCTTTCCTTCAAGAAGTTTTCGCTAAGGCTGTTCTTGTGGAATTGGCAAAGTGATATTTGAAGCCCATAGAGGGCTACGGTGAAAAGGAAATATCTTCCGTTCAAAACTGGAAAGAAGCTTTCTGAGAAACTGCTCTGTGTTCTGTTAATTCATCTCTCAGAGTTACATCTTTCCTTCAAGCCTTTCGCTAAGGCTGTTCTCCTGGAATTGGCAAAGTGATATTTGGAAGCCCATAGAGGGCTATGGTGAAAAGGAAATATCTTCCGCTCAAAACTGGAAAGAAGCTTGAGAAACTGCTCTGTGTTCTGTTAATTCATCTCACAGAGTTACATCTCTACCTTCAAGAAGCCTTTCGCTACGGCTGTTCTTGTGGAATTGGCAAAATGATATTTGGAAGCTCATAGAGGGCTATGGTGAAAATGGAATTATCTTCCATTCAAAACTGGAAAGAAGGTTTATGAGAATCTGCTCTGTGTTCTGTACTTCATCTCACCGAGTTACATCTTTCCCTTCAAGAGGCCTTTCCCTAAGGCTGTTCTTGTGGAATTGGCAAAGGGATATTTGGATGCCCATACATGGCTATGGTGAAAAAGGAAATACCTTCCGTTCAAAACTGGAAAGAAGCTTTCTGAGAAACTGCTCTGTGTTCTGTTAATTCATCTCACAGAGTTACATCTTTCCTTCAAGAAGCCTTTCGCTAAGGCTGTTCTTGTGGAATTGACAAAGTGATATTTGGAAGCCCATAGAGGCTATGGTGAAAAGGAAATATCTTCCGCTCAAAACTGGAAAGAAGCTTTCTGAGAAACTGCTCTGTGTTCTGTTAATTCATCTCACACAGTTACAACTTTCCCTTAAAGAAGCCTTTCGCTAAGGCTTTTCTTGTGGAAGTGGCAAAGTGATATTTGGAAGCCCATAGAGGGCTATGGTGAAAAAAAATATCTTCCGTTCAAAACTGGAAAGAAGCTTTCTGAGAAACTGCTCTGTGTTCTGTTAATTCATCTCACAGAGTTACATCTTTCCTTCAAGAAGCCTTCGCTAAGGCTGTTCTTGTGGAATTGGCAAAGGATATTTGGAAGCCCATAGGGGCTATGGTGAAAAGGAAATATCTTCCGTTCAAAACTGGAAAGAAGCTTTCTGACAAACTGCTCTGTGTTCTGTTAATTCATCTCACAGAGTCACATCTTTCCCTTCAAGAAGGCTTTCGCTAAGGCTGTTCTTGTGGAATTGGCAAAGGATATTTGGAAGCCCATAGAGGGCTATGGTGAAAAGGAAATATCTTCCGTTCCGCTCAAAACTGGAAAGAAGCTTTCTGAGAAACTGCTCTGTGTTCTGTATATTCATCTCACAGAGTTACATCTTTCCTTCAAGAAGCCTTTCGCTAAGGCTGTTCTTGTGGAATTGGCAAAGGCATATTTGGAAGCCCATAGAGGGCTATGGTTAAAAGGAAATATCTTCCTTGAAAACTGGAAAGAAGCTTTCAGAAACTGCTCTGTGTTCTGTTACTCATCTCACAGAGTTACATCTTTCCTTCAAGAAGCTTTTCGCTATAGCTGTTCTTGTGGAATTGGCAAAGTTATATTTGGAAGCCCATAGAGGGCTGGTGGTGAAAAGGAAATATCTTCCGCTCAAAACCGGAAAGAAGCTTTCTGAGAAACTGCTCTGTGTTCTGTTAATCTCTCACAGAGTTACATCTTTCCTTCAAGAAGCTTTTCACTAAGGCTGTTCTTGTGGAATTGCAAGTTATATTTGGTAGCCCTTAGAGGGCTACGAGGAAAAGGAAATATCTACGCTCAAAACTGAAAGAAGCTTTCTGAGAAACTGCTCCATGTTCTGTTAATTCATCTCACAGAGTTACATCTTTCCTTCAAGAAGCCTTTCGCTAACGCTGTTCTTGTGGAATTGGCAAAGTGGATATTTGGAAGCCCAGAGGGCTATGGTGAAAAAGGAAATATCTTCGCTCAAAAATTGAAAGAAGCTTGAGAAACTGCCTGTGTTCTGTTAATTCATCTCACAGAGTTACATCTTTCCCTCCAAGAACCTTTCAGAAGGCTGTTCTTGTGGAATTGGCAAAGGATATTTGAAGCCCAGAGACGGCTAAGGTAAAAAGGAAATGTCTTCCGCTCAAAAGTGAAAGAAGCTTCTGAGAAACTGCTCCGTGTTCTGTTAATTCATTTCACAGGGTCACATCTTTCCCTTCAAGAAGTCTTTCGCTAAGGCTTTTCTTGTGGAATTGGCAAAGTGATATTTGGAAGCTCAGGGTGGGCTATGGTGAAAAGGAAATATCTTCCGCTCAAAACTGGAAAGAAGCTATCTGATAAACTGGTCTGTGTTCTGTTACTTCATCTCACAGAGTTACATCTTTCCCTTTAAGAAATCTTTCGCTAAGGCTTTTCTTTTGGAATTGGCAAAGTGATGTTTGGAAGCCCATAGAGGGCTATGGTGAAAAAGGAAATATCTTCCGTTCAAAACTGGAAAGAAGCTTTCTGAGAAACTGCTGTGTTCTGTTACTTCAACTCACTGAGTTACATCTTTCCTTCAAGAAGCCTTCGCTAAGGCTGTTCTTGTGGAATTGGCAAAGTGATATTTGAAAGCCCATAGAGGGCTATGGTGAAAAAGGAAATATCTTCCGTTCAAAACTGGAAAGAAGCTTGAGAAACTGCTCTGTGTTCTGTTAATTCATCTCACAGAGTTACATCTTTCCTTCAAGAAGCCTTTCGCTAAGGCTGTTCTTGTGGAATTGGCAAAGTGATATTTGGAAGCCCATAGAGGGCTATGGTGAAAAGGAAATATCTTCCGTTAAAAACTGGAAAGAAGCTTTCTGAGAAACTGCTCTGTGTTCTGTTAATTCATCTCACAGAGTTATATGTTTCCCTTCAACAAGACTTTCGCTAAGGCTGTTCTTGTGGAAGTGGCAAAGTGATATTTGGAAGCCCATAGAGGGCTATGGTGAAAAAGGAAATATCTTCCGTTAAAACTGGAAAGAAGCTTTCTGAGAAACTGCTTTGTGTTCTGTTAATTCATTTCACAGAGTTACAGCTTTCCTTCAAGAAGCCTTTCACTAAGGCTGTTCTTGTGGAATCGGCAAAGTGATATTTGGAAGCCCATAGAGGGCTATGGTGAAAAAGGAAATATCTTCCGTTAAAACTGAAAAGAAGCTTGAGAAACTGCTTTGTGTTCTGTTAATTCATCTCACAGAGTTACAGCTTTCCTTCAAGAAGCCTTTCACTAAGGCTGTTGTTGTGGAATTGGCAAAGTGATATTGGGAAGCCCTTAGAGGGCTATGGTGAAAAGGAAATATCTTCCGTTAAAAACTGGAAAGAAGCTTTCTGAGAAACTGCTTTGTGTTCTGTTAATTCATCTCTCAGAGTTACATCTTTCCTTCAAGAAGCCTTTCGCTAAGGCTGTTCTTGTGGAATTGGTAAAGTGATATTTGGAAGCCCGTGAGGGCTATGGTGAAAAGGAAATATCTTCCGTTAAAAACTGGACAGAAGCTTTCTGAGAAACTGCTTTGTGTTCTGTTAATTCATCTCACAGAGTTACATCTTTCCCTTCAAGAAGCCTTTCGCTAAGGCTGTTCTTGTGGAAGTGGCAAAGTGATATTTGAAAGCCCATAGAGGGCTATGGTGGAAAAGGAAATATCTTCCGTTCAAAACTGGAAAGAAGCTTTCTGAGAAACTGCTTTGTGTTCTGTTAATTCATCTCACAGAGTTACAGCTTTCACCTCAAGAAACCTTTCTGTAAGACTGTTCTTGTGGAATTTGCTAAGTGATATTTTGGAGCCCTTAGAGGGCTATGGTGAAAAAGGAGATATCGAAGGATAAAAACTTGATAGAAGCTTTCTGAGAAACTACTTTGTGTTCTGTTAATTCATCTCACAGAGTTACATCTTTCCCATCAAGCCTTTCGCTAAGACTGTTCCTGTGGAATTAGCAAAGTGATATTTGGAAGCCCATAGAGGGCTATGGTGAAAAAGGAAACAAGTTTGTGAAAAACTGGAAAGAAGCTTTCTGAGAAACTGCTTTGTGTTCTGTTAATTCATCTCTCAGAGTTACAGCTTTCCTTCAAGAAGCCTTTCGCTAAGACTGTTCCTGTGGAATTGCAAAGTGATATTTGAAAGCCCATAGAGGGTTATGGTGAAAAAGGAAATATCTTCCGTTAAAAACTGGAAAGAAGCTTTCTGAGAAACTGCTTTGTGTTCTGTTAATTCATCTCTCAGAGTTACATCTTTCCCATCAAGCCTTTCGCTAAGACTGTTCCTGTGGAATTCACAAAGTGATATTTGGAAGCCCATAGAGGGCTATGGTGAAAAAGGAAACAAGTTTGTGAAAAACTGGAAAGAAGCTTTCTGAGAAACTGCTTTGTGTTCTGTTAATTCATCTCTCAGAGTTACAGCTTTCCTTCAAGAAGCCTTTCGCTAAGACTGTTCCTGTGGAATTGCAAAGTGATATTTGGAAGCCCATAGAGGGTTATGGTGAAAAAGGAAATATCTTCCGTTAAAAACTGGAAAGAAGCTTTCTGAGAAACTGCTTTGTGTTCTGTTAATTCATCTCTCAGAGTTACATCTTTCCTTCAAGAAGCCTTTCCTAAGGCTGTTCTTGTGGAATTGGCAAGTGATATTTGGAAGCCCATAGAGGGCTATGGTGAAAAAGGAAATATCTTCCGTTCAAAACTGGAAAGAAGCTTTCTGAGAAACTGCTCCATGTTCTGCTATTTCATACACAGAGTTACATCTTTCCCTTCAAGAAGCCTTTCGCTACGTCTGTTCTTGTGGAATTGGCAAAGTGATATTTGGAAGCCAATACAGGGCTATGGTGAAAAAGGAAATATCTTCCGTTCTAAACTGGAAAGAAGCTTTCTGAGAAACTGCTCTGTGTTCTGTTAATTCGTCTCACAGAGTTACATCTTTCTCTTCAAGAAGGCTTTCGTTAAGGCTGTTCTTGTGGAATTGGCAAAGTGATATTTGGAAGCCCATAGAGGGCTATGGTGAAAAAGGAAACATATTCCGTTCAAAACTGGAAAGAAGCTTTCTGAGAAACTGCTCCATGTTCTGCTACTTCATCTCAGAGAGTTACATCTTTCCCTTCAGGAAGCCTTTCGCTAATTCTGTTCTTGTGGAATTGGCAAAGTGATATTTGGAAGCCCATAGAGCGCTATGGTGAAAAAGGAAATATCTTCCGTTCAAAACTGGAAAGAAGCTTTCTGAGAAACTGCTGTGTGTTCTGTTAATTCGTCTCACAGAGTTACATCTTTCCCTTCAAGAAGCCTTTCGCTAAGGCTGCTCTTGTGGAATTGGCAAAGGAATATTTAGAAGCCCACAGAGGGCTATGGTGAACAAGGAAATATATTCCGTTCAAAACTGGAAAGAAGCTTTCTGAGAAACTGCTCTGTGTTCTGTTAATTCATCTCACAGAGACACATCTTTCCCTTCAAGAAGCCTTTCGCTAAGGCTGTTCTTGTGGAATTGCAAAGTGATATTTGGAAGCCCATAGAGGGCTATGGTGAAAAAGGAAATATCTTCCGTTCAAAACTGGAAAGAAGCTTTCTGAGAAACTGCTCTGTGTTCTGTTACTTCATCTCACAGAGTTACATCTTTCCTTCAAGAAGCCTTTCGCTAAGGCTGTTCTTGTGGAATTAGCAAGTGATATTTGGAAGCCCATAGAGGGCTATGGTGAAAAAGGAAATATCTTCCGTCAAAACTGGAAAAAGCTTTCTGAGAAACTGCTCCATGTTCTGTTACTTCACCTCACAGAGTTACATCTTTCCCTTCAAGAAGCCTTTCGCTAAGGCTGTTCTTGTGGAATTGGCAAAGGGATATTTGGAAGCCCATAGAGGGCTATGGTGAAAAAGGAAATATCTTCCGTCAAAACTGGAAAAAGCTTTCTGAGAAACTGCTCTGTGTTCTGTTAATTCATCTCACAGAGTTACATCTTTCCCTTCAAGAAGCCTTTCACTAAGGCTGTTGTTGTGGAATTGGCAAAGTGATATTTGGATCCCCTAGGGGGCTATGGTGAAAAAGGAAATATCTTCCGTTCAAAACTGGAAAGAAGCTTTCTGAGAAACTGCTCTGTGTTCTGTTAATTCATCTCACAGAGTTACATCTTCCCTTCAAGAAGCCTTTTCGCTTAAGGGTGTTCTTGTGGAATTGGCAAAGGATATTTGGAAGCCCATAGAGGGCTGTGAAAAGGAAATATCTTCCGTTCAAAACTGGAAAGAAGCTTGAAAACGTACTCTGTGTTCTGTTAATTCCATCTCACAGAGTTACATCTTTCCTTCAAGAAGCCCTTCACTAAGACTGCTCTTGTGGAATTGGCAAAGGGATATTTGGAAGCCCATAGAGGGCTATGGTGAAAAGGAAATATTCCGGCTCAAAACTGGAAAGAAGCTCTGAGAACTGCTTTGTGTTCTGCTAATTCATCTCACAGGTACAACTTTCCCTTTAAAGAATCCTTTCGCTAAGGCTTTTCTGTGGAAGTGACAAAGTGATATTTGGAAGCCCATGGAGGTCAATGGTGAAAAAGGAACTATCTTCCAAAAACTTGAAAGAAGCTTTCTGAGAAACTGCTTTGTGTTCTGTTAATTCATATCACAGAGTCACAGCTTTCCTTCAAGAAGCCTCGCTAAGGCCTGTTCTTGTGGAATTGGCAAAGTGATATTTGGAAGCCAATACAGGGCTATGGTGAAAAGGAAATATCTTCCGCTCTAAACTGGAAAGAAGCTTGAGAAACTGCTCTGTGTCTGTTAATTCTCCACAGAGTTACATCTTTCAAGAAGGCTTTCGTTAAGGCTGTTCTTGTGAATTGGCAAAGTGATATTTGGAAGCCCATAGAGGGCTATGGTGAAAAAGGAAACATATTCCGTCAAAACTGGAAAGAAGCTCTGAGAAACTGCTCCATGTTCTGCTACTTCATCTCAGAGAGTTACATCTTTCCTTCAGGAAGCCTTTTCTAATTCTGTTCTTGTGGAATTGGCAAAGTGATATTTGGAAGCCCATAGAGCTATGGTGAAAAAGGAAATATTCCGTTCAAAACTGGAAAGAAGCTCTGAGAACCTGCTTTGTGTGTTCTGTTAATTCGCCTCACAGAGTTACATCTTTCCTTCAGAAGCCTTTCGCTAAGGCTGCTCTTGTGGAATTGGCAAAGGAATATTTAGAAGCCCACAGAGGGCTATGGTGAACAAGGAAATATATTC
The DNA here is from genome assembly GCA_023783455.1 of Erythrocebus patas. Lineage (NCBI taxonomy): Eukaryota > Metazoa > Chordata > Mammalia > Primates > Cercopithecidae > Erythrocebus > Erythrocebus patas. Next base: position 126,236 of record JAKFHT010004079.1, read on the forward strand.
CGTTCAAAACTGGAAAGAAGCTTTCTGAGAAACTGCTCTGTGTTCTGTTAATTCATCTCACAGAGACACATCTTTCCCTTCAAGAAGCCTTTCGCAAAGGCTGCTCTTGTGGAATTCGTAAAGTGATATTTGGAAGCCCATAGAGGGCTAAGGTAAAAAAGGAAATGCCTTCCGTTCAAAAGTGGAAAGAAGCTTTCTGAGAATCTGCTCCGTGTTCTGTTAATTCATTTCACAGAGTCACATCTTTCCCTTCAAGAAGCCTTTCGCTAAGGCTGTTCTTGTGGAATTGGCAAAATGATATTTGGAAGCTCATAGAGGGCTATGGTGAAAAGGAAACATTCTTCCGCTCAAAACTGGAAAAAGCTTGAGAAACGGCTCTGTGTTCTGTTAATTCATCTCACAGAGTTACATCTTTCCCTTCAAGCAGCCTTTCACTAAGGCTGTTGTTGTGGAATTGGCAAAGTGATATTTGGAACCCCTAGGGGGCTATGGTGAAAAAGGAAATATCTTCCGTTCAAAACTGGAAAGAAGCTTTCTGAGAAACTGCTCTGTGTTCTGTTAATTCATCTCACAGAGTTACATCTTTCCCTTCAAGGCAGCTCTTTCGCTAAGGGTGTTCTTGTGGAATTGGCAAGTGATATTTGGAAGCCCATAGAGGGCTACGGTGAAAAGGAAATATCTTCCGCTCAAAACTGGAAAGAAGCTTTCTGAGAAACGGCTCTGTGTTCTGTTAATTCATCTCAGAGTTACATCTTTCCTTCAAGAAGCCTTCACTAAGACTGTTGTGGAATTGGCAAAGGATATTTGGAAGCCCATAGAGGGCTATGGTGAAAAAGGAAATATCTTCCGTTCAAAACTGGAAAGAAGCTTTCTGAGAAACTGCTTTGTGTTCTGCTAATTCATCTCACACAGGTACAACTTTCCCTTAAAGAATCCTTTCGCTAAGGCTTTTCTTGTGGAAGTGACAAAGTGATATTTGGAAGCCCATGGAGGTCAATGGTGAAAAAGGAACTATCTTCCGTTAAAAACTTGAAAGAAGCTTTCTGAGAAACTGCTTTGTGTTCTGTTAATTCATATCACAGATTCACAGCTTTCCCTTCAAGAAGCCTTTCGCTAAGGCTGTTCTTGTGGAATTGGGAAAGTGATATTTGGAAGCCCATAGAGGGTTATGGTGAAAAAGGAAATATCTTCCGCTCAAACTTGAAAGAAGTTTTCTGAGAAACTGCTCTGTGTTCTGTTAATTCATCTCACAGAGTCACATCTTTCCCTTCAAGAAGACTTTCGCTAAGGCTGCTCTTGTGGAATTCGTAAAGTGATATTTGGAAGCCCATAGAGGGCTACGGTGAAAAAGGAAATCTTCCGTTCAAAATTGGAAAAGAAGTTTCTGAGAAACTGCTCTGTGTTCTGTTACTTCATCTCACAGAGTTACATCTTTCGCTTCAAGAAGCCTTCGCTAAGGCTGTTCTGGTGGAATAAAGGGATATTTGGAAACCCATAGCTGGATATGGTGAAAAGAAATATCTTCCGTTCAAAACTGGAAAGAAGCTTGAGAAACTGCTCTGTGTTCTGTTAATTCATCTCACAGAGTTACATCTTTCCTTCAAGAAGCCTTCGCTAAGGCTGTTCTTGTGGAATTGGCAAAGTGATATTTGGAAGCCCACAGGCTATGGGAAAAAGGAAATATCTTCCGCTCAAAACTGGAAAGAAGCTTTCTGAGAAACTGCTCTGTGTTCTGTTAATTCATCTCACAGAGTTACATCTTTCCCTTCAAGAAGCTTTCGCTAAGGCTGTTCTTGTGGAATTGGCAAGGATATTTTGAAGCCCATAGAGGGCTATGGTGAAAAAGGAAATATCTTCCGTTCAAAACTGAAAGAACTTCTTGAGAAACTGCTCATGATCTGTTAATTCATCTCACAGAGTTACATCTTTCCCTTCATCCTTCGCCACGGCTGTTCTTGTGGAATTGGCAAAATGATATTTGAAGCCCATAGAGGGTTATGGTGAAAAAGGAAATATCTTCCGTTGAAAACTGGAAAAAGCTTTCTGAGAAACTGCTCTTGTGTTCTGTTAATTCATCTCACAGAGTTACATCTTCCTTCAAGCAGCCTTTCACTAAGGCTGTTGTTGTGGAATTGGCAAGTGATATTTGGAACCCCTAGGGGCTATGAGTGAAAAAGGAAATATCTTCCGTTCAAAACTGGAAAGAAGCTTTCTGAGAAACTGCTTTTTGTGTTCTGTTAATTCATCTCAGAGTTACATCTTTCCTTCCAGAAGCCTTTGCTAAGGCTATTCTTGTGGAATTGGTAAAGTGATATTTGGAAGCCCCTAGAGGGCTATGGTGAAAAAGGAAATATCTTCCGTTAAAACTGGACAGAGCTTTCTGAGAAACTGCTTTGTGTTCTGTTAATTCATCTCCACAGAGTTACATCTTTCTTCCCTTCAAGAAGCCTTTCGCTAAGGCTGTTGTTGTGGAATTGGCAAAGTGATATTTGGAAGCCCATAGAGGGCTATGGTGAAAAAGGAAATATCTTCCGTTAAAACTGGAAAGAAGCTTTCTGAGAAACTGCTTTGTGTTCTGTTAATTCATCTCACAGAGTTACAGCTTTCACCTCAAGAAGCCTTTCTGTAAGACTGTTCTTGTGGAATTTGCTAAAGTGATATTTGGAGCCCTTAGAGGGCTATAGTGAAAAGGAAATATCTTCCGTTAAAACTGGAAAGAACTTGAGAAACTGCTTTGTGTTCTGTTAATTCATCTCACGGAGTTACATCGTTCCCAGAAGCCTTTCGCTAAGGCTGTTCCTGTGGAATTGGCTAAAGTGAGATTTTGGGAAGCCCATAGAGGGCTATGGTGAAAAAGGAAACAAGTTTTGTGAAAAACTGGAAAGAAGCTTGAGAAACTGCTTTGTGTTCTGTTAATTCATCTCAGAGTTACAGCTTTCCTCAAGAAGCCTTTTCGCTTAATACTGTTCCTGTGGAATTTGCAAAAGTGAGATTTCTAAGCCCAGAGGGCTATGGTGAAAAAGGAAGTTTTTCTGGTTAAAAACTGGAAAGAAGCTGTTCTGAGAAACTGCTTTGTGTTCTGTTAATTCATCTCTCAGAGTTACATCTTTCCTTCAAGAAGCCTTCGCTACAAGGCTTTTCTTGTGGAATTTGCAAAGGATACTTGGAAGCCCATAGAGGGCTATGTGAAAAGTAAATATCTTCCGCTCAAAACTGGAAGGAGCTTTCTGAGAAACTGCTTTGTGTTCTGTTACTTCATCTCACAGAGTTACATCTTTCCCTTCAAGAAGCCTTTCGCTAAGTCTGTTCTTGTGGAATTGGCAAAGGATATTTGGAAGTCCATAGAGGGTTATGGTGAAAAAGGAAATATCTTCCGTTTCTAAAACTGGAAAGAAGCTTGAGAAACTGCTCTGTTCTGTTAATTCGTCTCACAGAGTTACATCTTTCCTTCAAGAAGCCTTTCCCAAGGCTGTTCTTGTGGAATTGGCAAAGGGATATTTGGAAGCCCATAGAGGGCTATGGTGAAAAAGGAAATATCTTCCGTCAAAACTGGAAAGAAGCTTTCTGAGAAACTGCTCCTGTGTTCTGTTAATTCATACACAGAGTTACATCTTTCCCTTCAAGAAGCCTTTCGCTAAGGCTGTTCTTGTGGAATTGGCAAAGTGATATTTGAAGCCCATACAGGGCTATGGTGAAAAGGAAATATCTTCCGTTCTAAAACTGGAAAGAAGCTTTCTGAGAAACTGCTCTGTTCTGTTAATTCATCTCACAGAGTTACATCTTTCCCTTCAAGAAGCCTTTCGTTAAGGCTGTTCTTGTGGAATTGGCAAAGTGATATTTGGAAGCCCATAGAGGGCTATGGTGAAAAAGGAAACATCTTCCAGTTCAAAACTGGAAAGAAGCTTTCTGAGAAACTGCTCCATGTTCTGTTAATTCATCTCAGAGAGTTACATCTTTCCTTCAAGAAGCCTTTCGCTAATTCTGTTCTTGTGGAATTGGCAAAGTGATATTTAAGCCCATAGAGGCTATGGTGAAAAAGGAAATATCTTCCGCTCAAAACTGGAAAGAAGCTTGAGAAACTGCTGTGTGTTCTGTTAATTCTCACAGAGTTACATCTTTCCTTCAAGAAGCCTTCGCTAAGGCTGTTCTTGTGGAATTGGCAAAGGATATTTGGAAGCCCATAGAGGCTATGGTGAACAAGGAAATATCTTCCGCTCAAAACTGGAAAGAAGCTTTCTGAGAAACTGCTCTGTGTTCTGTTAATTCATCTCACAGAGACACATCTTTCCTTCACAGCCTTTCGTAAAGGCTGCTCTTGTGGAATTGAAAAGTGATATTTGGAAGCCCATAGAGGGCTAAGGTAAAAGGAAATGCCTTCCGCTTCAAAAGTGGAAAGAAGCTTGAGAAACTGCTCCGTGTTCTGTTAATTCATTTCACAGAGTCACATCTTTCCTTCAAGAAGCCTTTCGCTAAGGCTGTTCTTGTGGAATGGCAAAATGATATTTGGAAGCTCATAGAGGGCTATGGTGAAAAAGGAAATATCTTCCGTTCAAAACTGGAAAAAAGCTTGAGAAACGGCTCTGTGTTCTGTTAATTCATCTCACAGAGTTACATCTTTCCTTCAAGCAAGCCTTTCACTAAGGCTGTTCTTGTGGAATTGGCAAAGTGATATTTGGAACCCCTAGGGGCTATGGTGAAAAGGAAATATCTTCCGTTCAAAACTGGAAAGAAGCTTCTGAGAAACTGCTCTGTGTTCTGTTAATTCATCTCACAGAGTTACATCTTTCCTTCAAGAAGCCTTTCGCTAAGGGTGTTCTTGTGGAATTGGCAAAGGATATTTGGAAGCCCATAGAGGGCTATGGTGAAAAGGAAATATCTTCCGCTCAAAACTGGAAAGAAGCTTTCTGAGAAACTGCTCTGTGTTCTGTTAATTCATCTCACAGAGTTACATCTTTCCTTCAAGAAGCCCTTCACTAAGACTGCTCTTGTGGAATTGGCAAAGGATATTTGGAAGCCCATAGAGGGCTATGGTGAAAAGGAAATATCTTCCGTCAAAACTGGAAAGAAGTTTCTGAGAAACTGCTTTGTGTTCTGTTAATTCATCTCACAGAGTTACATCTTTCCCTTCAAGAAGCCTTTCCTAAGGCTTTTCTTGTGGAAGTGGCAAAGTGATATTTGGAAGCCCATAGAGGTCAATGGTGAAAAAGGAACTATCTTCCGTTAAAAACTTGAAAGAAGCTTTCTGAGAAACTGCTTTGTGTTCTGTTAATTCATATCACAGAGTCACAGCTTTCCTTCAAGAAGCCTTTCCTAAGGCTGTTCTTGTGGAATTGGGAAAAGTGATATTTGGAAGCCCATAGAGGTTATGGTGAAAAAGGAAATATCTTCCGTTCAAAGCTGAAAGAAGCTTTCTGAGAAACTGCTCTGTGTTCTGTTAATTCATCTCACAGAGTCACATCTTTCCTTCAAGAAGACTTTTCGCTAAGGCTGTTCTTGTGGAATGGCAAAGTGATATTTGGAAGCCCATAGAGGGCTATGGTGAAAAAGGAAATATCTTCCGTTCAAAATTGGAAAGAAGTTTCTGAGAAACTGCTCTGTGTTCTGTTACTTCATCTCACAGAGTTACATCTTTCCTTCAAGAAGCCTTTTCGCCAAGGCTGTTCTTGTGGAATTGGCAAAGGATATTTGAAGCCCATAGCTGGATATGGTGAAAAGGAAATATCTTCCGCTCAAAACTGGAAAGAAGCTTTCTGAGAAACTGCTCTGTGTTCTGTTAATTCATCTCACAGAGTTACATCTTTCCTTCAAGAAGCCTTCGCTAAGGCTGTTCTTGTGGAATTGGCAAAGTGATATTTAAGCCCTTAGAGGGCTATGGTGAAAAAGGAAATATCTTCCGCTTCAAAACTGGAAAGAAGCTTGAGAAACTGCTCTGTGTTCTGTTAATTCATCTCACAGAGTTACATCTTTCCCTTCACAGAAGCCTTTCGCTAAGGCTGTTCTTGTGAATTGGCAAGGATATTTGAAGCCCATAGAGGGCTATGGTGAAAAGGAAATATCTTCCGCTCAAAACTGGAAAGAACCTTTCTGAGAAACTGCCCTGTGTTCTGTTAATTCATCTCACAGAGTTACATCTTTCCTTCAAAAAGCCTTTTCGCTAGACTGTTCTTGTGGAATTGGCAAAATGATATTTGGAAGCCCATAGAGGGCTATGGTGAAAAGGAAATATCTTCCGTTGAAACTGGAAAGAAGCTTTCTGAGAAACCTCTGTGTTCTGTTAATTCATCTCACAGAGTTACATCTTTCCTTCAAGCAGCCTTTCACTAAGGCTGTTGTTGTGGAATTGGCAAAGTGATATTTGGAAGCCCATAGAGGGCTATGGTGAAAAAGGAAATATCTTCCGTTCAAATCTGGAAAGAAGCTTTCTGAGAAACTGCTCTGTGTTCTGTTAATTCATCTCACAGAGTTACATCTTTCCTTCAAGAAGCCTTTCGCTAAGGCTGTTCTTGTGGAATTGGCAAAGGATATTTGGAAGCCCATAGAGGGCTACGGTGAAAAAGGAAATATCTTCCGTTCAAAACTGGAAAGAAGCTTGAGAAACTGCTCTGTGTTCTGTTAATTCATCTCACAGAGTTACATCTTTCCTTCAAGAAGCCCTTCACTAAGGCTGCTCTTGTGAATTGGCAAAGGATATTTGGAAGCCCATAGAGGGCTATGGTGAAAAAGGAAATATCTTCCGTTAAAAACTGGAAAGAAGCTTTCTGAGAAACTTGCTTGTGTTCTGTTAATTCATCTCACAGAGTTACATCTTTCCTTAAAGAAGACCTTTCGCTAAGGCTTTTCTTGTGGAAGTGACAAAGTGATATTTGGAAGCCCATGGAGGTCAATGTTGAAAAAGGAACTATCTTCCGTTAAAAACTTGAAAGAAGCTTTCTGAGAAACTGCTTTGTGTTCTGTTAATTCATATCACAGAGTCACAGCTTTCCCTTCAAGAAGCCTTTCGCTAAGGCTGTTCTTGTGGAATTGGCAAAGGGATATTTGGAACCCCATAGAGGGTTATGGTGAAAAAGGAAATATCTTCCGTTCAAAGCTGCAAAGAAGTTTTCTGAGAAACTGCTCTGTGTTCTGTTAATTCATCTCACAGAGTCACATCTTTCCCTTCAAGAAGCCTTTCTCTAAGGCTGCTCTTGTGGAATTCGTAAAGTGATATTTGGAAGCCCATAGAGGGCTATGGTGAAAAAGGAAATATCTTCCGTTCAAAATTGGAAAGAAGCTTTCTGAGAAACTGCTCTGTGTTCTGTTACTTCATCTCACAGAGTTACATCTTTCGCTTCAAGAAGCCTTTCGCTAAGGCTGTTCTGGTGGAATTGGCAAAGGGATATTTGGAAGCCCATAGCTGCATATGGTGAAAAAGGAAATATCTTCCGTTCAAAACTGGAAAGAAGCTTTCTGAGAAACTGCTCTGTGTTCTGTTAATTCATCTCACAGAGTTACATCTTTCCCTTCAAGAAGCCTTTCGCTAAGGCTGTTCTTGTGGAATTGGCAAAGTGATATTTGGAAGCCCATAGAGGCTATAGTGAGAAAGGAAATATCTTCCGCTCAAAACTGGAAAGAAACTTTCTGAGAAACTGCTTTGTGTTCTGTTAATTCATCTCACAGAGTTACATCTTTCCCTTAAAGAAGCCTTTCGCTAAGACTGTTCTTGTGGAATTTGCAAAGTGATATTTGGAAGCCCATAGAGGGCTATGGTGAAAAAGGAAATATCTTCCGTTAAAAACTGGAAAGAAGCTTGAGAAACTGCTTTGTGTTCTGTTAATTCATCTCACAGAGTTACATCTTTCCTTCAAGAAGCCTTTCGCTAAGACTGTTCTTGTGGAATTGGCAAAGTGATATTTGGAAGCCCATAGAGGCTATGGTGAAAAAGGAAATATCTTCCGTCAAAACTGGAAAGAAGCTTTCTGAGAAACTGCTTTGTGTTCTGTTAATTCATCTCAGAGTTACATCTTTCCTTCAAGAAGCCTTTCCTAAGGCTGTTCTTGTGGAATTGGCAAAGTGATATTTGGAAGCCCATAGAGGGCTATGGTGAAAAGGAAATATCTTCCGTTAAAAACTGGAAAGAAGCTTGAGAAACTGCTTTGTGTTCTGTTAATTCATTTCACAGAGTTACAGCTTTCCTTCAAGAAGCCTTTCGCTAAGGCTGTTCTTGTGGAAGTGGCAAAGTGATATTTGGAAGCCCATAGAGGGCTATGGTGAAAAGGAAATATCTTCCGTTAAAAACTGGAAAGAAGCTTTCTGAGAAACTGCTTTGTGTTCTGTTAATTCATCTCACAGAGTTACAGCTTTCCTTCAAGAAGCCTTTCGCTAAGGCTGTTCTTGTGGAATTGGCAAAGTGATATTTGGAAGCCCATAGAGGCTATGGTGAAAAGGAAATATCTTCCGTTAAAAACTGGAAAGAAGCTTTCTGAGAAACTGCTTTGTGTTCTGTTAATTCATCTCACAGAGTTACATCTTTGCCTTCAAGAAGCCTTTCGCTAAGGCTGTTCTTGTGGAATTTGCAAAGTGATATTTGGAAGCCCATAGAGGGTTATGGTGAAAAAGGAAATATCTTCCGTTAAAAACTGGAAAGAAGCTTGAGAAACTGCTTTGTGTTCTGTTAATTCATCTCACAGAGTTACATCTTTCCCTTCAAGAAGCCTTTCGCTAAGGCTGTTCTTGTGGAAGTGTAAAGTGATATTTGGAAGCCCATAGAGGGCTATGGTGAAAAAGGAAATATCTTCCGTTAAAAACTGGAAAGAAGCTTGAGAAACTGCTTTGTGTTCTGTTAATTCATCTCACAGAGTTACAGCTTTCCTTCAAGAAGCCTTTCGCTAAGGCTGTTCTTGTGAAAATGGCAAAGTGATATTTGGAAGCCCATGAGGGCTATGGTGAAAAGGAAATATCTTCCGTTAAAAACTGGAAAGAAGCTTTCTGAGAAACTGCTTTGTGTTCTGTTAATTCATTTCACAGAGTTACAGCTTTCCTTCAAGAAGCCTTTCGCTAAGGCTGTTCTTGTGGAATTGACAAAGTGATATTTGGAAGCCCATAGAGGGCTATGGTGAAAAAGGAAATATCTTCCGTTAAAAACTGGAAGAAGCTTTCTGAGAAACTGCTTTGTGTTCTGTTAATTCATCTCACAGAGTTACATCTTTCCCTCAAGAAGCCTTTCACTAAGGCTGTTCTTGTGGAATTGGCAAAGTGATATTTGGAAGCCCATAGAGGCTATGGTGAAAAAGGAAATATCTTCCGTTAAAAACTGGAAAGAAGCTTTCTGAGAAACTGCTTTGTGTTCTGTTAATTCATCTCTCAGAGTTACATCTTTCCTTCAAGAAGCCTTTCGCTAAGGCTGTTCTTGTGGAATTGGAAAAGTGATATTTGGAAGCCCTTAGAGGGCTATGGTGAAAAAGGAAATATCTTCCGTTAAAAACTGGAAAGAAGCTTTCTGAGAAACTGCTTTGTGTTCTGTTAATTCATCTCTCAGAGTTACATCTTTCCTTCAAGAAGCCTTCGCTAAGGCTGTTCTTGTGGAAGTGGCAAAGTGATATTTGGAAGCCCATAGAGGGCTATGGTGAAAAAGGAAATATCTTCCGTTCAAAACTGGAAAGAAGCTTTCTGAGAAACTGCTTTGTGTTCTGTTAATTCATCTCACAGAGTTACAGCTTTCACCTCAAGAAGCCTTTCTGTAAGACTGTTCTTGTGGAATTGCAAAGTGATATTTTGGAGCCCATAGAGGGCTATGGTGAAAAAGGAAATATCTTCCGTTAAAAACTGGAAAGAAGCTTTCTGAGAAACTACTTTGTGTTCTGTTAATTCATCTCACAGAGTTACATCTTTCCCATCAAGAAGCCTTTCGCTAAGACTGTTCCTGTGGAATTTGCAAAGTGAGATTTCTAAGCCCATAGAGGGCTATGGTGAAAAAGGAAACATCTTTGTGAAAACTGGAAAGAAGCTTTCTGAGAAACTGCTTTGTGTTCTGTTAATTCATCTCACAGAGTTACAGCTTTCCCTCAAGAAGCCTTTCGCTAATACTGTTCCTGTGGAATTTGCAAAGTGAGATTTCTAAGCCCATAGAGGGCTATTGTGATAAAGGAAATTTCTTCGTTAAAAACTGGAAAGAAGCTTTCTGAGAAACTGCTTTGTGTTCTGTTAATTCATCTCTCAGAGTTACAGCTTTCCCTCAAGAAGCCTTTCGCTAAGGCTGTTCTTGTGGAATTTGCAAAGTGATACTTGGAAGCCCATAGAGGGCTATTGTGATAAAGGAAATATCTTCCGTTCAAAACTGGAAGAAGCTTTCTGAGAAACTGCTTTGTGTTCTGTTACTTCATCTCACAGAGTTACATCTTTCCTTCAAGAAGCCTTTCGCTAAGGCTGTTCTTGTGGAATTGACAAAGTGATATTTGGAAGCCCATAGAGGGCTATGGTGAAAAAGGAAATATCTTCCGTTAAAAACTGGAAGAAGCTTTCTGAGAAACTGCTTTGTGTTCTGTTAATTCATCTCAGAGAGTTACATCTTTCCTTCAAAAGCCTTTCGCTAAGGCTGTTCTTGTGGATGTGGCAAAGTGATATTTGGAAGCCCATAGGGCTATGGTGACAAAGGAAATATCTTCCGTTAAAAACTGGAAAGAAGCTTTCTGAGAAACTGCTTTGTGTTCTGTTAATTCATCTCAGAGTTACAGCTTTCCACTAAAGGAGCCTTTCGCTAAGGCTGTTCTTGTGGAAGTGGCAAAGTGATATTTGGAAGCCCATAGAGGGCTATGCTGAAAAGGAAATATCTTCCGTTAAAAACTGGAAAGAAGCTTTCTGAGAAACTGCTTTGTGTTCTGTTAATTCATCTCACAGAGTTACATCTTTCCCTTCAAGAAGCCTTTCGCTAAGGCTGTTCTTGTGGAATTGGCAAAGTGATATTTGGAAGCCCATAGAGGGCTATGGTGAAAAAGGAAATATCTTCCGTTCAAAACTGGAAAGAAGCTTTCTGAGAAACTGCTTTGTGTTCTGTTAATTCATCTCACAGAGTTACAGCTTTCACCTCAAGAAGCCTTTCTGTAAGACTGTTCTTGTGGAATTTGCTAAGTGATATTTTGGAGCCCATAGAGGGCTATGGTGAAAAAGGAGATATCGAAGGATAAAAACTTGAAAGAAGCTTTCTGAGAAACTACTTTGTGTTCTGTTAATTCATCTCACAGAGTTACATCTTTCCCATCAAGAAGCCTTTCGCTAAGACTGTTCCTGTGGAATTCGCAAAGTGATATTTGGAAGCCCATAGAGGGCTATGGTGAAAAAGGAAACATCTTTGTGAAAACTGGAAAGAAGCTTTCTGAGAAACTGCTTTGTGTTCTGTTAATTCATCTCACAGAGTTACAGCTTTCCCCTCAAGAAGCCTTTCGCTAATACTGTTCTTGTGGAATTTGCAAAGTGAGATTTCTAAGCCCATAGAGGGCTATTGTGATAAAGGAAATTTCTTCGGTTAAAAACTGGAAAGAAGCTTTCTGAGAAACTGCTTTGTGTTCTGTTAATTCATCTCACAGAGTTACATCTTTGCCTTCAAGAAGCCTTTCGCTAAGGCTGTTCTTGTGGAAGTGGCAAAGTGATATTTGGAAGCCCATAGAGGGCTATGGTGAAAAAGGAAATATCTTCCGTTAAAAACTGGAAAGAAGCTTTCTGAGAAACGGCTTTGTGTTCTGTTAATTCATCTCTCAGAGATACATCTTTCCCTTCAAGAAGCCTTTCGCTAAGGCTTTTCTTTTGGAATTTGCAAAGTGATACTTGGAAGCCCATAGAGGGCTATGGTGAAAAAGTAAATATCTTCCGTTAAAAACTGGAAAGAAGCTTTCTGAGAAACTGCTTTGTGTTCTGTTACTTCTTGTCACAGAGTTACATCTTTCCCTTCAAGAAACCTTTCGCTAAGGCTGTTCTTGTGGAATTGACAAAGTGATATTTGGAAGCCCATAGAGGGCAATGGTGAAAAAGGAAATATCTTCCGTTAAAAACTGGAAAGAAGCTTTCTGAGAAACTGCTTTGTGTTCTGTTAATTCATCTCAGAGTTACATCTTTCCTTCAAGCCTTTCGCTAAGGCTGTTCTTGTGGAATCGGCAAAGTGATATTTGGAAGCCCATAGAGGGCTAAGGTGAAAAAGGAAATATCTTCCGTTAAAAACTGGAAAGAAGCTTTCTGAGAAACTGCTTTGTGTTTTGTTAATTCATCTCTCATAGTTACAGCTTTCCCTTCAAGAAGCCTTTCACTAAGGCTGTTGTTGTGGAATTGGCAAAGTGATATTGGGAAGCCCTTAGAGGGCTGTGGTGAAAAAGTAAATATCTTCCGTGAAAAACTGGAAAGAAGCTTTCTGAGAAAATGCTTTGTGTTCTGTTAATTCAACTCTCAGAGTTACATCTTTCCCTTCAAGAAGCTTTTCGCTAAGGCTCTTCTGGTGGAATTGGAAAAGTGATATTTGGAAGCCCGTAGAGGGCTATGGTCAAAAAGGAAATATCTTCCGTTAAAACTGGACAGAAGCTTTCTGAGAAACTGCTTTGTGTTCTGTTAATTCATCTCACGCAGTTACATCTTTCCCTTGAAGAAGCCTTTCGCTAAGGCTGTTCTTGTGGAAGTGGCAAAGTGATATTAGGAAGCCCATAGAGGGCTATGGTGGAAAAGGAAATATCTTCCGTTCAAAACTGGAAAGAATCTTTCTGAGAAACTGCTTTGTGTTTTGTTAATTCATCTCACAGAGTTACAGCTTTCACCTCAAGAAGGCTTTCTGTAAGACTGTTCTTGTGGAATTTGCTAAGTGATATTTTGGAGCCCATAGAGGGCTATGGTGAAAAAGGAGATATCGAAGGATAAAAACTTGAAAGAAGCTTTCTGAGAAACTACTTTGTGTTCTGTTAATTCATCTCACAGAGTTACATCTTTCCCATCAAGAAGCCTTTCGCTAAGACTCTTCCTGTGGAATTCGCAAAGTGAGATTTCTAAGCCCATAGAGGGCTATGGTGAAAAAGGAAACATCTTTTGTGAAAAACTGGAAAGAAGCTTTCTGAGAAACTGCTTTGTGTTCTGTTAATTCATCTCACAGAGTTACAGCTTTCCCCTCAAGAAGCCTTTCGCTAATACTGTTCTTGTGGAATTTGCAAAGTGAGATTTCTAAGCCCATAGAGGGCTATTGTGATAAAGGAAATTTCTTCGGTTAAAAACTGGAAAGAAGCTTTCTGAGAAACTGCTTTGTGATCTGTTAATTCATCTCACAGAGTTACAGCTTTCCCCTCAAGAAGCCTTTCGCTAAGACTGTTCTTGTGGAAGTGGCAAAGTGATATTTGGAAGCCCATAGAGGGCTATGGTGAAAAAGGAAATATCTTCCGTTAAAAACTGGAAAGAAGCTTTCTGAGAAACTGCTTTGTGTTAAGTTAATTCATCTCACAGAGTTACAGCTTTCCACTAAAGGAGCCTTTCGCTAAGGCTGTTCTTGTGGAAGTGGCAAAGTGATATTTGGAAGCCCATAGAGGGCTACTGTGAAAAAGGAAATATCTTCCGTTTAAAATTGGAAAGAAACTTTCTGAGAAACTGCTTTATGTTCTGTTAATTCATCTCACAGAGTTGCATCTTTCCCTTCAAGAAGCCTTTCGCTAAGGCTGATCTTGTGGAATTGGCAAAGTGATATTTGGGAGCCCATAGAGGGCTATGGTGAAAAAGGAAATATCTTCAGTGAAAAACTGGAAAGAAGCTTTCTGAGGAACTGCTTTGTGTTCTGTTAATTCATCTCAGAGAGTTATAACTTTCCCTTAAAGAAGCCTTTCTGTAATACTGTTCTTGTGGAATTTGCAAAGTGTTATTGGGAGCCCTTAGAGGGCTATGGTGAAAAAAAAAATATCTTCCGTTCAAAACTGGAAAGAAGCTTTCTGAGAAACTGCTTTGTATTCTGTTAGTTCATCTCAGAGAGTTACATCTTTCCCTTCAAGAAGCCTTCGGTAAGACTCTTCTTGTGAAATTTGCAAAGTGATATATGGAAGCCTTTAGATGGCTATGGTGAAAAAGGAAATATCTTCCGTTAAAAACTGGAAAGAAGCTTTCTGAGAAACTGCTTTGTGTTCTGTTAATTCATCTCTCAGAGTTACATCTTTCCCTTCAAGAAGCCTTTCGCTTTGGCTGTTCTTGTGGAATTGGTAAAGTGATATTTGGAAGCCCGTAGAGGGCTATGGTGAAAAAGGAAATATATTCCGATAAAAATCGGAAAGAAACTTTCTGAGAAGCTGCTTTGTGTTCTGTTAATTCATCTCACAGAGTTACAGCTTTCACCTCAAGAAGCCTTTCTGTAAGACTGTTCTTGTGGAATTTGCTAAGTGATATTTGGGAGCCCCTAGAGGGCTATGGTGAAAAAGGAGATATCGAAGGATAAAAACTTGAAAGAAGCTTTCTGAGAAACTACTTTGTGTTCTGTTAATTCATCTCACAGAGTTACATCTTTCCCATCAAGAAGCCTTTCACTAAGAGTGTTCCTGTGGAATTCGCAAAATGATATTTGGAAGCCCATAGAGGGCTATGGTGAAAAAGGAAATATCTTCCGTTGAAAACTGGAAAGAAGCTTTCTGAGAAACTGCTTTTTGATAAGTTAATTCATCTCCCAGAGTTACAGCTTTCCCCTCAAGAAGGCTTTTGCTAATACTGTTCTTGTGGAATTTGCAAAGTGAGATTTGTAAGCCCATAGAGGGCTATGGTGAAAAAGTAAATATCTTCCGTTAAAAACTGGAAAGAAGCTTTCTGAGAAATTGCTTTGTGTTATGTTAATTCATCTCTCAGAGTTACATCTTTCCCTTCAAGAAGCCTTTCGCTAAGGCTTTTCTTTTGGAATTTGCAAAGTGATATTTGGAAGCCCATAGAGGGCTACGGTGAAAAAGGAAATATCTTCCGTTAAAAACTGGAAAGAAGGTTTCTGAGAAACTGGTTTGTGTTTTGTTAATTCATGTCACAGAGTTACATCTTTCCCTTCAAGGAGCCTTTCGCTAAGGCTGTTCTTGTGGAATTGCAAAGTGATATTTGGAAGCCCATAGAGGGCAACGGTGAAAAAGGAAATATCTTCCGTTAAAAACTGGAAAGAAGCTTTCTGAGAGACTGCTTTGTGTTCTGTTAATTCATCTCAGGGAATTACATCTTTCCCTTCAAGAAGTCTTTCCCTAAGGCTGTTCTTGTGGATGTGGCAAAGTGATATTTGGAAGCCCATAGAGGGCTACGGTGAAAAAGTAAATATCTTCCGTTAAAAACTGGAAAGAAGGTTTCTGAGAAAATGGTTTGTGTTTTGTTAATTCATGTCACAGAGTTACATCTTTCCCTTCAAGGAGCCTTTCGCTAAGGCTGTTCTTGTGGAATTGACAAAGTGATATGTGGAAGCCCATAGAGAGCAACGGTGAAAAAGGAAATATCTTCCGTTAAAAACTGGAAAGAAGCTTTCTGAGAAACTGCTTTGTGTTCTGTTAATTCATCTCAGAGAGTTACAACTTTCCCTTCAAGAAGTCTTTCCCTAAGGCTGTTCTTGTGGATGTGGCAAAGTGATATTTGGAAGCCCAAAGAGGCCTATGGTGACAAAGGAAATGTCTTCCGTTAAAAACTGGAAAGAAGCTTTCTGAGAAACTGCTTTGTGTTCTGTTAATTCATCTCAGAGAGTAACAGCTTTCCACTAAAGGAGCCTTTCGCTAAGGCTGTTCTTGTGGAAGTGGCAAAGTGATATTTGGAAGCCCATAGAGGGCTATGCTGAAAAAGGAAATATCTTCCGTTCAAAACTGGAAAGAAGCTTTCTGAGAAACTGCTTTGTGTTCTGTTAATTCATCTCACAGAGTTACATCTTTCCCTTCCAGAAGCCTTTCGCTAAGGCTATTCTTGTGGAATTGGCAAAGTGATATTTTTAAGCCCGTAGAGGGCTATGGTGAAAAAGGAAATATCTTCCGTTAAAACTGGACAGAAGCTTTCTGAGAAACTGCTTTGTGTTCTGTTAATTCATCTCACGCAGTTACATCTTTCCCTTCAAGAAGCCTTTCGCTAAGGCTGTTGTTGTGGAAGTGGCAAAGTGATATTTGAAAGCCCATAGAGGGCTATGGTGGAAGAGGAAATATCTTCCGTTCAAAACTGCAAAGAAGCTTTCTGAGAAACTGCTTTGTGTTCTGTTAATTCATCTCACAGAGTTACAGCTTTCACCTCAAGAAGCCTTTCTGTAAGACTGTTCTTGTGGAATTTGCTAAGTGATATTTTGGAGCCCTTAGAGGGCTATGGTGAAAAAGGAGATATCGAAGGATAAAAACTTGAAAGAAGCTTTCTGAGAAACTACTTTGTGTTCTGTTAATTCATCTCACAGAGTTACATCTTTCCCATCAAGAAGCCTTTCGCTAAGACTCTTCCTGTGGAATTCGCAAAGTGAGATTTCTAAGCCCATAGAGGGCTATGGTGAAAAAGAAAACATCTTTTGTGAAAAACTGGAAAGAAGCTTTCTGAGAAACTGCTTTGTGTTCTGTTAATTCATCTCACAGAGTTTCAGCTTTCCCTCAAGAAGCCTTTCGCTAATACTGTTCTTGTGGAATTTGCAAAGTGAGATTTCTAAGCCCATAGAGGGCTATTGTGATAAAGGAAATTTCTTCGGTTAAAAACTGGAAAGAAGCTTTCTGAGAAACTGCTTTGTGATCTGTTAATTCATCTCACAGAGTTACAGCTTTCCCCTCAAGAAGCCTTTCGCTAAGACTGTTCTTGTGGAAGTGGCAAAGTGATATTTGGAAGCCCATAGAGGGCTATGGTGAAAAAGGAAATATCTTCCGTTAAAAACTGGAAAGAAGCTTTCTGAGAAACTGCTTTGTGTTCTGTTAATTCATCTCAGAGAGTTACATCTTTCCCTTCAAGAAGCCTTTCGCTAAGGCTTTTCTTTTGGAATTTGCAAAGTGATACTTGGAAGCCCATAGAGGGCTATGGTGAAAAAGGAAATATCTTCCGTTCAAAACTGGAAAGAAGCTTTCTGAGAAACTGCTTTGTGTTCAGTTAATTCATCTCACAGAGTTACAGCTTTCCACTAAAGGAGCCTTTCGCTAAGGCTGTTCTTGTGGAAGTGGCAAAGTGATATTTGGAAGCCCATAGAGGGCTACGGTGAAAAAGGAAATATCCTCCGTTAAAAATTGGAAAGAACCTTTCTGAGAAACTGCTTTATGTTCTGTTAATTCATCTCACAGAGTTGCATCTTTCCCTTCAAGAAGCCTTTCGCTAAGGCTGATCTTGTGGAATTGGCAAAGTGATATTTGGGAGCCCATAGAGGGCTATGGTGAAAAAGGAAATATCTTCAGTGAAAAACTGGAAAGAAGCTTTCTGAGGAACTGCTTTGTGTTCTGTTAATTCATCTCAGAGAGTTATAACTTTCCCTTAAAGAAGCCTTTCTGTAATACTGTTCTTGTGGAATTTGCAAAGTGATATTTGGGAGCCCTTAGAGGGCTATGGTGAAAAAAAAAATATCTTCCGTTCAAAACTGGAAAGAAGCTTTCTGAGAAACTGCTTTGTATTCTGTTAGTTCATCTCAGAGAGTTACATCTTTCCCTTCAAGAAGCCTTCGGTAAGACTCTTCTTTTGAAATTTGCAAAGTGACATATGGAAGCCCTTAGATGGCTATGGTGAAAAAGGAAATATCTTCCGTTAAAAACTGGAAAGAAGCTTTCTGAGAAACTGCTTTGTGTTCTGTTAATTCATCTATCAGAGTTACATCTTTCCCTTCAAGAAGCCTTTCGCTTTGGCTGTTCTTGTGGAATTGGTAAAGTGATATTTGGAAGCCCGTAGAGGGCTATGGTGAAAAAGGAAATATATTCCGATAAAAACCGGAAAGAAACTTTCTGAGAAACTGCTTTGTGTTCTGTTAATTCATCTCACAGAGTTACAGCTTTCACCTCAAGAAGCCTTTCTGTAAGACTGTTCTTGTGGAATTTGCTAAGTGATATTTGGGAGCCCCTAGAGGGCTATGGTGAAAAAGGAGATATCGAAGGATAAAAACTTGAAAGAAGCTTTCTGAGAAACTACTTTGTGTTCTGTTAATTCATCTCACAGAGTTACATCTTTCCCATCAAGAAGCCTTTCACTAAGAGTGTTCCTGTGGAATTCGCAAAATGATATTTGGAAGCCCATAGAGGGCTATGGTGAAAAAGGAAATATCTTCCGTTGAAAACTGGAAAGAAGCTTTCTGAGAAACTGCTCTTAGATATGTTAATTCATCTCCCAAAGTTACAGCTTTCCCCTCAAGAAGGCTTTCGCTAATACTGTTCTTGTGGAATTTGCAAAGTGAGATTTGTAAGCCCATAGAGGGCTATGGTGAAAAAGTAAATATCTTCCGTTAAAAACTGGAAAGAAGCTTTCTGAGAAACTGCTTTGTGCTCTGTTAATTCATCTCAGAGAGTTATAACTTTCCCTTAAGGAAGCCTTTCTGTAATTCTGTTCCTGAGGAATTTGCAAAGTGATATTTGGGAGCCCTTAGAGGGCTATGGTGAAAAAGGAAATATCTTCCGATGAAAACTGGAAAGAAGCTTTCTGAGAAACTGCTTTGTGTTCCGTTAGTTCATCTCAGAGAGTTACATCTTTCCCTTCAAGAAGCCTTCGCTAAGACACTTCCTGTGAAATTTGCAAAGTGATATATGGAATCCCTTAGATGGCTATGGTGAAAAAGGAAATATCTTCCGTTCAAAACTGGAAAGAAGCTTTCTGAGAAACTGCATTGTGTTCTCTAAATTCATCTCAGAGAGTTACATCTTTCCCTTCAAGAAGCCTTTCTCTAAGGCTGTTCTTGTGGAAGTGGCAAAGTGATATTTGGAAGCCCATAGAGGGCTACGGTGAAAAAGGAAATATCTTCCGTTAAAAACTGGAAAGAAGCTTTCTGAGAAACTGCTTTGTGTTCTGTTAATTCATTTCACAGAGGTACAGCTTTCGCTTCAAGAAGTCTTTCGCTAAGGCTGTTCTTGAGGATGTGGCAAAGTGATATTTGTAAGCCCTTAGAGGTCTATGGTGAAAAAGGAAATATCTTCCGTTAAAAACTGGAAAGAAACTTTCTGATAAACTGCTTTGTGTTCTGTTAATTCATCTCACAGAGTTACAGCTTTCCATTCAAGAAGCCTTTCGGTAAGACTGTTCTTGTGGAATTTGCAAAGTGATATTTGGAAGCCCATAGAGGGCTACGGTGAAAAAGGAAATATCTCCCGTTAAAAACCGGAAAGAAGCTTTCTGAGAAACTGCTTTGTGTTCTGTTAATTGATCTCACAGAGTTACATCTTTCCCTTCAAGAAGCCTTTCGCTAAGGCTGTTCTTGTGGAATTGGCAAAGTGATATTTGGAAGCCCATATAGGGGTACGGCGAAAAAGGAAATATCTTCCGTTAAAAACTGGAAAGAAGCTTTCTGAGAAACTGCTTTGGGTTCTGTCAATTCATCTCACAATTATATGTTTCCCTTCAAGAAGACTTTCTCTAAGGCTGTTCTTGTGGAAGTGGCAAAGTGATATTTGGAACACCATAGAGGGCTACGGCGAAAAAGGAAATATCTTCCGTTAAAAACTGGAAAGAAGCCCTCTGAGAACCTGCTTTCTGTTCTGTTAATACATCTCACAGAGTTACAGCTTTTCACTAAAGAAGTCTTTCGCTAAGGCTGTTCTTGTGAAAATGGCAAAGTGATATTTGGAAGCCCATAGAGGGCTATGCTGAAAAAGGAAATATCTTCCGTTAAAAACTGGAAAGAAGCTTTCTGAGAAACTGCTTTGTGTTCTGTTAATTCATCTCACAGAGTCACATCTTTCCCTTCAAGAAGCCTTTCGCTAAGGCTGTTCTTGTGGAATTGGCAAAGGGATATTTGGAAGCCCATAGAGGGCTATGGTGAAAAAGGAAATATCTTCCGTTCAAAACTGGAAAGAAGCTTTCTGAGAAACTGCTCTGTGTTCTGTAAATTCATCTCACAGAGTTAAATCTTTCCCTTCAAGAAGCCTTTCGCTAAGGCTGTTCTTGTGGAATTGGCAAAGGATATTTGGAAGCCCATAGAGGGCTATGGTGAAAAGGAAATATCTTCCGCTCAAAACTGGAAAGAAGCTTTCTGAGAAACTGCTCTGTGTTCTGTTAATTCATCTCACAGAGTTAAATCTTTCCTTCAAGAAGCCTTTCGCTAAGGCTGTTCTTGTGGAATTGGCAAAGTGATATTTGGAAGCCCATAGAGGGCTATGGTGAAAAGGAAATATCTTCCGTTAAAAACTGGAAAGAAGCTTTCTGAGAAACTGCTCTGTGTTCTGTTAATTCATCTCACAGAGTTACATCTTTCCCTTCAAGAAGCCTTTCGCTAAGGCTGTTCTTGTGGAATTGGCAAAGGATATTTGGAAGCCCTTAGAGGGCTACGGTGAAAAGGAAATATCTTCCGTTAAAAACTGGAAAGAAGCTTTCTGAGAAACTGCTCTATGTTCTGTTAATTCATCTTACAGAGTTACATCTTTCCATTCAAGAAGCCTTCGCTAAGGCTGTTCTTGTGGAATTGGCAAAGGATATTTGGAAGCCCATAGAGGGCTATGGTGAAAAGGAAATATCTTCCGCTCAAAACTGGAAAGAAGCTTTCTGAGAAACTGCTTTGTGTTCTGTTAATTCATCTCGAAGAGTTCCATGTTTCCTTCAAGAAGCCTTTCGCTAAGGCTGTTCTTTTGGAATTGGCAAAGTGATATTTTGAAGCCCTTACAGGGCTATGGGGAAAAAGATATATCTTCCGTTAAAAACTGGAAAGAAGCTTCCTGAGAAACTGCTTTGTGTTGTGTTAATTCATCTCACAGAGTTGCAGCTTTCCACTCAAGAAGCCTTTCGATAAGGCTTTTCTTGTGTAATTGGCAAAGTGATATTTGGAAGCCCATAGAGGGCTATCGTAAAAAAGGAATTATCTTCCATTCAAAAGTGGAAAGAAGCTTTCTGAGAAACTGCTCCAGGTTCTGTTAATTCATCTCACAGAGTCACATCTTTCCCTTCAAGAAGCCTTTCGCTAAGTCTGTTCTTTTGGAATTGGCAAAGTGATATTTGGAAGCCCTTAGAGGGCTATGGTGAAAAAGGAAATATCTTCCGTTCAAAACTGGAAAGAAGCTTTCTGAGAAACTGCTCTGTGTTCTGTTAATTCATCTCACAGAGTTACATCTTTCCCTTCAAGAAGCCTTTCACTAAGGCTGTTCTTGTGGAATTGGCAAAGTGATATTTGGAAGCCCTAGGGGGCTATGGTGAAAAAGGAAATATCTTCCGTTCAAAACTGGAAAGAAGCTTTCTGAGAAACTGCTCTGTGTTCTGTTAATTCATCTCACAGAGTTACATCTTTCCCTTCAAGAAGCCTTTCGCTAAGGCTGTTCTTGTGGAATTGGCAAAGTGATATTTGGAAGCCCATAGAGGCTATGGTGAAAAAAAATATCTTCCGTTCAAAACTGGAAAGAAGCTTTCTGAGAAACTGCTCCATGTTCTGTAAATTCATCTCACAGAGTTACATCTTTCCTTCAAGAAGCCTTTCGCTAAGGCTGTTCTTGTGGAATTGGCAAAGTGATATTTGGAAGCCCATAGAGGCTATGGTGAAAAGGAAATATCTTCCGTTCAAAACTGGAAAGAAGCTTTCTGAGAAACTGCTCTGTGTTCTGTTAATTCATCTCACAGAGTTACATCTTTCCCTTCAAGCAGCCTTTCACTAAGGCTGTTGTTGTGGAATTGGCAAAGTGATATTTGGAACCCCTAGGGGGCTATGGTGAAAAAGGAAATATCTTCCGTTCAAAACTGGAAAGAAGCTTTCTGAGAAACTGCTCTGTGTTCTGTAAATTCATCTCACAGAGTCACATCTTTCCCTTCAAGAAGCCTTTCGCTAGGGCTGTTCTTGTGGAATTGGCGAAGTCATATTTTGAAGCCCATAGAGGGCTATGGTGAAAAAGGAAATATCTTCCGTTCAAAACTGGAAAGAAGCTTTCTGAGAAACTGCTCTGTGTTCTGTTAATTCATCTCACAGAGTTACATCTTTCCCTTCAAGAAGCCTTTCGCTAAGGCTGTTCTTGTGGAATTGGCAAAGGGATATTTGGAAGCCCTTAGAGGGCTACGGTGAAAAAGGAAATATCTTCCGTTCACACTGGAAAGAAGCTTTCTGAGAAACTGCTCTATGTTCTGTTAATTCATCTTACAGAGTTACATCTTTCCATTCAAGAAGCCTTTCGCTAAGGCTGTTCTTGTGGAATTGGCAAAGGGATATTTCGTAGCCCATAGAGGGCTATGGTGAAAAAGGAAATATCTTCCGTTCAAAACTGGAAAGAAGCTTTCTGAGAAACTGCTCTATGTTCTGTTAATTCATCTCGAAGAGTTCCATGTTTCCCTTCAAGAAGCCTTTCGCTAAGGCTGTTCTTTTGGAATTGGCAAAGTGATATTTTGAAGCCCTTACAGGGCTATGGGGAAAAAAGATATATCTTCCGTTAAAAACTGGAAAGAAGCTTCCTGAGAAACTGCTTTGTGTTGTGTTAATTCCTCTCACAGAGTTGCAGCTTTCCACTCAAGAAGCCTTTCGATAAGGCTTTTCTTGTGTAATTGGCAAAGTGATATTTGGGAGCCCATAGAGGGCTATCGTAAAAAAGGAATTATCTTCCATTCAAAAGTGGAAAGAAGCTTTCTGAGAAACTGCTGCAGGTTCTGTTAATTCATCTCACAGAGTCATATCTTTCCCTTCAAGAAGCCTTTCGCTAAGTCTGTTCTTTTGGAATTGGCAAAGTGATATTTGGAAGCCCTTACAGGGCTATGGGGAAAAAGGAAATATCTTCCGTTCAAAACTGGAAAGAAGCTTTCTGAGAAACTGCTCTGTGTTCTGTTAATTCATCTCACAGAGTTACATCTTTCCCTTCAAGAAGCCTTTCACTAAGGCTGTTGTTGTGGAATTGGCAAAGTGATATTTGGATCCCCTAGGGGGCTATGGTGAAAAAGGAAATATCTTCCGTTCAAAACTGGAAAGAAGCTTTCTGAGAAACTGCTCTGTGTTCTGTTAATTCATCTCAGAGAGTTACATCTTTCCCTTCAAGAAGACTTTCGCTAAGGGTGTTCTTGTGGAATTGGCAAAGGGATATTTTGAAGCCCATAGAGGGCTACGGTGAAAAAGGAAATATCTTCAGTTCAAAACTGGAAAGAACCTTTCTGAGAAACTGCTCCATGTTCTGTAAATTCATCTCACAGAGTTACATCTTTCCCTTCAAGAAGCCTTTCGCTACGGCTGTTCTTGTGGAATTGGCAAAATGATATTTGGAAGCTCATAGAGGGCTACGGTGAAAAAGGAAATATCTTCCGTTCAAAACTGGAAAAAAGCTTTCTGAGAAACGGCTCTGTGTTCTGTTAATTCATCTCACAGAGTTACATCTTTCCCTTCAAGCAGCCTTTCACTAAGGCTGTTGTTGTGGAATTGGCAAAGTGATATTTGGAACCCCTAGGGGGCTATGGTGAAAAAGGAAATATCTTCCGTTCAAAACTGGAAAGAAGCTTTCTGAGAAACTGCTCTGTGTTCTGTTAATTCATCTCACAGAGTTACATCTTTCCCTTCAAGAAGCCTTTCGCTAAGGCTGTTCTTGTGGAATTGACAAAGTGATATTTGGAAGCCCATAGAGGGCTATAGTGAGAAAGGAAATATCCTCCGTTAAAAACTGGATAGAAGCTTTCTGAGAAACTGCTTTGTGTTCTGTTAATTCATCTCAGAGAGTTATACCTTTCCCTTAAAGAAGCCTTTCTGTAATACTGTTCCTGTGGAATTTGCAAAGTGATATTTGGGAGCCCTTAGAGGGCTATGATGAAAAAGGAAATATCTTCCGATAAAAACTGGAAAGAAGCTTTGTGAGAAACTGCTTTGTGTTCCGTTAGTTCATCTCAGAGAGTTACATCTTTGCCTTCAAGAAGCCTTCGCTAAGACTCTTCCTGTGAAATTTGCAAAGTGATATAAGGAAGCCCTAGATGGCTATGGTGAAAAACGAAATACCTTCCGTTAAAAACTGGAAAGAAGCTTTCTGAGAAACTGCTTTGTGTTCTCTTAATTCATCTCCGAGAGTTACATCTTTTCCTTCAAGAAGCCTTTCTCTGAGGCTGTTCTTGTGGAAGTGGCAAAGTGATATTTGGAAGCCCATAGAGGGCTACGGTGAAAAAGGAAATATCTTCCGTTTAAAACTGGAAAGAAGCTTTCTGAGAAACTGCTTTGTGTTCTGTTAATTCATTTCACAGAGCTACAGCTTTCGCTTCCAGAAGTCTTTCGCTAAGGCTGTTCTTGAGGATGTGGCAAAGTGATATTTGTAAGCCTATAGAGGGCTATGCTGAAAAAGGAAATATCTTCCGTTAAAAACTGGAAAGAAGCTTTCTGAGAAACTGCTCTGTGTTCTGTTAATTCATCTCACAGAGTTACATCTTTGCCTTCAAGAAGCCTTTCGCTAAGGCTGTTCTTGTGGAATTGGCAAAGTGATATTTGGAAGCCCATATAGGGGTACGGTGAAAAAGGAAATATCTTCCGTTAAAAACTGGAAAGAAGCTTTCTGAGAAACTGCTTTGGGTTCTGTCAATTCATCTCACAATTATATGTTTCCCTTCAAGAAGACTTTCTCTAAGGCTGTTGTTGTGGAAGTGGCAAAGTGATATTTGGAACCCCATAGAGGGCTACGGCGAAAAAGGAAATATCTTCCGTTAAAAACTGGAAAGAAGCCCTCTGAGAAACTGCTTTGTGTTCTGTTAATACATCTCACAGAGATACAGCTTTTCACTAAAGAAGCCTTTCGCTAAGGCTGTTCTTGTGAAAATGGCAAAGTGATATTTGGAAGCCCATAGAGGTCTATGGTGAAAAAGGAAATATCTTCCGTTGAAAACTGGAAAGAAGCTTTCTGAGAAACTGCTTTGTGTTCTGTTAATTCATTTCACAGAGTTACAGCTTTCCCTTCAAGAAGCCTTTCACTAAGGGTGTTCTTGTGGAATCGGCAAAGTGATATTTGGAAGCCCATAGAGGGCTATGGTGAAAAAGGAAATATCTTCCGTTAAAAACTGAAAAGAAGCTTTCTGAGAAACTGCTTTGTGTTTTGTTAATTCATCTCACATAGTTACAGCTTTCCTTCAAGAAGCCTTTCACTAAGGCTGTTGTTGTGGAATTGGCAAAGGATATTTGGAAGCCCATAGAGGGCTGTGGTGAAAAAGTAAATATCTTCCGTGAAAACTGGAAAGAAGCTTTCTGAGAAACTGCTTTGTGTTCTGTTAATTCATCTCTCAGAGTTACATCTTTCCTTCCAGAAGCCTTTCGCTAAGGCTGTTCTTGTGGAATTGGTAAAGTGATATTTGGAAGCCCATAGAGGGCTATGGTGAAAAGGAAATATCTTCCGTTAAAAACTGGAAAGAAGCTTTCTGAGAAACTGCTTTGTGTTCTGTTAATTCATCTCACAGAGTTACATCTTTCCTTCAAGAAGCCTTTCGCTAAGGCTGTTGTTGTGGAAGTGGCAAATTGATATTTGAAAGCCCATAGAGGGCTATGGTGGAAAAGGAAATATCTTCCGTTCAAAACTGGAAAGAAGCTTTCTGAGAAACTGCTTTGTGTTCTGTTAATTCATCTCACAGAGTTACAGCTTTCACCTCAAGAAGCCTTTCTGTAAGACTGTTCTTGTGGAATTTGCTAAGTGATATTTTGGAGCCCTTAGAGGGCTATGGTGAAAAAGGAGATATCGAAGGATAAAAACTTGAAAGAAGCTTTCTGAGAAACTACTTTGTGTTCTGTTAATTCATCTCACAGAGTTACATCTTTCCCATCAAGAAGCCTTTCGCTAAGACTGTTCCTGTGGAATTCGCAAAGTGAGATTTGGAAGCCCATAGAGGGCTATGGTGAAAAAGGAAACATGTTTTGTGAAAAACTGGAAAGAAGCTTTCTGAGAAACTGCTTTGTGTTCTGTTAATTCATCTCACAGAGTTACAGCTTTCCCCTCAAGAAGCCTTTCGCTAATACTGTTCCTGTGGAATTTGCAAAGTGAGATTTCTAAGCCCATAGAGGGCTATTGTGATAAAGGAAATTTCTTCGGTTAAAAACTGGAAAGAAGCGTTCTGAGAAACTGCTTTGTGTTCTGTTAATTCATCTCTCAGAGTTACATCTTTCCCTTCAAGAAGCCTTTCGCTAAGGCTTTTCTTTGGGAATTTGCAAAGTGATACTTGGAAGCCCATAGAGGGCTATGGTGAAAAAGTAAATATCTTCCGTTAAAAACTGGAAGGAGCTTTGTGAGAAACTGCTTTGTGTTCTGTTACTTCTTGTCACAGAGTTACATCTTTCCCTTCAAGAAGCCTTTCGCTAAGGCTGTTCTTGTGGAATTGACAAAGTGATATTTGGAAGCCCATAGAGGGCAATGGTGACAAAGGAAATATCTTCCGTTAAAAACTGGAAAGAAGCTTTCTGAGAAACTGCTTTGTGTTCTGTTAATTCATCTCAGAGAGTAACAGCTTTCCACTAAAGGAGCCTTTCGCTAAGGCTGTTCTTGTGGAAGTGGCAAAGTGATATTTGGAAGCCCATAGAGGGCTATGCTGAAAAAGGAAATATCTTCCGTTAAAAACTGGAAAGAAGCTTTCTGAGAAACTGCTTTGTGTTCTGTTAATTCATCTCACACAGTTACAGCTTTCCCTTCAAGAAGCCTTTCGAGAAGGCTGTTGTTCTGGAATTGGCAAAGTGATATTTGGAAGCCCTTAGAGGGCTATGGTGAAAAGGGAAATATCTTCCGTTCAAAACTGGAAAGAAGCTTTCTGAGAAACTGCCTTGTGTTTTGTTAATTCATCTCACAGAGTTACAGCTTTCACCTCAAGAAGCCTTTCTGTAAGACTGTTCTTGTGGAATTTGCTAAGTGATATTTTGGAGCCCATAGAGGGCTATGGTGAAAAAGGAGATATCGAAGGATAAAAACTTGAAAGAAGCTTTCTGAGAAACTACTTTGTGTTCCGTTAATTCATCTCACAGAGTTACATCTTTCCCATCAAGAAGCCTTTCGCTAAGACTGTTCCTGTGGAATTCGCAAGGTGATATTTGGAAGCCCATAGAGGGCTATGATGAAAAAGGAAACATCTTTTATGAAAAACTGGAAAGAAGCTTTCTGAGAAACTGCTTTGTGTTCTGTTAATTCATCTCACAGAGTTACAGCTTTCCCCTCAAGAAGCCTTTCGCTAATACTTTTCTTGTGGAATTTGCAAAGTGAGATTTCTAAGCCCATAGAGGGCTATTGTGATAAAGGAAATTTCTTCGGTTAAAAACTGGAAAGAAGCTTTCTGAGAAACTGCTACGTGTTCTGTTAATTCATCTCAGAGAGTTACATCTTTCCCTTCAAGAAGCCTTTCACTAAGGCTGTTCTTGTGGAATCGGCAAAGTGATATTTGGAAGCCCATAGAGGGCTAAGGTGAAAAAGGAAATATCTTCCGTTAAAAACTGGAAAGAAGCTTTCTGAGAAACTGCTTTGTGTTTTGTTAATTCATCTCACAGAGTTACAGCTTTCACCTCAAGAAGCCTTTCTGTAAGACTGTTCTTCTGGAATTTGCTAAGTGATATTTTGGAGCCCATAGAGGGCTATGGTGAAAAAGGAGATATCGAAGGATAAAAACTTGAAAGAAGCCTTCTGAGAAACTACTTTGTGTTCTGTTAATTCATCTCACAGAGTTACATCTTTCCCATCAAGAAGCCTTTCGCTAAGACTCTTCCTGTGGAATTGCAAAGTGAGATTTCTAAGCCCATAGAGGGCTATGGTGAAAAAGGAAACATCTTCAGTGAAAACTGGAAAGAAGCTTTCTGAGAAACTGCTTGTGTTCTGTTAATTCATCTCACAGAGTTTCAGCTTTCCCTCAAGAAGCCTTTCGCTAATACTGTTCTTGTGGAATTTGCAAAGTGAGATTTCTAAGCCCATAGAGGCTATGGTGAAAAAGGAAATATCTTCCGTTAAAAACTGGAAAGAAGCTTTCTGAGAAACTGCTTTGTGATCTGTTAATTCATCTCACAGAGTTACAGCTTTCCCCTCAAGAAGCCTTTCGCTAAGACTGTTCTTGTGGAAGTGGCAAAGTGATATTTGGAAGCCCATAGGGGGCTATGGTGAAAAGGAAATATCTTCCGTTAAAAACTGGAAAGAAGCTTTCTGAGAAACTGCTTTGTGTTCTGTTAATTCGTCTCAGAGAGTTACATCTTTCCCTTCAAGAAGCCTTTCGCTAAGGCTTTTCTTTTGGAATTTGCAAAGTGATACTTGGAAGCGCATAGAGGGCTATGGTGAAAAAGGAAATATCTTCCGTTCAAAACTGGAAAGAAGCTTTCTGAGAAACTGCTTTGTGTTCAGTTAATTCATCTCACAGAGTTACAGCTTTCCACTAAAGGAGCCTTTCGCTGAGGCTGTTCTTGTGGAAGTGGCAAAGTGATATTTGGAAGCCCATAGAGGGCTACGGTGAAAAAGGAAATATCTTCCGTTAAAAATTGGAAAGAAGCTTTCTGAGAAACTGCTTTATGTTCTGTTAATTCATCTCACAGAGTTGCATCTTTCCCTTCAAGAAGCCTTTCGCTAAGGCTGATCTTGTGGAATTGGCAAAGTGATATTTGGGAGCCCATAGAGGGCTATGGTGAAAAAGGAAATATCTTCAGTGAAAAACTGGAAAGAAGCTTTCTGAGGAACTGCTTTGTGTTCTGTTAATTCATCTCAGAGAGTTATAACTTTCCCTTAAAGAAGCCTTTCTGTAATACTGTTCTTGTGGAATTTGCAAAGTGATATTTGGGAGCCCTTAGAGGGCTATGGTGAAAAAAAATATCTTCCGTTCAAAACTGGAAAGAAGCTTTCTGAGAAACTGCTTTGTATTCTGTTAGTTCATCTCAGAGTTACATCTTTCCCTTCAAAAGCCTTTCGCTAAGACTCTTCTTGTGAAATTTGCAAAGTGATATTTGGAAGCCCTTAGAGGCTATGGTGAAAAAGGAAATATCTTCCGTTAAAAACTGGAAAGAAGCTTTCTGAGAAACTGCTTTGTGTTCTGTTAATTCATCTCAGAGTTACATCTTTCCTTCAAGAAGCCTTTCGCTTTGGCTGTTCTTGTGGAATTGGTAAAGTGATATTTGGAAGCCCATAGAGGGCTATGGTGAAAAAGGAAATATATTCCGATAAAAACCGGAAAGAAACTTTCTGAGAAACTGCTTTGTGTTCTGTTAATTCATCTCACAGAGTTACAGCTTTCACCTCAAGAAGCCTTTCTGTAAGACTGTTCTTGTGGAATTTGCTAAGTGATATTTGGAAGCCCTAGAGGGCTATGGTGAAAAAGGAAATATCTTCCGTTAAAACTGGAAAGAAGCTTTCTGAGAAACTACTTTGTGTTCTGTTAATTCATCTCACAGAGTTACATCTTTCCCATCAAGAAGCCTTTCACTAAGAGTGTTCCTGTGGAATTCGCAAAATGATATTTGGAAGCCCATAGAGGGCTATGGTGAAAAAGGAAATATCTTCCGTTGAAAACTGGAAAGAAGCTTTCTGAGAAACTGCTTTTTGATATGTTAATTCATCTCCCAAAGTTACAGCTTTCCCCTCAAGAAGGCTTTCGCTAATACTGTTCTTGTGGAATTTGCAAAGTGAGATTTGTAAGCCCATAGAGGGCTATGGTGAAAAAGTAAATATCTTCCGTTAAAAACTGGAAAGAAGCTTTCTGAGAAATTGCTTTGTGTTATGTTAATTCATCTCTCAGAGTTACATCTTTCCCTTCAAGAAGCCTTTCCCTAAGGCTTTTCTTTTGGTATTTGCAAAGTGATATTTGGAAGCCCATAGAGGGCTACGGTGAAAAAGTAAATATCTTCCGTTAAAAACTGGAAAGAAGGTTTCTGAGAAAATGGTTTGTGTTTTGTTAATTCATGTCACAGAGTTACATCTTTCCCTTCAAGGAGCCTTTCGCTAAGGCTGTTCTTGTGGAATTGGTAAAGTGATATTTGGAAGCCCGTAGAGGGCTACGGTGAAAAAGCAAATAGCTTCCGTTAAAAACTGGAAAGAAGCTTTCTGAGAAAATGCTTTGTGTTCTGTTAATTCATCTCACAGAGTTACAGCTTTCCCCTTAAGAAGCCTTTCGCTAATACTGTTCTTGTGGAAGTTGCAAAGTGAGATTTGTAAGCCCATAGAGGCCTATGGTGAAAAAGGAAATATCTTCCGTTAAAAACTGGAAAGAAGCTTTCTGAGAAACTGCTCAGTGTTCTGTTACTTCATCTCACAGAGTTCCGTCTTTCCCTTCAAGAAGCCTTTCGCTAAGGCTGCTCTTGTGGAATTGGCAAAGGGATATTTGGAAGCCCATAGCTGGCTATGGTGAAAAAGGAAACATCTTCCGTTCAAAACTGGAAAGAAGCTTTGTGAGAAACTGCTCTGTGTTCTGTTAATTCATCTCACAGAGTTACATCTTTCCCTTCAAGAAGCCTTCGCTAAGACACTGTTCTTGTGGAATTTGCAAAGTGATATTTGGAAGCCCTTAGA
The DNA here is from genome assembly GCA_023783455.1 of Erythrocebus patas. NCBI lineage: Eukaryota > Metazoa > Chordata > Mammalia > Primates > Cercopithecidae > Erythrocebus > Erythrocebus patas. The sequence goes on from JAKFHT010004079.1 coordinate 156,730, forward strand.
GGGCTATGGTGAAAAAGGAAATATCTTCCGTTAAAAACTGGAAAGAAGCTTTCTGAGAAACTGCTTTGTGTTCTCTAAATTCACCTCAGAGAGTTACATCTTCCCCTTCAAGAAGTCTTTCTCTAAGGCTGTTCTTGTGGAAGTGGCAAAGTGATATTTGGAAGCCCATAGAGGGCTACGGTGAAAAAGGAAATATCTTCCGTTAAAAACTGGAAAGAAGCTTTCTGAGAAACTGCTTTGTGTTCTGTTAATTCATTTCACAGAGGTACAGCTTTCGCTTCAAGAAGTCTTTCGCTAAGGCTGTTCTTGAGGATGTGGCAAAGTGATATTTGGAAGCCCTTAGAGGTCTATGGTGAAAAAGGAAATATCTTCCGTTGAAAACTGGAAAGAAGCTGTCTGAGAATCTGCTTTGTGTTCTGTTAATTCATCTCACAGTGTTACAGCTTTCACCTCAAGAAGCCTTTCTGTAAGACTGTTCTTGTGGAATTTGCTAAGTGATATTTTGGAGCCCAAAGAGGGCTATGGTGAAAAGGAAATATCTTCCGATAAAAACTGGAAAGAAGCTTTCTGAGAAACTGCTTTGTGTTCTGTTAATTCATCTCACAGAGTTACATCTTTCCCATCAAGAAGCCTTTCGCTAAGGCTGTTCTTGTGGAATTGCAAAGTGATATTTGGAAGCCCATAGAGGGCTATGGTGAAAAAGGAAATATCTTCCGTGAAAAACTGGAAAGAAGCTCTGAGAAACTGCTTTGTGTTCTGTTAATTCATCTCACAGAGTTACAGCTTTCCCTCAAGAAGCCTTTCGCTAATACTGTTCTTGTGGAATTTGCAAAGTGATATTTCTAAGCCCATAGAGGCTATGGTGAAAAAGGAAATTTCTTCCGTTAAAAACTGGAAAGAAGCTTTCTGAGAAACTGCTTTGTGATCTGTTAATTCATCTCACAGAGTTACAGCTTTCTTCTCAAGAAGCCTTTCGCTAAGACTGTTCTTGTGGAAGTGGCAAAGTGATATTTGGAAGCCCTTAGAGGCTATGGTGAAAAAGGAAATATCTTCCGTTAAAAACTGGAAAGAAGCTTTCTGAGAAACTGCTTTGTGTTCTGTTAATTCATCTCACAGAGTTACATCTTTCCCTTCAAGAAGCCTTTCGCTAAGGCTGTTCTTGTGGAATTGGTAAAGTGATATTTGGAAGCCCGTAGAGGGCTATGGTGAAAAAGGAAATTTCTTCCGTTAAAAACTGGAAAGAAGCTTTCTGAGAAACTGCTTTGTGATCTGTTAATTCATCTCACAGAGTTACAGCTTTCTTCTCAAGAAGCCTTTCGCTAAGACTGTTCTTGTGGAAGTGGCAAAGTGATATTTGGAAGCCCTTAGAGGGCTATGGTGAAAAAGGAAATATCTTCCGTTAAAACTGGAAAGAAGCTTTCTGAGAAACGGCTTTGTGTTCTGTTAATTCATCTCACAGAGTTACATCTTTCCCTTCAAGAAGCCTTTCGCTAAGGCTGTTCTTGTGGAATTGGTAAAGTGATATTTGGAAGCCCGTAGAGAGCTATGGTGAAAAAGCAAATAGCTTCCGTTAAAACTGGAAAGAAGCTTTCTGAGCAAGTGCTTTGTGTTCTCTTAATTCATCTCACAGAGTTACATCTTTCCCTTCAAGAAGCCCTTCGCTACGGCTGTTCTTTTGGAATTGGTAAAGTGATATTTGGAAGCCCATAGAGGGCTATGGTGAAAAAGGAAATATCTTCCGTTAAAAAGTGGAAAGAAATCTTCTGAGAAACTGCTTTGTGTTCTTTTAATTCATCTCACACAGTTACAGCTTTCCATTGAAGAAGCCTTTCGCTAAGACTGTTCTTGTGGAATTTGCAAAACGATATTTGGAATTCCATGAAGGGCTATGGTGAAAAAGGAAATATCTCCCGTGAAAAACTGGAAAGAAGCTTTCTGAGAAAGTGCTTTGTGTTCTGTTAATTCTTCTCACAGAGTTACAGCTTTCCACTAAAGGAGCCTTTCGCTAAGGCTGTTCTTGTGGAAGTGGCAAAGTGATATTTGGAAGCCCATAGAGGGCTATGCTGAAAAAGGAAATATCTTCCGATAAAAACTGGAAACAAGCTTTCTGAAAAACTGCTTTGTGTTCTGTTAATTCATCTCACAGAGTACAGCTTTCCACTAAAGGAGTCTTTCGCTAAGGCTGTTCATGTGGAAGTGGCAAAGTGATATTTGGAAGCCCATAGAGCGCTATGCTGAAAAAGGAAATATCGCTGTTAAAAACTGGAAAGAAGCTTTCTGAGAAACTGCTCTGTGTTCTGTTAATTCATCTCACAGAGTTACATCTTTCCCTTCAAGAAGCCTTTCGCTAAGGCTGTTCTTGTGGAAGTGGCAAAGTGATATTTGGAAGCCCATAGAGGGCTACGTTGAAAAAGGAATTATCTTCCGTTAAAAACTGGAAAGAAGCTTTGTGAGAAACTGCTTCTTGTTCTGTTAATTCACCTCACAGAGTTACATCTGCCCTTCAAGAAGCCTTTCCCTAAGGCTGTTCTTGTGGAATTGGCAAAGTGATATTTGGAAGCCCCTAGAGGGCTATGGTGAAAAAGCAAATAGCTTCCGTTAAAAACTGGAAAGAAGCCCTCTGAGAAACTGCTCTGTGTTCTGTTAATTCATCTCACAGAGTTACAGCTTTCCGCTGAAGACGCCTTTTGCTAAGACTGTTCTTGTGGTATTTGCAAAGAGATATTTGGAAGCCCATAGAGGGCTATGGTGAAAAAGGAAATATCTTCCGTTAAAAACTGGAAAGAAGCATTCTGAGAAACTGCTTTGTGTTCTGTTAATTCATCTCACAGAGTTACAGCTTTCCCTTTAACAAGCCTTTCGCTAAGCCTGTTCTTGTGGAAGTGGCAAAGTGATATTTGGAAGCCTTTAGAGGGCTATGGAGAAAAAGGAAATATCTTCCGTTGAAAAGTTGAAAGAAGCTTTCTGAGAAACTGCTTTGTGTTGTTTCAATTCATCTCACACAGTTACAGCTTTCCACTCAAGAAGCCTTTCTGTAACACTGTTCTTGTGGAATTTGCAAAGTGATATTTGGGAGCCCCTAGAGGTCAATGGTTAAAAAGGAGACATCGTAGGATAAAACCTGGAAAGAAGCTTTCTGAGAAACTGCTTTGTGTTCTGTTAATTCATCTCACAGAGTTACAGCTTCCCCCGCAAGAAGCCTTTCGCTAAGTCTGTTCTTGTGGAATTGGTAAAGTGATATTTGGAAGCCCATAGAGAGCTATGGTGAAAAAGCAAACAGCTTCCGTTAAAAACTGGAAAGAAACCTTCTGAGAAACTGCTTTATATTCTGTTAATTCATCTCACAGATTTACAGCTTTCCATTGAAGAAGCCTTTCGCTAAGGCTGTTCTTGTGAATTGGCAAAGTGATATTTGGAAGTCCATAGGGCTATGGTGAAAAAGGAAATATCTCCCGTTAAAAACTGGAAAGAAGCTTTCTGAGAAACTGCTTTGTGTTCTGTTAATTCATCTCACTGAGTTACATCTTTCCCTTCAAGAAGCCTTTCGCTAAGGCTGTTCTTGTGGAATTGGCAAAGCGATATTTGGAAGCCCCTACAGGGCTATGGTGAAAAAGGAAATATCTTCCCTTCAAAACTGGAAAGAAGCTTTCTGAGAAACTGCTGTGTGTTCTGTTAATTCATCTCACAGAGTTACATCTTTCCCTTCAAGAAGCCTTTCGCTAAGGCTGTTCTTGTGGAATTGGCAAAGTGATATTTGGAAGCCCTTAGAGGGCTATGGTGAAAAAGGAAATATCTTCCGTTCAAAACTGGAAAGAAGCTTTCTGAGAAACTGCTCTGTGTTCTGTTACTTCATCTCACTGAGTTACATCTTTCCCTTCAAGAAGCCTTTCGCTAAGGCTGTTCTTGTGGAATTGGCAAAGGGATATTTGGAAGACCACAGAGGACTATGGTGAAAAAGGAAATATCTTCCGTTCAAAACTGGAAAGAAGCTTTCTCAGAAACTGCTCTGTGTTCTGTTAATTCATCTCACAGAGATCCATCTTTCCCTTCAAGAAGCCTTTCGCTAAGGCTGTTCTTGTGGAATTTTCAAAGGGATATTTGGAAGCCCATAGAGGGCTATGGTGAAAAAAGGAAATATCTTCCTTTCAAAACTGGAAAGAAGCTTTCTGAGAAACTGCTCTGTGTTCTGTTTCTTCAACTCACTGAGTTACATCTTTCCCTTCAAGAAGCCTTTCGCTAAGGCTGTTCTTGTGGAATTTGCAAAGTGATATTTGGAAGCCCATAGAGGGCTATGGTGAAAAAGGAAATATCTTCTGTTCAAAACTGGAAAGAAGCTTTGAGAAACTGCTCTGTGTTCTGTTAATTCATCTCAGAGTTACATCTTTCCTTCAAGAAGCCTTCGCTAAGGCTGTTCTTGTGGAATTAGCAAAGGATATTTGGAAGCCCATAGAGGACTATGGTGAAAAAGAAATATCTTCCGTTCAAAACTGGAAAGAAGCTTTCTGAGAAACTTCTGTGTTCTGTTAATTCATCTCACAGAGTTACATCTTTCCTTCAAGAAGCCTTTCGCTAAGACTGTTCTTGTGGAATTGGCAAAGGATATTTGGAAGCCCATAGAGGGCTATGGTGAAAAAGGAAATATCTTCCGTTCAAAACTGGAAAGAAGCTTTCTGAGAAACTGCTCTGTGTTCTGTTAATTCATCTCACAGAGTCACATCTTTTCCTTCAAGAAGCCTTTCGCTAAGGCTGTTCTTGTGGAATTGGCAAAGGATATTTGGAAGCCCATAGAGGGCTATGGTGAAAAAGGAAATATCTTCCGTTCAAAACTGGAAAGAAGCTTTCTGAGAAACTGCTCTGTGTTCTGTTAATTCATCTCACAGAGTTACATGTTTCCCTTTAAGAAGCCTTTCGCTAAGGCTATTCTTGTGGAATTGGCAAAGGGATATTTGGAAGCCCATAGAGGCTATGGTGAAAAATTAAATAACTTCCGTTCAAAACTGGAAAGAAGCTTTCTGAGAAACTGCTCTGTGTTCTCTTAATTCATCTCACAGAGTTACATCTTTCCTTCAAGAAGCCTTTCTGTAAGACTGTTCTTTTGGAATTGGCAAAGTGATATTTGGAAGCCCATAGAGGACTATGGTGAAAAAGGAAATACCTTCCGTTCAAAACTGGAAAGAAACTTTCTGAGAAACTGCTCTGTGTTCTGTTAATTCATCTCACAGAGTTACATCTTTCCGTTCAAGAAGCCTTTCGCTAAGGCTGTTCTTGTGGAATTGGCAAAGGGATATTTGGAAGCCCATAGAGGGCTATGGTGAAAAAGGAAATATCTTCCGTTCAAAGCTGGAAAGAAGCTTTCTGAGAAACTGCTTTGTGTTCTGTTAATTCACCTCACACAGTTACAACTTTCCCTTAAAGAAGTCTTTCGCTAAGGCTTTTCTTGTGGAAGTGGCAAACTGATATTTGAAAGCCCATGGAGGTCTATGTTGAAAAAGGAACTATCTTCCGTTAAAAACTGGAAAGAAGCTTTCTGAGAAACTGCTTTGTGTTCTGTTAATTCATCTCACAGAGTTACAGCTTCCCCCACAAGAAGCCTTTCGCTAAGGCTGTTCTTGTGGAATTGGTAAAGTGATATTTGGAAGCCCATAGAGGCTATGGTGAAAAGCAAACAGCTTCCGTTAAAAACTGGAAAGAAGCTTTCTGAGAAACTGCTTTGTCTTCTGTTAATTCATCTCACAGAGATACATCTTACCCTTCAAGAAGCCTTTCGCTAAGGCTGTTCTTTTGGAATTGGTAAAGTGATATTTGGAAGCCCATAGAGGGCTATGGTGAAAAAGGAAATATCTTCCGTTAAAAACTGGAAAGAAACCTTCTGAGAAACTGCTTTATATTCTGTTAATTCATCTCACAGATTTACAGCTTTCCATTTAAGAAGCCCTTCGCTAAGACTGTTCTTGTGGAATTTGCAAAATGATATTTGGAAGTCCATAAAGGGCTATGGTGAAAAAGGAAATATCTCCCGTTAAAAACTGGAAAGAAGCTTTCTGAGAAACTGCTTTGTGTTCTGTTAATTCATCTCAGAGAGTTATATCTTTCCCTTCAAGAAGCCTTTCGCTAAGGCTGTTCTTGTTGAATTGGCAAAGTGATATTTGGAAGCTCATAGAGGGCTATGATGAAAAAGGAAATATCTTCCGTTAAAAACTGGAAAGAAGCTTTCTGAGAAACTGCTTTGTGTTCTGTTAATTCGTCTCACAGAGTTACAACTTTCACTTCAAGAAGCCTTTCGCTAAGGCTGATCTTGTGGAATTGACAAAGTGATATTTGGAAGCCCATAGAGGGCTATGGTGAAAAAGGAAATATCTTCCGTTCAAAAATGGAAAGAAGCTTTGTGAGAAACTGCTCTGTGTTCTGTTAATTCATCTCACACAGTTACAACTTTCCCTTAAAGAAGCCTTTCGCTAAGGCTTTTATTGTGGAAGTGGCAAAGTGATATTTGGAATCTCATGGAGGTCCATGGTGAAAAAGGAACTATCTTCCGTTAAAAACTGGAAAGAAGCTTTCTGAGAAACTGCTTTGTGTTGTGTTAATTCATCTCACAGAGTCACAGCTTTCCCTTCAAGAAGCCTTTCGCTAACGCTGTTCTTGTGGAATTGGCTAAGTGATATTTGGAAGCGCGTAGAGGGTTATGGTGAAAAAGGAAATATCTTCCGTTGAAACTTGAAAGAAGCTTTCTGAGAAACTGCTCTATGTTCTGTTAATTCATCTCACTGAGTTACATCTTTCCCTTCAAGAAGCCTTTCGCTAAGGCTGTTCTTGTGGAATTGGCAAAGCGATATTTGGAAGCCCCTAGAGGGCTATGGTGAAAAAGGAAATATCTTCCCTTCAAAACTGGAAAGAAGCTTTCTGAGAAACTGCTGTGTGTTCTGTTAATTCATCTCACAGAGTTCCATCTTTCCCTTCAAGAAGCCTTTCGCTAAGGCTGTTCTTGTGTAATTGGCAAAGGGATATTTGGAAGCCCATAGAGGGCTATGGTGAAAAAAGGAAATATCTTCCTTTCAAAACTGGAAAGAAGCTTTCTGAGAAACTGCTCTGTGTTCTGTTACTTCAACTCACTGAGTTACATCTTTCCCTTCAAGAAGCCTTTCGCTAAGGCTGTTCTTGTGGAATTTGCAAAGTGATATTTGGAAGCCCATAGAGCGCTATGGTGAAAAAGGTAATATCTTCTGTTCAAAACTGGAAAGAAGCATTCGGAGAAACTGCTCTGTGTTCTGTTAATTCATCTCACAGAATTACATCTTTCCCTTCAAGAAGCCTTTCGCTAAGGCAGTTCTTGTGGAATTGGCAAAGGGATATTTGGAAGCCCATAGAGGACCATGGTGAAAAAGGAAATATCTTCCGTTCAAAACTGGAAAGAAGCTTTCTGAGAAACTTCTGTGTGTTCTGTTAATTCATCTCACAGAGTTACATCTTTTCCTTCAAGAAGCCTTTCGCTAAGACTGTTCTTGTGGAATTGGCAAAGGGATATTTGGAAGCCCATAGAGGGCTATGGTGAAAAAGGAAATATCTTCCGTTCAAAACTGGAAAGAAGCTTTCTGAGAAACTGCTCTGTGTTCTGTTAATTCATCTCACAGAGTCACATCTTTTCCTTCAAGAAGCCTTTCGCTAAGGCTGTTCTTGTGGAATTGGCAAAGGGATATTTGGAAGCCCATAGAGGTCTATGGTGAAAAAGGAAATATCTTCCGTTAAAAACTGGAAAGAAGCTTTTTGAGAAACTGCTCTGTGTTCTGTTAATTCATCTCACAGAGTTACATGCTTCCCTTTAAGAAGCCTTTCGCTAAGGCTATTCTTGTGGAATTGGCAAAGGGATATTTGGAAGCCCTTACAGGGCTATGGTGAAAAATTAAATAACTTCCGTTCAAAACTGGAAAGAAGCTTTCTGAGAAACTGCTCTGTGTTCTGTTAATTCATCTCACAGAGTTACATCTTTCCCTTCAAGTAGCCTTTCGCTAAGGCTGTTCTTGTGGAATTGGCAAAGGGATATTTGGAAGCCCATAGGGCTATGGTGAAAAGGAAATATCTTCCGTTAAAACCGGAAAGAAGCTTTCTGAGAAACTGCTTTGTGTTCTTTAATTCATCTTACAGAGTTACATCTCTCCTTCAAGAAGCCTTTCGCTACGGCTATTCTTTTGGAATTGGTAAAGTGATATTTGGAAGCCCATAGAGGGGTATGGTGAAAAGGAAATATCTTCCGTTCAAAACTGGAAAAACCTTCTGAGAAACTGCTTTGTGTTCTGTTAATTCATCTCACAGAGTTACAGCTTTCCATTCAAGAAGCCTTTCGCTAAGACTGTTCTTGTGGGATTGGCAAAGGGATATTTTGAAGCCCATAGAGGGCTATAGTGAAAAGGATATATCTTCCGTTAAAAACTGGAAAGAAGCTCTGAGAAACTGCTTTGTGTTCTATTAATTCATCTCACAGAGTTACATCTTTCCTTCAAGAAGCCTTTCGCTAAGGCTGTTCTTGTGGAAGTGGGAAAGTGATATTTGGAAGCCCATAGAGGGCTATGGTGAAAAGGAAATATCTTCCGTTAAAAACTGGAAAGAAGCTTTCTGAGAAACTGCTTTGTGTTCTGTTTATTCATCTCACAGAGTTACAGCTTTCCTCAAGAAGCCTTTCTGTAAGACTGTTCTTGTGGAATTTGCTATGTGATATTTGGAAGCCCATAGAGGGCTATGGTGAAAAGGAGATATCGAAGGATAAAAACATGAAAGAAGCTTTCTGAGAAACTGCTTTGTGTTCTGTTAATTCATCTCACAGAGTTACATCTTTCCATCAAGAAGCCTTTCACTAAGACTGTTCTTGTGGAATTTGCAAAATGATATTTGGAAGCCCATAGAGGGCTATGGTGAAAAGGAAATATCTTCCGTTGAAAACTGGAAAGAAGCTTTCTGAGAAACTGCTTTTGATATGTTAATTCATCTCCCAGAGTTACAGCTTTCCCTCAAGAAGCCTTCGCTAAGACTGTTCTTGTGGAATTTTCAAAGTGAGGTTTGTAATCCCATAGAGGCTATGGTGAAAAGTAAGTATCTTCCGTTAAAAATTGGAAAGAAGCTTTCTGAGAAATTGCTTTGTGTTATGTTAATTCATCTCTCAGAGTTACATCTTTCCCTTCAAGGAGCCTTTCGCTAAGACTGTTCTTGTGGAATTGACTAAGTGATATTTGGAAGCCCATAGAGGCTATGGTGAAAAGGAAATATCTTCCGTTAAAACTGGAAAGAAGCTTTCTGAGAAAGTGCTTTGTGTTCTGTTAATTCATCTCAGAGTTACATCTTTCCCTTCAAGGAAGTCTTTCCTAAGGCTGTTTTTGTGGATGTGGCAAAGTGATATTTGGAAGCCCATAGTGGGCTATGGTGAAAAAGGAAATATCTTCCGTTAAAAACTGGAAAGAAGCTTTCTGAGAAACTGCTTTGTGTTCTGTTAATTCATCTCACACAGTTACAGCTTTCCCTTCAAGAAGCCTTTCGCTAAGGCTGTTGTTCTGGAATTCACAAAGTGATATTTGGAAGCCCTTAGAGGGCTATGGTGAAAAAGGAAATATCTTCCGTTCAAAACTGGAAAGAAGCTTTCTGAGAAACTGCTCTGTGTTCTGTTACTTCATCTCACTGAGTTACATCTTTCCCTTCAAGAAGCCTTTCGCTAAGGCTGTTCTTGTGGAATTGGCAAAGGGATATTTGGAAGACCACAGAGGACTATGGTGAAAAAGGAAATATCTTCCGTTCAAAACTGGAAAGAAGCTTTCTCAGAAACTGCTCTGTGTTCTGTTAATTCATCTCACAGAGATCCATCTTTCCCTTCAAGAAGCCTTTCGCTAAGGCTGTTCTTGTGGAATTTTCAAAGGGATATTTGGAAGCCCATAGAGGGCTATGGTGAAAAAAGGAAATATCTTCCTTTCAAAACTGGAAAGAAGCTTTCTGAGAAACTGCTCTGTGTTCTGTTTCTTCAACTCACTGAGTTACATCTTTCCCTTCAAGAAGCCTTTCGCTAAGGCTGTTCTTGTGGAATTTGCAAAGTGATATTTGGAAGCCCATAGAGGGCTATGGTGAAAAAGGAAATATCTTCTGTTCAAAACTGGAAAGAAGCTTTCGGAGAAACTGCTCTGTGTTCTGTTAATTCATCTCACAGAATTACATCTTTCCCTTCAAGAAGCCTTTCGCTAAGGCTGTTCTTGTGGAATTGGCAAAGGGATATTTGGAAGCCCATAGAGGACTATGGTGAAAAAGAAATATCTTCCGTTCAAAACTGGAAAGAAGCTTTCTGAGAAACTTCTGTGTGTTCTGTTAATTCATCTCACAGAGTCACATCTTTTCCTTCAAGAAGCCTTTCGCTAAGACTGTTCTTGTGGAATTGGCAAAGGGATATTTGGAAGCCCATAGAGGGCTATGGTGAAAAAGGAAATATCTTCCGTTCAAAACTGGAAAGAAGCTTTCTGAGAAACTGCTCTGTGTTCTGTTAATTCATCTCACAGAGTTACATGTTTCCCTTCAAGAAGCCTTTCGCTAAGGCTGTTCTTTTGGAATTGGCAAAGGGATATTTGGAAGCCCATAGAGGTCTACGGTGAAAAAGGAAATATCTTCCGTTCAAAACTGGAAAGAAGCTTTCTGAGAAACTGCTCTGTGTTCTGTTAATTCATCTCACAGAGTTACATGTTTCCCTTTAAGAAGCCTTTCGCTAAGGCTATTCTTGTGGAATTGGCAAAGGGATATTTGGAAGCCCTTACAGGGCTATGGTGAAAAATTAAATAACTTCCGTTCAAAACTGGAAAGAAGCTTTCTGAGAAACTGCTCTGTGTTCTCTTAATTCATCTCACAGAGTTACATCTTTCCTTCAAGAAGCCTTCGCTAAGGCTTTTCTTTTGGAATTGGCAAAGTGATATTTGGAAGCCCATAGAGGGCTATGGTGAAAAAGGAAATATCTTCCGCTCAAAACTGGAAAGAAACTTTCTGAGAAACTGCTCTGTGTTCTGTTAATTCATCTCACAGAGTTACATCTTTCCCTTCAAAGCCTTTCGCTAAGGCTGTTCTTGTGGAATTGCAAAGTGATATTTGGAAGCCCATAGGGCTATGGTGAAAAGGAAATATCTTCCGTTCAAAGCTGGAAAGAAGCTTTCTGAGAAACTGCTTTGTGTTCTGTTAATTCACCTCACACAGTTACAACTTTCCCTTAAAGAAGTCTTTCGCTAAGGCTTTTCTTGTGGAAGTGGCAAACTGATATTTGAAAGCCCATGGAGGTCTATGTTGAAAAAGGAACTATCTTCCGTTAAAAACTGGAAAGAAGCTTTCTGAGAAACTGCTTTGTGTTCTGTTAATTCATCTCACAGAGTTACAGCTTCCCCCACAAGAAGCCTTTCGCTAAGGCTGTTCTTGTGGAATTGGTAAAGTGATATTTGGAAGCCCATAGAGGGCTATGGTGAAAAAGCAAACAGCTTCCGTTAAAAACTGGAAAGAAGCTTTCTGAGAAACTGCTTTGTCTTCTGTTAATTCATCTCACAGAGATACATCTTACCCTTCAAGAAGCCTTTCGCTAAGACTGTTCTTGTGGAATTGGTAAAGTGATATTTGGAAGCCCATAGAGGGCTATGGTGAAAAGGAAATATCTTCCGTTAAAACTGGAAAGAAACCTTCTGAGAAACTGCTTTATATTCTGTTAATTCATCTCACAGATTTACAGCTTTCCATTTAAGAAGCCTTCGCTAAGACTGTTCTTGTGGAATTTGCAAAATGATATTTGGAAGTCCATAAAGGGCTATGGTGAAAAGGAAATATCTCCGTTAAAAACTGGAAAGAAGCTTTCTGAGAAACTGCTTTGTGTTCTGTTAATTCATCTCAGAGAGTTATATCTTTCCCTTCAAGAAGCCTTTCGCTAAGGCTGTTCTTGTTGAATTGGCAAAGTGATATTTGGAAGCTCATAGAGGGCTATGATGAAAAAGGAAATATCTTCCGTTAAAAACTGGAAAGAAGCTTGAGAAACTGCTTTGTGTTCTGTTAATTCATCTCACAGAGTTACAGCTTTCACTTCAAGAAGCCTTTCGCTAAGGCTGTTCTTGTGGAATTGACAAAGTGATATTTGGAAGCCCATAGAGGGCTATGGTGAAAAAGGAAATATCTTCCGTTCAAAAATGGAAAGAAGCTTTGTGAGAAACTGCTCTGTGTTCTGTTAATTCATCTCACACAGTTACAACTTTCCTTAAGAAGCCTTCGCTAAGGCTTTTATTGTGGAAGTGGCAAAGTGATATTTGGAATCTCATGGAGGTCCATGGTGAAAAAGGAACTATCTTCCGTTAAAAACTGGAAAGAAGCTTTCTGAGAAACTGCTTTGTGTTCTGTTAATTCATCTCACAGAGTCACAGCTTTCCCTTCAAGAAGCCTTTCGCTAACGCTGTTCTTGTGGAATTGGCTAAGTGATATTTGGAAGCGCGTAGAGGGTTATGGTGAAAAAGGAAATATCTTCCGTTGAAACTTGAAAGAAGCTTTCTGAGAAACTGCTCTATGTTCTGTTAATTCATCTCACTGAGTTACATCTTTCCCTTCAAGAAGCCTTTCGCTAAGGCTGTTCTTGTGGAATTGGCAAAGCGATATTTGGAAGCCCCTAGAGGGCTATGGTGAAAAAGGAAATATCTTCCCTTCAAAACTGGAAAGAAGCTTTCTGAGAAACTGCTGTGTGTTCTGTTAATTCATCTCACAGAGTTCCATCTTTCCCTTCAAGAAGCCTTTCGCTAAGGCTGTTCTTGTGTAATTGGCAAAGGGATATTTGGAAGCCCATAGAGGGCTATGGTGAAAAAAGGAAATATCTTCCTTTCAAAACTGGAAAGAAGCTTTCTGAGAAACTGCTCTGTGTTCTGTTACTTCAACTCACTGAGTTACATCTTTCCCTTCAAGAAGCCTTTCGCTAAGGCTGTTCTTGTGGAATTTGCAAAGTGATATTTGGAAGCCCATAGAGCGCTATGGTGAAAAAGGTAATATCTTCTGTTCAAAACTGGAAAGAAGCATTCGGAGAAACTGCTCTGTGTTCTGTTAATTCATCTCACAGAATTACATCTTTCCTTCAAGAAGCCTTTCGCTAAGGCTGTTCTTGTGGAATTGGCAAAGGATATTTGGAAGCCCATAGAGGACCATGGTGAAAAGGAAATATCTTCCGTTCAAAACTGGAAAGAAGCTTTCTGAGAAACTGCTGTGTGTTCTGTTAATTCATCTCACAGAGTTACATCTTTCCTTCAAGAAGCCTTTCGCTAAGACTGTTCTTGTGGAATTGGCAAAGGATATTTGGAAGCCCATAGAGGGCTATGGTGAAAAGGAAATATCTTCCGTTCAAAACTGGAAAGAAGCTTTCTGAGAAACTGCTCTGTGTTCTGTTAATTCATCTCACAGAGTTACATCTTTCCTTCAAGAAGCCTTTCGCTAAGGCTGTTCTTGTGGAATTGGCAAAGGATATTTGGAAGCCCATAGAGGTCTATGGTGAAAAGGAAATATCTTCCGTTCAAAACTGGAAAGAAGCTTTTTGAGAAACTGCTCTGTGTTCTGTTAATTCATCTCACAGAGTTACATGCTTCCCTTTAAGAAGCCTTTCGCTAAGGCTATTCTTGTGGAATTGGCAAAGGGATATTTGGAAGCCCTTACAGGGCTATGGTGAAAAATTAAATAACTTCCGTTCAAAACTGGAAAGAAGCTTTCTGAGAAACTGCTCTGTGTTCTGTTAATTCATCTCACAGAGTTACATCTTTCCCTTCAAGTAGCCTTTCGCTAAGGCTGTTCTTGTGGAATTGGCAAAGGGATATTTGGAAGCCCATAGAGGTCTATGGTGAAAAAGGAAATATCTTCCGTTAAAAACCGGAAAGAAGCTTTCTGAGAAACTGCTTTGTGTTCTTTAATTCATCTTACAGAGTTACATCTCTCCCTTCAAGAAGCCTTTCACTACGGCTATTCTTTTGGAATTGGTAAAGTGATATTTGGAAGCCCATAGAGGGGTATGGTGAAAAAGGAAATATCTTCCGTTCAAAACTGGAAAAAAACCTTCTGAGAAACTGCTTTGTGTTCTGTTAATTCATCTCACAGTGTCACAGCTTTCCATTCAAGAAGCCTTTCGCTAAGACTGTTCTTGTGGGATTGGCAAAGGGATATTTTGAAGCCCATAGAGGGCTATAGTGAAAAAGGATATATCTTCCGTTAAAAACTGGAAAGAAGCTTTCTGAGAAACTGCTTTGTGTTCTATTAATTCATCTCACAGAGTTACATCTTTCCCTTCAAGAAGCCTTTCGCTAAGGCTGTTCTTGTGGAAGTGGGAAAGTGATATTTGGAAGCCCTTAGAGGGCTATGGTGAAAAAGGAAATATCTTCCGTTCAAAACTGGAAAGAAGCTTTCTGAGAAACTGCTTTGTGTTCTGTTTATTCATCTCACAGAGTTACAGCTTTCACCTCAAGAAGCCTTTCTGTAAGACTGTTCTTGTGGAATTTGCTATGTGATATTTGGGAGCCCGTAGAGGGCTATGGTGGAAAAGGAGATATCGAAGGATAAAAACATGAAAGAAGCTTTCTGAGAAACTACTTTGTGTTCTGTTAATTCATCTCACAGAGTTACATCTTTTCCATCAAGAAGCCTTTCACTAAGACTGTTCCTGTGGAATTCGCAAAATGATATTTGGAAGCCCATAGAGGGCTATGGTGAAAAAGGAAATATCTTCCGTTGAAAACTGGAAAGAAGCTTTCTGAGAAACTGCTTTTTGATATGTTAATTCATCTCCCAGAGTTACAGCTTTCCCCTCAAGAAGGCTTTCGCTAATACTGTTCTTGTGGAATTTTCAAAGTGAGGTTTGTAATCCCATAGAGGGCTATGGTGAAAAAGTAAGTATCTTCCGTTAAAAATTGGAAAGAAGCTTTCTGAGAAATTGCTTTGTGTTATGTTAATTCATCTCTCAGAGTTACATCTTTCGCTTCAAGGAGCCTTTCGCTAAGGCTGTTCTTGTGGAATTGACTAAGTGATATTTGGAAGCCCATAGAGGGCAACGGTGAAAAAGGAAATATTTCCGTTAAAAACTGGAAAGAAGCTTTCTGAGAAAGTGCTTTGTGTTCTGTTAATTCATCTCAGGGAGTTACATCTTTCCCTTCAGGAAGTCTTTCCCTAAGGCTGTTTTTGTGGATGTGGCAAAGTGATATTTGGAAGCCCATAGTGGGCTATGGTGAAAAAGGAAATATCTTCCGTTAAAAACTGGAAAGAAGCTTTCTGAGAAACTGCTTTGTGTTCTGTTAATTCATCTCACACAGTTACAGCTTTCCCTTCAAGAAGCCTTTCGCTAAGGCTGTTGTTCTGGAATTCACAAAGTGATATTTGGAAGCCCTTAGAGGGCTATGGTGAAAAAGGAAATATCTTCCGTTCAAAACTGGAAAGAAGCTTTCTGAGAAACTGCTCTGTGTTCTGTTAATTCATCTCACTGAGTTACATCTTTCCCTTCAAGAAGCCTTTCGCTAAGGCTGTTCTTGTGGAATTGGCAAAGGGATATTTGGAAGACCACAGAGGGCTATGGTGAAAAAGGAAATATCTTCCGTTCAAAACTGGAAAGAAGCTTTCTGAGAAACTGCTCTGTGTTCTGTTAATTCATCTCACAGAGTTACATCGTTCCCTTCAAGAAGCCTTTCGCTAAGGCTGTTCTTGTGGAATTTTCAAAGGGATATTTGGAAGCCCATAGAGGGCTATGGTGAAAAAGGAAATATCTTCCTTTCAAAACTGGAAAGAAGCTTTCTGAGAAACTGCTCTGTGTTCTGTTTCTTCAACTCACTGAGTTACATCTTTCCCTTCAAGAAGCCTTTCGCTAAGGCTGTTCTTGTGGAATTGGCAAAGTGATATTTGGAAGCCCATAGAGGGCTATGGTGAAAAAGGAAATATCTTCTGTTCAAACTGGAAAGAAGCTTTCGGAGAAACTGCTCTGTGTTCTGTTAATTCATCTCACAGAATTACATCTTTCCTTCAAGAAGCCTTTCGCTAAGGCTGTTCTTGTGGAATTGGCAAAGTGATATTTGGAAGCCCATAGAGGGCTATGGTGAAAAAGAAATATCTTCCGTTCAAAACTGGAAAGAAGCTTTCTGAGAAACTGCTGTGTGTTCTGTTAATTCATCTCACAGAGATCCATCTTTCCCTTCAAGAAGCCTTTCGCTAAGGCTGTTCTTGTGGAATTGGCAAGGATATTTGGAAGCCCATAGAGGGCTATGGTGAAAAGGAAATATCTTCCGTTCAAAACTGGAAAGAAGCTTTCTGAGAAACTGCTCTGTGTTCTGTTAATTCATCTCACAGAGTTACATGTTTCCCTTTAAGAAGCCTTTCGCTAAGGCTATTCTTGTGGAATTGGCAAAGGGATATTTGGAAGCCCTTACAGGGCTATGGTGAAAAATTAAATAACTTCCGTTCAAAACTGGAAAGAAGCTTTCTGAGAAACTGCTCTGTGTTCTCTTAATTCATCTCACAGAGTTACATCTTTCCCTTTAAGAAGTCTTTCGCTAACGCTTTTCTTTTGGAATTGGCAAAGTGATATTTGGAAGCCCATAGAGGGATACGGTTCAAAAAGGAAATACCTTCCGTTCAAAACTGGAAAGAAACTTTCTGAGAAACTGCTCTGTGTTCTGTTAATTCATCTCACAGAGTTACATCTTTCCCTTCAAGAAGCCTTTCGCTAAGGCTGTTCTTGTGGAATTGGCAAAGGGATATTTGGAAGCCCATAGAGGGCTATGGTGAAAAAGGAAATATCTTCCGTTCAAAGCTGGAAAGAAGCTTTCTGAGAAACTGCTTTGTGTTCTGTTAATTCACCTCACACAGTTACAACTTTCCCTTAAAGAAGTCTTTCGCTAAGGCTTTTCTTGTGGAAGTGGCAAACTGATATTTGAAAGCCCATGGAGGTCTATGTTGAAAAGGAACTATCTTCCGTTAAAACTGAAAGAAGCTTTCTGAGAAACTGCTTTGTGTTCTGTTAATTCATCTCACAGAGTTACAGCTTCCCCCACAAGAAGCCTTTCGCTAAGGCTGTTCTTGTGGAATTGGTAAAGTGATATTTGGAAGCCCATAGAGGGCTATGGTGAAAAAGCAAACAGCTTCCGTTAAAAACTGGAAAGAAGCTTTCTGAGAAACTGCTTTGTCTTCTGTTAATTCATCTCACAGAGATACATCTTACCCTTCAAGAAGCCTTTCGCTACGGCTGTTCTTTTGGAATTGGTAAAGTGATATTTGGAAGCCCATAGAGGGCTATGGTGAAAAAGGAAATATCTTCCGTTAAAAACTGGAAAGAAACCTTCTGAGAAACTGCTTTATATTCTGTTAATTCATCTCACAGATTTACAGCTTTCCATTTAAGAAGCCCTTCGCTAAGACTGTTCTTGTGGAATTTGCAAAATGATATTTGGAAGTCCATAAAGGGCTATGGTGAAAAAGGAAATATCTCCCGTTAAAACTGGAAAGAAGCTTTCTGAGAAACTGCTTTGTGTTCTGTTAATTCATCTCACAGAGTTACATCTTTCCTTCAAGAAGCCTTTCGCTAAGGCTGTTCTTGTTGAATTGGCAAAGTGATATTTGGAAGCTCATAGAGGGCTATGATGAAAAAGGAAATATCTTCCGTTAAAAACTGGAAAGAAGCTTTCTGAGAAACTGCTTTGTGTTCTGTTAATTCGTCTCACAGAGTTACAGCTTTCACTTCAAGAAGCCTTTCGCTAAGGCTGTTCTTGTGGAATTGACAAAGTGATATTTGGAAGCCCATAGAGGGCTATGGTGAAAAAGGAAATATCTTCCGTTCAAAAATGGAAAGAAGCTTTGTGAGAAACTGCTCTGTGTTCTGTTAATTCATCTCACACAGTTACAACTTTCCCTTAAAGAAGCCTTTCGCTAAGGCTTTTATTGTGGAAGTGGCAAAGTGATATTTGGAATCTCATGGAGGTCCATGGTGAAAAAGGAACTATCTTCCGTTAAAAACTGGAAAGAAGCTTTCTGAGAAACTGCTTTGTGTTCTGTTAATTCATCTCACAGAGTCACAGCTTTCCCTTCAAGAAGCCTTTCGCTAACGCTGTTCTTGTGGAATTGGCTAAGTGATATTTGGAAGCGCGTAGAGGGTTATGGTGAAAAAGGAAATATCTTCCGTTGAAACTTGAAAGAAGCTTTCTGAGAAACTGCTCTATGTTCTGTTAATTCATCTCACTGAGTTACATCTTTCCCTTCAAGAAGCCTTTCGCTAAGGCTGTTCTTGTGGAATTGCAAAGTGATATTTGGAAGCCCCTAGAGGGCTATGGTGAAAAAGGAAATATCTTCCTTCAAAACTGGAAAGAAGCTTTCTGAGAAACTGCTGTGTTCTGTTAATTCATCTCACAGAGTTCCATCTTTCCTTCAAGAAGCCTTTCGCTAAGGCTGTTCTTGTGGAATTGGCAAAGGGATATTTGGAAGCCCATAGAGGGCTATGGTGAAAAAGGAAATATCTTCCGTTCAAAACTGGAAAGAAGCTTTCTGAGAAACTGCTCTGTGTTCTGTTACTTCAACTCACTGAGTTACATCTTTCCCTTCAAGAAGCCTTTCGCTAAGGCTGTTCTTGTGGAATTGGCAAAGTGATATTTGGAAGCCCATAGAGGGCTATGGTGAAAAAGGAAATATCTTCTGTTCAAACTGGAAAGAAGCTTTCGGAGAAACTGCTTTGTGTTCTGTTAATTCATCTCACAGAATTACATCTTTCCCTTCAAGAAGCCTTTCGCTAACGCAGTTCTTGTGGAATTGGCAAAGGGATATTTGGAAGCCCAGAGAGGACTATGGTGAAAAAGGAAATATCTTCCGTTCAAAACTGGAAAGAAGCTTTCTGAGAAACTTCTGTGTGTTCTGTTAATTCATCTCACAGAGTTACATCTTTTCCTTCAAGAAGCCTTTCGCTAAGACTGTTCTTGTGGAATTGGCAAAGGGATATTTGGAAGCCCATAGAGGGCTATGGTGAAAAAGGAAATATCTTCCGTTCAAAACTGGAAAGAAGCTTTCTGAGAAACTGCTCTGTGTTCTGTTAATTCATCTCACAGAGTCACATCTTTTCCTTCAAGAAGCCTTTCGCTAAGGCTGTTCTTGTGGAATTGCAAAGTGATATTTGGAAGCCCATAGAGGTCTATGGTGAAAAGGAAATATCTTCCGTTAAAAACTGGAAAGAAGCTTTTGAGAAACTGCTCTGTGTTCTGTTAATTCATCTCACAGAGTTACATGCTTCCTTCAAGAAGCCTTTCGCTAAGGCTATTCTTGTGGAATTGGCAAAGGATATTTGGAAGCCCTTACAGGGCTATGGTGAAAATTAAATAACTTCCGCTCAAAACTGGAAAGAAGCTTGAGAAACTGCTTTGTGTTCTGTTAATTCATCTCACAGAGTTACATCTTTCCTTCAAGTAGCCTTTCGCTAAGGCTGTTCTTGTGGAATTGGCAAAGTGATATTTGGAAGCCCATAGAGGGCTATGGTGAAAAGGAAATATCTTCCGTTAAAACCGGAAAGAAGCTTGAGAAACTGCTTTGTGTTCTTTAATTCATCTTACAGAGTTACATCTCTCCTTCAAGAAGCCTTTCGCTAAGGCTATTCTTGTGGAATTGGCAAGGATATTTGGAAGCCCTTACAGGGCTATGGTGAAAATTAAATAACTTCCGCTCAAAACTGGAAAGAAGCTTTCTGAGAAACTGCTCTGTGTTCTGTTAATTCATCTCACAGAGTTACATCTTTCCCTTCAAGTAGCCTTTCGCTAAGGCTGTTCTTGTGGAATTGGCAAAGGGATATTTGGAAGCCCATAGAGGTCTATGGTGAAAAAGGAAATATCTTCCGTTAAAAACCGGAAAGAAGCTTTCTGAGAAACTGCTTTGTGTTCTTTAATTCATCTTACAGAGTTACATCTCTCCCTTCAAGAAGCCTTTCACTACGGCTATTCTTTTGGAATTGGTAAAGTGATATTTGGAAGCCCATAGAGGGGTATGGTGAAAAAGGAAATATCTTCCGTTCAAAACTGGAAAAAAACCTTCTGAGAAACTGCTTTGTGTTCTGTTAATTCATCTCACAGTGTCACAGCTTTCCATTCAAGAAGCCTTTCGCTAAGACTGTTCTTGTGGGATTGGCAAAGGGATATTTTGAAGCCCATAGAGGGCTATAGTGAAAAAGGATATATCTTCCGTTAAAAACTGGAAAGAAGCTTTCTGAGAAACTGCTTTGTGTTCTATTAATTCATCTCACAGAGTTACATCTTTCCCTTCAAGAAGCCTTTCGCTAAGGCTGTTCTTTTGGAATTGGTAAAGTGATATTTGGAAGCCCTTAGAGGGCTATGGTGAAAAGGAAATATCTTCCGCTCAAAACTGGAAAGAAGCTTTCTGAGAAACTGCTTTGTGTTCTGTTAATTCATCTCACAGAGTTACAGCTTTCACCTCAAGAAGCCTTTCTGTAAGACTGTTCTTGTGGAATTTGCAAAGTGATATTTGGAAGCTCATAGAGGGCTATGGTGAAAAAGGAAATATCTTCCGTTAAAAACTGGAAAGAAGCTTTCTGAGAAACTACTTTGTGTTCTGTTAATTCATCTCACAGAGTTACATCTTTCCTTCAAGAAGCCTTTCACTAAGACTGTTCTTGTGGAATTGGTAAAGTGATATTTGGAAGCCCATAGAGGGCTATGGTGAAAAGGAAATATCTTCCGTTGAAAACTGGAAAGAAGCTTTCTGAGAAACTGCTTTGTGTTCTGTTAATTCATCTCACAGAGTTACAGCTTTCACCTCAAGAAGCCTTTCTGTAAGACTGTTCTTGTGGAATTTGCTATGTGATATTTGGGAGCCCGTGAGGGCTATGGTGGAAAAGGAGATATCGAAGGATAAAAACATGAAAGAAGCTTTCTGAGAAACTACTTTGTGTTCTGTTAATTCATCTCACAGAGTTACATCTTTTCCATCAAGAAGCCTTTCACTAAGACTGTTCCTGTGGAATTCGCAAAATGATATTTGGAAGCCCATAGAGGGCTATGGTGAAAAAGGAAATATCTTCCGTTGAAAACTGGAAAGAAGCTTTCTGAGAAACTGCTTTTTGATATGTTAATTCATCTCCCAGAGTTACAGCTTTCCCCTCAAGAAGGCTTTCGCTAATACTGTTCTTGTGGAATTTTCAAAGTGAGGTTTGTAATCCCATAGAGGGCTATGGTGAAAAAGTAAGTATCTTCCGTTAAAAATTGGAAAGAAGCTTTCTGAGAAATTGCTTTGTGTTATGTTAATTCATCTCTCAGAGTTACATCTTTCGCTTCAAGGAGCCTTCGCTAAGGCTGTTCTTGTGGAATTGACTAAGTGATATTTGGAAGCCCATAGAGGGCTATGGTGAAAAAGGAAATATTTCCGTTAAAAACTGGAAAGAAGCTTTCTGAGAAAGTGCTTTGTGTTCTGTTAATTCATCTCAGAGAGTTACATCTTTCCTTCAAGAAGCCTTTCACTAAGGCTGTTCTTGTGGATGTGGCAAAGTGATATTTGGAAGCCCATAGTGGGCTATGGTGAAAAGGAAATATCTTCCGTTAAAAACTGGAAAGAAGCTTTCTGAGCAACTGCTTTGTGTTCTGTTAATTCATCTCACACAGTTACAGCTTTCCTTCAAGAAGCCTTTCGCTAAGGCTGTTCTTGTGAATTGGCAAAGTGATATTTGGAAGCCCTTAGAGGGCTATGGTGAAAAAGGAAATATCTTCCGTTAAAAACTGGAAAGAAGCTCTGAGAAACTGCTTTGTGTTCTGTTAATTCATCTCACAGAGTTACATCTTTCCCTTCAAGAAGCCTTTCGCTAAGGCTGTTCTTGTGGAATTGGTAAAGTGATATTTGGAAGCCCGTAGAGGGCTATGGTGAAAAAGCAAATAGCTTCCGTTAAAAACTGGAAAGAAGATTTCTGAGAAACTGCTTTGTGTTCTGTTAATTCATCTCACAGAGTTACATCTTTCCCTTCAAGAAGCCTTTCGCTACGGCTGTTCTTTTGGAATTGGTAAAGTGATATTTGGAAGCCCATAGAGGGCTATGGTGAAAAAGGAAATATCTTCCGTTAAAAACTGGAAAGAAATCTTCTGAGAAACAGCTTTGTGTTCTATTAATTCATCTCACACAGTTACAGCTTTCCATTCAAGAAGCCTTTCACTAAGACTGTTCTTGTGGAATTTGCAAAATGATATTTGGAAGTCCATAAAGGGCTATGGTGAAAAAGGAAATATCTCCCGTTAAAAACTGGAAAGAAGCTTTCTGAGAAACTGCTTTGTGTTCTATTAATTCATCTCACAGGGTTACAGCTTTCCCTTCAAGAAGCCTTTCGCTAAGGCTGTTCTTGTGGAATTGGCAAAGTGATATTTGGAAGCCCATAGAGGGCTATGTTGAAAAAGGAAATATCTTCCGTTAAAAACTGGAAAGAAGCTTTCTGAGAAACTGCTTTGTGTTCTGTTAATTTGTCTCACAGAGTTACACCTTCACGTCAAGAAGACTTTCGCTAAGGCTGTTCTTGTGGAAGTGGCAAAGTGATATTTGGAAGCCCATAGAGGGCTATGGTGAAAAAGGAAACATGTTTTGTGAAAAACTGGAAAGAAGCCCTCTGAGAAACTGCTCAGTGTTCTGTTAATTCACCTCACAGAGTTACAGCTTTCCACTAAAGGAGCCTTTCGCTAAGGCTGTGCTTGTGGAAGAGGCAAAGTGATATTTGTTAGCCCATAGATTGCTATGTTGAAAAAGGAAATATCTTCCGTTAAAAACTGGAAAGAAGCTTTCTGAGAAACTGCTTTGTGTTCTGTTAATTTGTCTCACAGAGTTACACCTTCACGTCAAGAAGACTTTCGCTAAGGCTGTTCTTGTGGAAGTGGCAAAGTGATATTTGGAAGCCCATAGAGGGCTATGGTGAAAAAGGAAACATGTTTTGTGAAAAACTGGAAAGAAGCCCTCTGAGAAACTGCTCAGTGTTCTGTTAATTCACCTCACAGAGTTACAGCTTTCCACTAAAGGAGCCTTTCGCTAAGGCTGTGCTTGTGGAAGAGGCAAAGTGATATTTGTTAGCCCATAGATTGCTATGTTGAAAAAGGAAATACCTTCCGATAAAAACTGGAAGGAAGCTTTCTGAGAAACTGCTTTGTGTTCTGTTAATTCATCTCAGAGAGTTACATCTTTCCCTTCAAGAAGCCTTTCGCTAAGGCTGTTCTTGTGGAATTGGCAAAGTGATATTTGGAAGCCCATATAAGGGTACGGGGAAAAAGGAAATATCTTCCGTTAAAAACTGGAAAGAAGCTTCCTGAGAAACTGCTTTGTGGTCTGTTAATTCATCTCACAATTACATGTTTCCCTTCAAGAAGACTTTTGCTAAGGCTGTTCTTCTGGAAGTGGCAAAGTGATATTTGGAACCCCATAGAGGGCTATGGCGAAAAAGGAAATATCTTCCGTTCAAAACTGGAAAGAAGCTTTCTGAGAAACTGCTCAGTGTTCTGTTAATTCATCTCACAGAGTTACATCTTTCCCTTCAAGAAGCCTTTCGCTAACGCTGTTCTTGTGGAAGCGGCAAAGTGATATTTGGAACCCCATAGGGGGCTATGGCGAAAAAGGAAATATCTTCCGTTAAAAACTGGAAAGAAGCCCTCTGAGAAACTGCTTTGTGTTCTGTTAACTCACATCACAGAGTTACAGCTTTTCACTAAAGAATACTTTCCCTAAGGCTGTTCTTGTGGAAGAGGCAAAGTGATATTTGGAAGCCCTTAGAGGCCTATGGTGAAAAAGGAAATATCTTCCATTAAAAAGGGGAAAGAAGCTTTCTGAGAAACTGCTTTGTGTTCTGTTAATTCATCTCACAGAGTTACAGCTTTCCCTTCAAGAAGCCTTTCACTAAGGCTGTTCTTGTGGAAATGGCAAAGTGATATTTGGATGCCCATAGAGGGCTATGCTGAAAAAGGAAATATCTTCCGTTAAAAACTGGAAAGAAGCTTTCTGAGAAACTGCTTTGTGTTCTGTTAATTCATCTCACATAGTTACAGCTTTCCCTTCAAGAAGCCTTTCGCTAAGCCTGTTGTTGTGGAATTGGCAAAGTGATATTTGGAAGCCCTTAGAGGGCTATGGTGAAAAAGGAAATATATTCCGTTCAAAACTGGAAAGAAGCTTTCTGAGAAACTGCTTTTTGTTCTGTTAATTCATCTCTCAGAGTTACATCTTTCCCTTCAAGAAGCCTTTCGCTAAGGCTGTTCTTGTGGAATTGGTAAAGTGATATTTGGAAGCCCGTAGAGGGCTATGGTGAAAAAGGAAATATCTTCCGTTAAAAACCGGAAAAAGCTTTCTGAGAACGGCGTTGTGTTCTTTAATTCATCTTACAGAGTTACCTCTTTCCCCTTAAGAAGCCTTTCACTACGGCTATTCTTTTGGAAGTGGCAAAGTGATATTTGGAAGCCCATAGAGGGCTACGGTGAAAAAGGAAATATCTTCCGTTAAAAACTGGAAAGAAGCTTTCTGAGAAACTGCTTTGTGTTCTGTTAATTCGTCTCACAGTGTTACAGCTTTCACCTCAAGAAGCCTTTCTCTAAGACTGTTCTTGTGGAATTTGCTAAGTGATATTTGGGAGCCCGTAGAGGGCTATGGTGAACAAGGAGATATGGAAGGATAAAAACTTGAAAGAAGCTTTCTGAGAAACTACTTTGTGTTCTGTTAATTCATCTCACAGAGTTACATCTTTCCTATCAAGAAGCCTTTCGCTAAGGCTTTTCTTTTGGATATTGCAAAGTGATATTTGGAAGACCATAGAGGGCTATGGTGAAAAGGTAAATATCTTCCGTTAAAAACTGGAAAGAAGCTTTCTGAGAATCTGCTTTGAGTTCTGTTAATTCATGTCACAGAGTTACATCTTTCGCTTCCATAAGCCTTTCGCTAAGGCTGTTCTTGTTGAATTAACAAAGTGATATTTGGAAGCCCATAGAGGGCTATGATGAAAAAGGAAATATCTTCCGTTAAAAACTGGAAAGAAGCTTTCTGAGAAACTGCTTTGTGTTCTGTTAATTCATTTCACAGAGGTACAGCTTTCCCTTCAAAAAGTCTTTCGCTAAGACTGTTCTTGAGGATGTGGCAAAGTGATATTCGGAAACCCATAGAGGGCTATGGTGAAAAAGGAATTATCTTCCGTTAAAAACTGGAAACTTTCTGAGAAACTGCTTTGTGTTCGGTTAATTTATCTCACATAGTTACAGCTTTCCCTTTAAGAAGACTTTCGCTAAGGCTGTTGTTGTGGAATTGGCAAAGTGATATTTGGAAGCCCTTAGAGGGCTGTGGTGAAAAAGTAAATATCTTCCGTAAAAAACTGGAGAGAAGCTTTCTGAGAAACTGCTTTGTGTTCTGTTAATTCATCTCTCAGAGTTACATCTTTCCCTTCAAGAAGCCTTTCGCTAAGGCTGTTCTTGTGGAATTGGCAAAGTGATATTTGGAAGCCGGTAGAGGGCTACGGTGAAAAAAGAAAGACCTTCCGTTAAAAACTGGAGAGAAGCCCTCTGAGAAACTGCTTTGTGTTCTGTTAATTCATCTCAGAGTTACAGCTTTTCTCTGAAGAAGCCTTTCGCTGAGGCTGTTCTTGTGGAATTGGCAAAGTGATATTTGGAAGCCCATATAGGGGTACGGTGAAAAAGGAAATATCTTCCGTTAAAAACTGGAAAGAAGCTTTCTGAGAAACTGCTTTGTGTTCTGTTAATTCATCTCACAATTACATGTTTCCCTTCAAGAAGACTTTCGCTAAGGCTGTTCTTGTGGATATGGCAAAGTGATATTTGGAAGCCCATAGAGGGCTATGTTGAAAAAGGAAATATCTTCCGTTAAAAACTGGAAAGCAGCTTTCTGAGAAACTGCTTTGTGTTCTGTTAATTCATCTCACAGAGTTACATCTTTCCCTTCAAGAAGACTTTCGCTAATGCTGTTCTTGTGGAATTGGCAAAGTGATATTTGGAAGCCCATAGAGGGCTACGATGAAACAGGAAATATCTTCCATTAAAAAGTGTAAAGAAGCCTTCTGAGAAACTGCTTTGTGTTCTGTTGATTCATCTCACAGAGTTACAGCTTTCCACTGAAGAAGCCTTTTGCTAAGACTGTTCTTGTGGTATTTTCAAAGGGATATTTGGAAGCCCAAAGAGGGCTATGGTGAAAAAGGAAATATGTTCCGTTAAAAACTGGAAAGAAGCTTTCTGAGAAACTGCTTTGTGTTCTGTTAATTCATCTCACAGAGTTACAGCTTTCCCTTTAAGAAGCCTTTCGCTAAGGCTGTTCTTTTGGAAGTGGCAAAGTGATATTTGGAAGCACTTATAGGGCTATGGAGAAAAGGGAAATATCTTCCGTTAAAACTGGAAAGAAGCTTTCTGAGAAACTGCTTTGTGTTCTGTCAATTCATCTCACATAGTTACAGCTTTCCACTCAAGAAGCCTTTCTGTAAGATTGTTCTTGTGGAATTTTCAATGTGATATTTGGGAGCCCATAGAGGGCTATGGTGAAAAACGAGATATCGTAGGATAAAAACTGGAAAGAAGCTTTCTGAGAAACTGCTTTGTGTTCTGTTAATTCATCTCACAGAGTTACAGCTTTCCCCTCAAGAATCCTTTGGCTAATACTGTTCTTGTGGAATTTGCAAAGTGAAATTTGTAAGCCCATAGAGGGCTATTGTGATAAAGGAAATATCTTCCGTTAAAAACTGGAAACAAGCTTTCTGAGAAACTGCTTTGTGATCTGTTAATTCATCTCACAGAGTTACAGCTTTCCCCTCAAGAAGCCTTTCGCTAATACTGTTCTTGTGGAAGGGGCAAAGCGATATTTGGAAGGCCATAGAGGGCTATGGTGAAAAAGGAAATATCTTCCGTTAAAAACTGGAAAGAAGCTTTCTGAGAAGCTGCTCTGTGTTCTGTCAATTCATCTCACAGAGTTACATGTTTCCCTTCAAGAAGCCTTTCGCTAAGGCTGTTCTTGTGGAAGTGGCAAAGTGATATTTGGAAGCCCATAGAGGGCTACGGTGAAAAAGGAAATATCTTCCGTTAAAAATTGGAAAGAAGCTTTCTGAGAAACTGCTTTGTGTTCTCTTAATTCATCTCACAGTGTTACAGCTTTCACCTCAAAAAGCCTCTCTGTAAGACTGTTCTTGTGGAATTTGCTAAGTGATTTTTGGGAGCCCGTAGAGGGCTATGGTGAAAAAGGAGATATCGAAGGATAAAAACTTGAAAGAAGCTTTCTGAGAAACTACTTTGTGTTCTGTTAATTCATCTCAAAGAGTTACATCTTTCCCATCAAGAAGCCTTTCGCTAAGGCTGTTCTTGTGGAAGTGGCAAAGTGATATTTGGAAGCCCTTAGAGGGCTATGGTGAAAAAGGAAATATCTTCCGTTAAAAACTGTTAAGAAGCTTTCTGAGAAATTGCTTTGTGTTCTGTTAATTCATCTCACGGAATTACAGCTTTCCCTTCAAGAAGCCTTTCGCTAAGGCTGTTCTTGTGGAATTTGTAAAGTGACATTTGGAAGCCCGAAGAAGGCTATGGTGAAAAAGCAAATAGCTTCCGTTAAAAACTGGAAAGAAACCTTCTGAGAAACTGCTTTGTGTTCTGTTGATTCATCTCACAGAGTTACAGCTTTCCACTCAAGAAGACTTTTGCTAAGACTGTTCTTTTGGTATTTTCAAAGAGATATTTGGAAGCCCAAAGAAGGCTATGGTGAAAAAGGAAATATGTTCCGTTAAAAACTGGAAAGAAGCTTTCTGAGAAACTGCTTTGTGTTCTGTTAATTCATCTCACAGAGTTACAGCTTTCCCTTTAAGAAGCCTTTCGCTAAGGCTGTTCTTGTGGAAGTGGCAAAGTGATATTTGGAAGCCCTTATAGGGCTATGGAGAAAAGGGAAATATCTTCCGTTAAAAACTGGAAAGAAGCTTTCTGAGAAACTACTTTGTATTCTGTCAATTCATCTCACATAGTTACAGCTTTCCACTCAAGAAGACTTTCTGTAAGACTGTTCTTGTGGAATTTTCAATGTGATATTTGGGAGCCCATAGAGGGCTATGGTGAAAAACGAGATATCGTAGGATAAAAACTGGAAAGAAGCTTTCTGAGAAACTGCTTTGTGTTCTGTTAATTCATCTCACAGAGTTACAGCTTTCCTTCAAGAAGCCTTTCGCTAAGACTGTTCTTGTGGAATTTGCAAAGTGATATTTGGAAGCCCATAGAGGGCTATTGTGATAAAGGAAATATCTTCCGCTAAAAACTGGAAAGAAGCTTTCTGAGAAACTGCTTTGTGATCTGTTAATTCATCTCACAGAGTTACAGCTTTCCCCTCAAGAAACCTTTCGCTAATAATGTTCTTGTGGAAGGGGCAAAGCGATATTTGGAAGGCCATAGAGGGCTATGGTGAAAAAGGAAATATCTTCCGTTAAAAACTGGAAAGAAGCTTGAGAAACTGCTTTGTGTTCTGTTAATTCATCTCACAGAGTTACATCTTTCCTTCAAGAAGCCTTTCGCTAAGGCTGTTCTTGTGGAAGTGGCAAAGTGATATTTGGAAGCCCATAGAGGGCTACGGTGAAAAAGGAAATATCTTCCGTTAAAAACTGGAAAGAAACCTTCTGAGAAACTGCTTTGTGTTCTGTTAATTCATCTCACAGAGTTACAGCTTTTCATTCAAGAAGCCTTTCCCTAACACTATTCTTGTGGAATTTGCAAAGTGATATTTGGAATCTCATTGAGGGCTATCGTGAAAAAGGAAATATCTTCCGTTCAAAACTGGAAAGAAGCTTTCTAGGAAACTGCTTTGTGTTCTGTTAATTCATCTCCGAAAGTTACATCTTTCCCTTCAAGAAGCCTTTCGCTAACGCTGTTCTTGTGGAAGTGGCAAAGTGATATTTGGAAGCCCAGAGAGGACTATGGTGAAAAAGGAAATATCTTCCGTTAAAAACTGGAAAGAAGCTTTCTGAGAAACTGCTCTGTGTTCTGTTAATTCCTCTCACAGAATTACAGCTTTTACCTCAAGAAGCCTTTCACTAAGACTATTCTTGTGGAATTTGCAAATTGATATTTGGAAGCCTATAGTGGGCTATGGTGAAAAAGGAAATATCTTCCGTTAATAACCGGAAAGAAGCTTTCTGAGAAACTGCTTTGTGTTCTGTTAATTCATCTCACAGAGTTACAGCTTTCCCTTCAAGAAGCCTTTCGCTAAGGCTGTTCTTGTGGAATTGGGAAAGTGATATTTGGAAGCCCTTAGAGGGCTATTATGAAAAAGGAATATCTTCCGTTAAAAGCTGAAAAGAAGCTTTCTGAGAAACTGCTTTGTGTTCTGTTAATTCATCTCACAGAGTTACATCTTTCCTTCAAGAAGCCTTCGCTAAGGCTGTTCTTGTGGAAGTGGCAAAGTGATATTTGGAAGCCCAGAGAGGACTATGGTGAAAAGGAAATATCTTCCGTTAAAACTGGAAAGAAGCTTTCTGAGAAACTGCTTTGTGTTCTGTTAATTCATCTCACAGAGTTACAGCTTTCACCTCAAGAAGCCTTTCTGTAAGACTGTTCTTGTGGAATTTCCAAAGTGATATTTGGGAGCCCATAGAGGGCTATGGTGAAAAGGAAATATCTTCCGTTAAAACTGGAAAGAAGCTTTCTGAGAAACTACTTTGTGTTCTGTTAATTCATCTCACAGAGTTACATCTTTCCCACCAAGAAGCCTTCGCTAAGGCTGTTCTTGTGGAATTTGCAAAGTGATATTTGGAAGCCCATAGAGGGCTAGGCTGAAAAGGAAATATCTTCCGTTAAAACTGGAAAGAAGCTTTCTGAGAAACTGCTTTGTGTTCTGTTAATTCATCTCACAGAGTTACAGCTTTCCCTCAAGAAGCCTTTCGCTAATACTGTTCTTGTGGAATTTGCAAAGTGAGATTTGTAAGCCCAAAGAGGGCTGTTGTGATAAAGGAAATTTCTTCCGTTAAAACTGGAAAGAAGCTTTGTGAGAAACTACTTTGTGTTCTGTTAATTCATCTCACAGAGTTACATCTTTCCCACCAAGAAGCCTTTCGCTAGGACTGTTCCTGTGGAATTCGCAAAGTGATATTTGGAAGCCCATAGAGGGCTAGGCTGAAAAAGGAAATATCTTCCGTTAAAAACTGGAAAGAAGCTTTCTGAGAAACTACTTTGTGTTCTGTTAATTCATCTCACAGAGTTACAGCTTTTCCCTCAAGAAGCCTTTCGCTAATACTGTTCTTGTGGAATTTGCAAAGTGAGATTTGTAAGCCCAAAGAGGGCTGTTGTGATAAAGGAAATTTCTTCCGTTAAAAACTGGAAAGAAGCTTTCTGAGAAACTGCTTTGTGATTTGTTAATTCATCTCACAGAGTTACAGCTTTCCCTTCAAGAAGCCTTTCTGTAAGACTGTTCTTGTGGAATTTCCAAAGTGATATTTGGGAGCCCATTGAGGGCTACGGTGAAAAAGGAGATACCGAAGGATAAAAACTAGAAAGAAGCTTTCTGAGAAACTACTTTGTGTTCTGTTAATTCCTCTCACAGAGTTACATCTTTCCCTTCAAGAACTCTTTCGCTAAGGCTGTTCTTGGGGATGTGGCAAAGTGATATTTCGAAGCCCATAGAGGGCTATGCTGAAAAAGGAAATATCTTCCGTTAAAAACTGGAAAGAAGCTTTCTGAGAAACTGCTTTGTGTTCTGTTAATTCATCTCACAGAGTGACAGCTTTCCCTTCAACAAGCCTTTCACTAATAGTGTTCTTGTGGAAGTGGCAAAGTGATATTTGGAAGCCCATAGAGGGCTATGCTGAAAAAGGAAATATCTTCCGTTAAAAACTGGAAAGAAGCTTTCTGAGAAACTGCTTTGTGTTCTGTTAATTCATCTCACAGAGTTACAGCTTTGCCACCAAAAGCCATTCGCTAAGGCTGTTGTTGTGGAATTGGCAAAATGATATTTGGAAGCCCTTAGCGGGCTCTGGTGAAAAAGCAAATATCTTCCGTTAAAAACTGGAAAGAAGCTTTGTGAGAAACTGCTTTGTGTCTGTTAATTCATCTCACAGTGTTACATCTTTCCCTTGAAGAAGCCTTTCTCTAAGGCTGTTCTTGTGGAATTGGTAAAGTTATATTTGGCAGCCCGTAGAGGGCTATGGTGAAAAAGCAAATATCTTCCGTTAAAAACTGGAAAGAAGCTTTCTGAGAAACTGCTTTGTGTTCTGTTAATTCATCTCACAGAGTTCCAGCTTTGCCTTCAAGAAGCCTTTCGCTACGGCTGTTCTTTTGGAATTGGTAAAGTGATATTTGGAAGCCCATATAGGGCTATGGTGAAAAAGCAAATAGCTTTCGTTAAAAACTGGAAAGAAACCTTCTGAGAAACGGCTTTGTGTTCTGTTAATTCATCTCACAGTGTTACATCTTTCCCTTGAAGAAGCCTTTCTAAGGCTGTTCTTGTGGAATTGGTAAAGTTATATTTGGCAGCCATAGAGGGCTATGGTGAAAAACAAATATCTTCCGTTAAAAACTGGAAAGAAGCTTTCTGAGAAACTGCTTTGTGTTCTGTTAATTCATCTCACAGAGTTCCAGCTTTGCCTTCAAGAAGCCTTTCGCTACGGCTGTTCTTTTGGAATTGGTAAAGTGATATTTGGAAGCCCATATAGGGCTATGGTGAAAAAGCAAATAGCTTTCGTTAAAAACTGGAAAGAAACCTTCTGAGAAACGGCTTTGTGTTCTGTTAATTCATCTCACAGAGTTACAGCTTTCCATTCAAGAAGCCTTTCACTAAGGCTGTTCTTGTGGAATTTGAAAACTGATATTTCTAAGCCCATAGAGGGCTAGGGTTGAAAAGGAAATATCTTCCGTTAAAACTGGAAAGAAGCTTTCTGAGAAACTGCTTTGTGTTCTGTTAATTCATCTCAGAAAGTTACATCTTTCCCTTCAAGAAGCCTTTCGCTATGGCTGCTCTTGTGGAATTGGCAAAGTGATATTTGGAAGCCCATAGAGGGCTATGGTGAAAAAGGAAATATCTTCCGTTTAAAACTGGAAAGAAGCTTTCTGAGAAACTGCTTTGTGTTCTGTTAATTCATCTCACAGAGATACAGCTTTCCCTTCAAGAAGCCTTTCGCTAAGGCTGTTCTTGTGGAAGTGGCCAAGTGATATTTGGAAGCCCAAAGAGGGCTATGGTGAAAAGGGAAATATCTTCCGTTAAAGAGTGGAAAGAAGCTTTCTGAGAAACTGTTTGTGTTCTGTTAATTCATCTCACAGAGTTACATCTTTCCCTTCAAGAAGCCTTTCACTAAGGCTGTTCTTGTGGCATTGGCAAAGTGATATTTGGAAGCCCATAGAGGGCTATGGTGAAAAAGGAATTATCTTCTGTTAAAAACTGGAAAGAAGCTTTCTGAGAAACTGCTTTGTGTTCTGTTAATTCATCTCACAGAGTTACATCTTTCCCTTCAAGAAGCCTTTCGCTAAGGCTGTTCTTGTGGAAGTGGAAAGTGATGTTTGGAAGCCCATAGAGGGCTATGGTGAAAAAACGAAATATCTTCCGTTAAAAACTGGAGAGAAGCCCTCTGAGAAACTGCTTTGTGTTCTCTTAATTCATCTCACCGAGTTACAGCTTTCCACTCAAGAAGCCTTTTGCTAAGACTGTTCTTGTGGAATTTGCCATGTGATATTTGGAAGCCCATAGAGGGCTAAGTTAAAAAGGAAATATCTTCCGTTAAAAACTGGAAAGAAGCTTTCTCAGAAAGTGCTTTGTGTTCTGTTAATTCATCTCACAGGGTTACATCTTTCCTTTCAAGAAGCCTTTCACTAAGGCTGTTCTTGTGGAACAGGCAAAGTGATATTTGGAAGCCCATAGAGGGCTATGCTGAAAAAGGAAATATCGTCCGTTAAAAATTGGAAAGAAGCTTTCTGAGAAACTGCTTTGTGTTCTGTTAATTCATCTCAAATAGTTACAGCTTTCCCTTCAAGAAGCCTTTCGCTAAGGCTGTTGTTCTGGAATTGGCAAAGTGATATTTGGAAGCCCCTAGAGGGCTATGATGAAAAAGGAAATATCTTCCGTTAAAAACTGGAAAGAAGCTTTCTGAGAAACTGCTTTGTGTTCTGTTAATTCGTCTCACAGAGTTACATCTTTCCCTTCAAGAAGCCTTTTCGCTAAGGCTCTTCTTTTGGAATTGGCAAAGTGATATTTGGAAGCCCGTAGAGGGCTATGGTGAAAAAGCAAATAGCTTCCGTTAAAAACTGGAGAGAAGCCCTCTGAGAAACTGGTTTGTGTTCTCTTAATTCATCTCACGGAGTTACAGCTTTCCACTCAAGAAGCCTTTTGCTAAGACTGTTCTTGTGGAATTTGCCATGTGATATTTGGAAGCCCATAGAGGGCTATGGTTAAAAAGGAAATATCTTCCGTTAAAAACTGGAAAGAAGCTTTCTGAGAAACTGCTTTGTGTTCTGTTAATTCATATCACAGAGTTACATCTTTCCTTTCAAGAAGCCTTTCGCTAAGGCTGTTCTTGTGGAATTGGCAAAGTGATATTTGGAAGCCCATAGAGGGCTGTGGTGAAAAAGGAAATATCTTCCGTTAAAAACTGGAAAGAAGCCCTCTGAGAAACTGCTTTGTGTTCTGTTAATTCATCTCACAGAGTTACAGCTTTTCACTAAAGAAGCCTTTCGCTAAGGCTGTTCTTGTGGAAGGGGCAAAGTGATATTTGGAAGCCCATAGAGGGCTCTGGTGAAAAAGGAAATATCTTCTGTTAAAAACTGGAAAGAAGCTTTCTGAGAAACTGCTTTGTGTTCTGTTAATTCATCTCACAGAGTTACAGCTTTCACTTCAAGAAGCCTTTCACTAAGGCTGTTCTTGCGGAAGTGGCAAAGTGATATTTGTAAGCACACAGAGGGCTATGGTGAAAAAGGAAATACCTTCCGTTAAAAACTGGAAAGAAACTTTCTGAGAAACTGCTTTGTGTTCTGTTAATTCATCTCACAGAGTTACATCTTTCCCTTCAAGAAGCCTTTCGCTAAGGATGTTCTTCTGGAAGTGGCAAAGGGATATTTGAAACCCATAGAGGGCTCCGGTGAAAAAGGAAATATCTTCCGTTAAAAACTGGAGAGAAGCTCTCTGAGAAACTGCTTTGTGTTCTGTTAATTCATCTCACAGAGTTACAGCTTCCCATTCAAGAAGCCTTACGCTAAGACTGTTCTTGTGGAGTTTCCAGGTGATATTTGGAAGCCCATAGAGGGCTATCGTGAAAAATGAAATATCTTCCGTTAAAAACTGAAAAGAAGCTTTCTGAGAAACTGCTTTGTGTTCTGTTAATTCATCTCAGAAAGTTACATATTTCCCTTCAAGAAGCCTTTCGCTACGGCTCTTCTTGTGGAATTTGAAAAGTGATATTTGGAACCCCATAGAGGGCTATGGTAAAAAAGGAAACATTTTCCGTTAAAAACTGGAAAGAAGCTTTCTGAGAAACTGCTTTGTGTTCTGTTAATTCATCTCACATAGTTACAGCTTTCCCTTCAAGAAGCCTTTCGCTAAGGCTGTTGTTGTGGAATTGGCAAAGGGATAATTGGAAGCCCTTAGAGGGCTATGGTGAAAAAGTAAATATCTTCCGTTAAAAACTGGAGAGAAGCCCTCTGAGAAACTGCTTTGTGTTCTGTTAATTCATCTCAAAGAGTTACAGGTTTCCATTCAAGAAGCCTTTTGCTAAGACTGTTCTTGTGGAATTTGCAAAGTGATATTTGGAAGCCCAGAGAGGGCTACAGTGAAAAAGGAAATATCTTCCGTTAAACACTGGAAAGAAGCTTTCTGAAAAACTGCTTTGTGTTCCGTTAATTCATCTCACAAAGTTACAGCTTTCCTTCAAGAAGCCTTTCGCTAAGGCTGTTGTTGTGGAATTGGCAAAGGGATAATTGGAAGCCCTTAGAGGCTATGGTGAAAAAGTAAATATCTTCCGTTAAAAACTGGAGAAGCCCTCTGAGAAACTGCTTTGTGTTCTGTTAATTCATCTCAAGAGTTACAGGTTTCCATTCAAGAAGCCTTTGCTAAGACTGTTCTTGTGGAATTTGCAAAGTGATATTTGGAAGCCCAGAGGGCTACAGTGAAAAGGAAATATCTTCGTTAAACACTGGAAAGAAGCTTTCTGAAAAACTGCTTTGTGTTCCGTTAATTCATCTCACAAAGTTACAGCTTTCACTTCAAGAAGCCTTTCGCTAAGGCTGTTCTTGTGGAATTGGAAGAGTGATATTTGGAAGCCCATAGAGGGCTATTGTGAAAAAGGAAATATCTTCCGTTACAAACTGGAAAGAAGCTTTCTGAGAAACTGCTTTGTGTTCTGTTAATTCATCTCACAGAGTTACAGCTTTCCTTCAAGAAGCCTTTCTCTAAGGCTGTTCTTGTGGAAGTGGCAAAGTGATATTTGGAAGCCCATAGAGGGCTATGGTGAAAAAGGAAATATCTTCCGTTAAAAACTGGAAAGAAGCTTTCAGAGAAACTGCTTTGTGTTCTGTTAATTCATCTCACAGAGTTACAGCTTTCCCCTCAAGAAGCCTTTGGCTAATACTGTTCTTGTGGAATTTGCAAAGTGAGATTTGTAAGCCCATAGAGGGCTATTGTGATAAAGGAAATATCTTCCGTTAAAAACTGGAAAGAAGCTATCTGAGAAACTGCTTTGTGATCTGTTAATTCATCTCACAGAGTGACAGCTTTCCCGTCAAGAAGCCGTTCGCTAAGACTTTTCTTGTGGAAGTGGCAAAGTGATATTTGGAAGCCCATAGGGGGCTATGGTTAAAAAGGAAATATCTTTCATTAAAAACTAGAAAGAAGCTTTCTGAAAAACTGCTTTGTGTTCCGTTAATTCGTCTCACAAAGTTACAGCTTTCACTTCAAGAAGCCTTTCGCTAAGGCTGTTCTTGTGGAATTGGAAAAGTGATATTTGGAACCCCTTAGAGGGCTATTGTGAAAAAGGAAATATCTTCCGTTACAAACTGGAAAGAAGCTTTCTGAGAAACT
The DNA here is from genome assembly GCA_023783455.1 of Erythrocebus patas. Classification (NCBI taxonomy): domain Eukaryota; kingdom Metazoa; phylum Chordata; class Mammalia; order Primates; family Cercopithecidae; genus Erythrocebus; species Erythrocebus patas. The sequence goes on from JAKFHT010004079.1 coordinate 192,718, forward strand.
GCTTTGTGTTCTGTTAATTCATCTCACAGAGTTACAGCTTTCCTTCAAGAAGCCTTTCTCTAAGGCTGTTCTTGTGGAAGTGGCAAAGTGATATTTGGAAGCCCATAGAGGGCTATGGTGAAAAAGGAAATATCTTCCGTTAAAAACTGGAAAGAAGCTTTCAGAGAAACTGCTTTGTGTTCTGTTAATTCATCTCACATAGTTACAGCTTTCCCTTCAAGAAGCCTTCCGCTAAGGCTGTTGTTGTGGAATTGGCAAAGTGATATTTGGAATCCCTTAGAGGGCTATGGTGAAAAAGTAAATATCTTCCGTCAAACACTGGAAAGAAGCTTCCTGAGAAACTGCTTTGTGTTCTCTTAACTCATCTCACAGAGTTACATCTTTCCCTTCAGGAAGCCTTTCGCTAAGGCTGTTCTTGTGGAATTGGTAAAGTGATATTTCCAAGCCCGTAGAGGGCTATGGCGAAAAAGCAAATAGCTTCCGTTAAAACTGGAAGGAAGCTTTCTGAGAAACTGCTTTGTGTACTGTTAATTCATCTCAGAAAGTTACGTCTTTCCCTTCATGAAGTCTTTCGCTAAGGCTGTTTTTCTGGAAGTAGCAAAATTATATTTGGAAGCCCATAGAGGGCTATGGTGAAAAACGAAATATCTTCCATTAAAAACTGGAAAGAAGCTTTCTGAGAAACTGCTTTGTGTTCTCTTAATTCATATCACAGAGTTACAGCTTTCCCCTCTAGAAGCCTTTCACTAAGACAGTTCTTGTGGAATTTGCAAAGTGAGATTTGTAAGCCCAAAGAGGGCTGTTGTGATAAAGGAAATTTCTTCCGTTAAAAACTGGAAAGAAGCTTTCTGAGAAACTGCTTTGTGTTCTGTTAATTCATCTCACAGAGTTACAGCTTCCCATTCAAGAAGCCTTACGCTAAGACTGTTCTTGTGGAGTTTTCCAGTGATATTTGGAAGCCCATAGAGGGCTATCGTGAAAAATGAAATATCTTCCGTTAAAAACTGAAAAGAAGCTTTCTGAGAAACTGCTTTGTGTTCTGTTAATTCATCTCAGAAAGTTACATCTTTCCCTTCAAGAAGCCTTTCGCTAAGGCTGTTCTTGTGGAATTTGAAAAGTGATATTTGGAAGGCCATAGAGGGCTATGGTGAAAAAGGAAACATCTTCCGTTAAAAACTGGAAAGAAGCTTTCTGAGAAACTGCTTTGTGTTCTGTTAATTCATCTCACAGAGTTACATCTTTCCTTTCAAGAAGCCTTTCGCTAAGGCTCTTCTTGTGGAATTGGTAAAGTTATATTTGGAAGCCCGTAGAGGGCTAAGGTGAAAAAGCAAATAGCTTCCGTTAAAAACTGGAGAGAAGCCCTCTGAGAAACTGCTTTGTGTTCTGTTAATTCATCTCACAGCGTTACAGGTTTCCACTCAAGAAGCCTTTTGCTAAGACTGTTCTTGTGGAATTTGCAAAGTGATATTTGGAAGCCCATAGAGGGCTACGGTGAAAAAGGAAATATCTTCCGTTAAAAACTGGAAAGAAGCTTTCTGAGAAACTGCTTTGTGTTCTGTTAATTCATCTCACAAAGTTACAGCTTTCCCTTCAAGAAGCCTTTCGCTAAGGCTGTTCTTGTGGAATTGGAAAAGTGATATTTGGAAGCCCTTAGAGGGCTATGGTGAAAAAGGAAATATCTTCCTTTAAAAACTGGAAAGAAGCTTTCTGAGAAACTGCTTTGTGTTCTGTCAATTTCTTCTCACAGAGTTACAGCTTTCCACTCAAGAAGCCTTTCTGTAAGACTGTTCTTGTGGAATTTGCAAAGTGATATTTGGGAGGAAATAGATGGCTATGGTGAAAAAGGAGATATCGTAGGATTAAAACTGGAATGAAGCTTTCTGAGAAATTGCTTTGTGTTCTGTTAATTCATCTCACAGAGTTACATCTTTCCCTTCAAGAAGCCTTTCGCTAACGCTGTCCTTGTGGAAGTGGCAATGTGATATTTGGAAGCCTATAGAGGGCTATGGTGAAAAAGGAAATATCTTCCGTTCAAAACTGGAAAGAAGCTTTCTGAGAAACTGCTTTATGTTCTGTTAATTCATCTCACAGAGTTACAGCTTTCCCCTGAAGAAGTCTTTCGCTAAGACTCTTCTTGTGGAAGGGGCAAAGTGATATTTGGAAGGCCATAGACGGCTATGGTGAAAAAGAAAATATCTTCCGTTACAAACTGGAAAGAAGCTTTCTGAGAAACTGCTTTGTGTTCTGTTAATTCATCTCACAGAGTTACAGCTTTCCTTCAAGAAGCCTTTCTCTAAGGCTGTTCTTGTGGAAGTGGCAAAGTGATATTTGGAAGCCCATAGAGGGCTATGCTGAAAAAGGAAATATCTTCCTTTAAAACTGGAAAGAGGCTTTCGAGAAACTGCTCTGTGTTCTGTTAATTCATCTCACATAGTTACAGCTTTCCCTTCAAAAAGCCTTTCGCTAAGGCTGTTCTTGTGGAATTGGCAAAGTGATATTTGGAAGCCCTTAGAGGGCTATATAGAAAAAGAAAATATCTTCCGTTTAAAACTGGAAGGAAGCTTTATGAGAAACTGCTTTGTGTTCTGGCAATTCATCTCATAGAGTTACAGCTTTCCACTCAATAAGGCTTTCTGTAAGACTGTTCTTGTGGAATTTGCAAAGTGATATTTGGGATCCCATAGAGGGCTATGGTAAAAAAGGAAATATCTTCCGTTGAAAACTGGAAAGAAGCTTTCTGAGAAATTGCTTTGTGTTCTGTTAATTCATCTCACAGAGTTACATCTTTCCTTCAAGAAGCCTTTCTGTAAGACTGTTCTTGTGGAAGTGGCAAAGTGATATTTGGGATCTCATAGAGGCTATGGTGAAAAGGAAATATCTTCCGTTAAAAACTGGAAACAAGCTTTCTGAGAAACTGCTTTGTGTTCTGTTAATTCATCTCACAGAGTTACAGCTTTCCCCTCAAGGAGCCTTTCGCCAATACTGTTCTTGTGGAATTGGCAAAGTGATATTTGGAGCCCATTGAGGACTATGGTGAAAAAGGACATATCTTCCGTTCAAAACTGGAAAGAAGCTTTCTGAGAAACTGCTTTGTGTTCTGGCAGTTCATCTCACAGAGTTACAGCTTTCCACTCAATAAGCCTTTCTGTAAGACTGTTCTTCCTGAATTTGCAAAGTGATATTTGGGATCTCATAGAGGGCTATGGTAAAAAAGGAAATATCTTCCGTTAAAAACTGGAAAGAAGCTTTCGGAGAAATTGCTTTGTGTTCTGTTAATTCATCTCACAGAATTACATCTTTCCCTTCTAGAAGCCTTTCGCTAAGGCTGTCCTTGTGGAAGTGGCAAAGTGATAATTGCAATCCCATAGAAGGCTATGGTGAAAAAGGAAATATCTTCCGTTAAAAACTGGAAAGAAGCTTTCTGAGAAACTGCTTTGTGTTCTGTTAATTCATTTCACAGAGTTACAGCTTTCCCCTCAAGAAGCCTTTCGCTACTACTGTTCTTGTGGAATTTTCAAAGTGAGATTTGTAAGCCCTTAGAGGGCTATTGTGATAAAGGAAATATCTTCCGTTAAAAACTGGAAAGAAGCTTTCTGAGAAACTGCTTTGTGTTCTGTCAATTCATCTCACAGAGTTACAGCTTTCCACTCAAGAAGCCTTTCTGTAAGACTGTTCTTCTGGAATTTGCAAAGTGATATTTGGGAGCCCATAGAGGGCTATGGTGAAAAGGAAATATCTTCCGTTAAAAACTGGAAAGAAGCTTTCTGAGAAACTGCTTTGTGTTCTGTCAATTCATCTCACAGAGTTACAGCTTTCCACTCAAGAAGCCTTTCTGTAAGACTGTTCTTCTGGAATTTGCAAAGTGATATTTGGGAGCCCATAGAGGGCTAAGGTGAAAAAGTAGATATCGTAGGATCAAAACTGGAAAGAAGCTTTCTGAGAAACTGCTTTGTGTTCTGTTAATTCATCTCACAGAGTTACATCATTCCCTTCAAGAAGCCCTTCGCTAGGGCTGTTCTTGTGGAATTGGTAAAGGGATATTTGGAAGCCCTAGAGGGCTATGGTGAAAAAGCAAATATCTTCCGTTAAAAACTGGAAAGAAGCTTTCTGAGAAACTGCTTTGTGTTCTGTTAATTCATCTCACAGAGTTACATGTTTCCCTTCAAGAAGCCTTTCGCTACGGCTGTTCTTTTGGAATTGGTAAAATGATATTTGGAAGCCCTTAGATGGCTATGGTGAAAAAGGAAATACCTTCCGTTAAAAACTGGAAAGAAACCTTCTGAGAAACTGCTTTGTGTTCTGTTAATTCATCTCACAGAGTTACAGCTTTCCATTCAAGAAGACTTTCGCTAAGACTGTTCTTGTGGAATTTGCAAACTGATATTTGGAAGCTAATAGAGGTCTATCGTGAAAAAGGAAATAGCTTCTGTTAAAACTGGAAAGAAGCTTTCTGAGAAACTGCTTGTGTTCTGTTAATTCATCTCACAGAGTTACATCTTTCCTTCAAGAAGCCTTTCACTAAGGCGGTACTTGTGGAAGTGGCAAAGTGATATTTGGAAGCCCTTAGAGGGCTATGGTGAAAAAGTTAATATCTTCCGTTAAAAACTAGAAAGAAGCTTTCTGAGAAACTGCTTTGTGTTCTGTCAATTCCTCTCACAGAGTTACAGCTTTCACCTCAAGAAGCCTTCGCTAAGACTATTCTTATGGAATTTGCAAAGTGATATTTGGGAGCCCATAGAGGGCTATGGTGAAAAAGGAAATATCTTCCGTTAAAAACAGGAAAGAACCTTTCTGAGAAACTGCTTTGTGTTCTGTTAATTCATCTCACAGAGTTACATCTTTCCTTCAAGAAGCCTTTCGCTAAGGCTGTTCTTGTGGAAGTGGCAAAGTGATATTTGGAAGCCCATAGAGGGCTAGGGTGAAAAAGGAAATATCTTCCGTGAAAAACTGGAAAGTAGCTTTCTGAGAAACTGCTTTGTGTTCTGTTAATTCATCTCACAGAGTTACATCTTTCCCTTCAAGAAGCCTTTCGCTATGGCTGTTCTTTTGGAATTGGTAAAGTGATATTTGGAAGCCCTTAGATGGCTATGGTGAAAAAGGAAATACCTTCCGTTAAAAACTGGAAAGAAACCTTCTGAGAAACTGCTTTGTGTTCTGTTAATTCATCTCACAGAGTTACAGCTTTCCATTCAAGAAGACTTTCGCTAAGACTGTTCTTGTGGAATTTGCAAACTGATATTTGGAAGCTAATAGAGGTCTATCGTGAAAAAGGAAATAGCTTCTGTTAAAAACTGGAAAGAAGCTTTCTGAGAAACTGCTCTGTGTTCTGTTAATTCATCTCACAGAGTTACATCTTTCCCTTCAAGAAGCCTTTCACTAAGGCTGTACTTGTGGAAGAGGCAAAGTGATATTTGGAAGCCCATAGAGGGCTATGGTGAAAAAGTTAATATCTTCCGTTAAAAACTAGAAAGAAGCTTTCTGAGAAACTGCTTTGTGTTCTGTCAATTCCTCTCACAGAGTTACAGCTTTCACCTCAAGAAGCCTTTCGCTAAGACTATTCTTATGGAATTTGCAAATTAATATTTGGAAGCCCATAGTGGGCTATGTTGAAAAAGGAAATTATCTTCCGTTAAAAACAGGAAAGAACCTTTCTGAGAATCTGCTTTGCGTTCCGTTAATTCATCTCAGAGAGTTACTTCTTTCACTTCAAGAAGCCTTTCGCTAAGGCTGTTCTTGTGGAAGTGGCAAAGTGATATTTGGAAGCCCATAGAGGGCTATGGTGAAAAAGGAAATATCTTCCGTGAAAAACTGGAAAGTAGCTTTCTGAGAAACTGCTTTGTGTTCTGTTAATTCATCTCACAGAGTTACATCTTTCCTTTCAAGAAGCCTTTCTGTAAGACTCTTCTTGTGGAATTGGCAAAGTGATATTTTAGAGCCCATAGAAGGCTATGGTGAAAAAGGAGATATCGAAGGATAAAAACTTGAAAGAAGCTTTCTGAGAAACTATTTTGTGTTCTGTTAATTCATCTCACAGAGTTACATCTTTCCCATCAAGAAGCCTTTCGCTAACACTGTTCTTGTGGAATTGGCAAAGTGATATTTGGAAGCCCATAGAGGGCTATGGTGAAAAAGGAAATATCTTCCGTTAAAAACTGGAAAGAATCTTTCTGAGAAACTGCTTCGTGTTCTGTTAATTCATCTCGCAGTGTTACAGCTTTCCCCTCAAGAGGCCTTTCATTAAGACTGTTCTTTTGGAATTTGCAATGTGTTATTTAGAAGCCGATTGAGGGCTATGGTGAAAAAGGAAATATCTTCCGTTAAAAACTGGAAAGAAGCTATCTTAGAAACTGCTTTGTGTTCTGTTAATTCACCTCAGAGAGTTACATCTTTCCCTTCAAGAAGTCTTTCGCTAAGACTGTTCTTGTTGAATTGGTAAAGTGATATTTGGAAGTCCATAGAGGGCTATGGTTAAAAAGGAAATATCTTCCGTTAAAAACTGGAAAGAAACCTTCTGAGAAACTGCTTTGTGTTCTGTTAATTCATCTCACAGAGTTACAGCTTTCCCTTCAAGAAGCCTTTCGCTAAGGCTGTTCTTGTGGAATTGGCAAAGTGATATTTGGAAGCCCTTAGAGGCTATGGTGAAAAGTAAATATCTTCCGTTAAAACTGGAAAGAAGCTTTCTGAGAAACTGCTTTGTGTTCTGTCAATTCTTCTCACAGAGTTACATCTTTCCCTTCAAGAAGCCTTTCTGTAAGACTGTTCTTGTGGAATTTGCAAAGTGATATTTGGAAGCCCATAGAGGGCTATGGTGAAAAGGAAATATCTTCAGTTAAAAACTGGAAAGAAGCTTTCTGAGAAATTGCTTTGTGTTCTGTTAATTCATCTCACAGAGTTACAGCTTTCCCTTCAAGAAGCCTTTCGCTAAGGCTGTTCTTGTGGAATTGGCAAAGTGATATTTGGAAGCCCTTAGAGGGCTATGGTGAAAAAGTAAATATCTTCCGTTAAAAACTGGAAAGAAGCTTTCTGAGAAACTGCTTTGTGTTCTGTCAATTCTTCTCACAGAGTTACAGCTTTCCACTCAAGAAGCCTTTCTGTAAGACTGTTCTTGTGGAATTTGCAAAGTGGCATTTGGGAGCCCATAGAGGGCTACGGTGAAAAAGGATAAATCTTAGGATAAAACTGGAAAGAAGCTTTCTGAGAAATTGCTTTGTGTTCTGTTAATTCATCTCACACAGTTACATCTTTCCCTTCAAGAAGCCTTACGCTAACGCTCTCCTTGTCAAAGTGGCAAAGTGATATTTGGAAGCCCATAGAGGGCTATGGTGAAAAAGGAAATATCTTCCGTTAAAAACTGGAAAGAAGCTTTCAGAGAAACTGCTTTGTGTTCAGTTAATTCATCTCACAGAGTTACAGCTTTCCCCTCAAGAAGCCTTTCTGTAAGACTGTTCTTGTGGAATATGCAAAGTGATATTTGGGAGCCCATAAAGGGCTACGGTGAAATAGGAGATATCGTAGGATAAAAACTGGAAAGAAGCTTTCTGAGAAACTGCTTTGTGTTCTGTTAATTCATCTCACAGAGTTACATCTTTCCCTGCAGAAACCTTTCGCTAAGGCTGTCCTTGTGGAAGTGGCAAAGTGATATTTGGAAGCCCATAGAGGGCTATGGTGAAAAAGGAAATATCTTCCGTTAAAAACTGGAAAGAAGCTTTCTGAGAAACTGCTTTGTGTTCTGTTAATTCGTCTCACAGAGTTACATCTTTCCTTTCAAGATGCCTTTCTGTAAGACTGTTCTTGTGGAATTGGCAAAGTGATATTTGGAAGCCCATAGAGGGCTATGGTGAAAAAGGAAATATCTTCCTTTAAAAACTGGAAAGAAGCTTTCTGAGAAACTGCTTGGTGTTCTGTTAATTCTTCTCACAGAGTAACAGATTTCCACTCAAGAAACCTTTTTCTTGGACTGTTCTTGTGGAATTTGCAGAGTGATATTTGGAAGCCCATAGAGGGCTATGGTGAAAAAGGAAATATCTTCCGTTAAAAACTGGAAAGAAGCTTTCTGAGAAACTGCTTTGTGTTCTGTTAATTCATCTCACAGAGTTACATCTTTCACTTCAAGAAGCCTTTCGCAAAGGCTGTTCTTGTCGAATTGGCAAAGTGATATTTGGAAGCCCTTAGAGGGCTATGGTGAAAAAGGAAATATCTTCCGTTCAAAACTGGAAAGAAGCTTTCTGAGAAACTGCTTTGTGTTCTTTTAATTCATCTCACAGCGTTATCTCTTTCCCTTCAATAGGCCTTTCGCTAAGTCTGTTCTTGTGGAATTGGCAAAGTGATATTTGGAAGCCCATAGAGGGCTATGCTGGAAAAGGAAATATCTTCCGTTCAAAACTGTAAAGAAGCGTTCTGAGAAACTGCTCTGTGTTCTGTTAATTCATCTCACAGAGTTACATCTTTCCCTTCAAGAAGCCTTTCGCTAAGGCTGTTCTTGTGGAGGTGGCAAAGTGATAGTTGGAAGCCCATAGACGGCTATGGTGAAAAAGGAAATATCTTCCGTTCAAAACTGGAAAGAAGCTTTCTGAGAAACTGCTTTGTGTTCTGTTAATTCCTCTCACAGAGTTAAAGCTTTCACCTCAAAAAGCCTTTCGCTAAGACTGTTCTTATGGAATTTCCAAATAGATATTTGGAAGCCCATAGTGGGCTGTGGTGAAAAGGAAATATCTTCCGTTAAAAACTGGAAAGAAGCTTTGTGAGAAACTGCTTTGCGTTCTGTCAATTCATCTCACAGAGTTACATCTTTCCCTTCAAGAAACCTTTCACTAAGGCTGTTCTTGTGGAATTGGCAAAGTGATATTTGGAAGCCCATAGAGGGCTATGGTGAAAAAGGAAATATCTTCCGTTAAAAACTGGAAAGAAGCTTTCTGAGAAACTGCTTTGTGTTCTGTTAATTTATCTCACAGAGTTACAGCTTTCCCCTCAAGAAGTCTTTCGCTAATACTGTTCTTATGGAATTTGCAAAGTGAGATTTGTAAGCCTTTAGATGTCTATTGTGATAAAGGAAATATCTTCCGTTAAAAACTGGAAAGAAGCTTTCTGAGAAACTGCTTGTGATCTGTTAATTCATCTCACAGAGTTACAGCTTTCCCCTCAAGAAGCCTTTCGCTAAGACTGTTCTTGTGGAAGTGGCAAAGTGATATTTGGAAGCCCATAGAGGGCTATGGTGAAAAAGGAAATATCTTCCGTTAAAAACTGGAAAGAAGCTTTCTGAGAAACTGCTCTGTGTTCTGTTAATTCATCTCACAGAGTTATATCTTTCCCTTCAGGAAGCCTTTCGCTAAGGCTGTTCTTGTTGAATTGACAAAGTGATATTTGGAAACCCATAGATGGCTATGGTGAAAAAGGAAATATCATCCGTTAAAAACTGGAAAGAAGCTTTCTGAGAAACTGCTTTGTGTTCTGTTAAATCATCTCACAGAGTTGCATCTTTCCCTTCAAGAAGCCTTTCGGAAACAGTGTTCTTGTGTAATTGGTAGAGTGATATTTGGAAGCCCATAGAGGGCTATGGTGAAAAAGGAAGTATCTTCTGTTCAAAACTGGAAAGAAGCTTTCTGAGAAACTGCTCTGTGTTCCTTTAATTCATCTCACAGAGTTACATCTTTCCCTTCAAGAAGCCTTTCGCTAATGCTATTCTTGTGGAAATGGCAAAGTGATATTTGGAAGCCCATCGAGGGCTAAGGTGAAAAGGAAATATCTTCCGTTAAAACTGGAAAGAAGCTTTCTGAGAAACTGCTCTGTGTTCTGTTAATTCATCTCAGAGTTACATCTTTCCCTTCAAGGAGCATTTCTCTAAGGCTGTTCTTTTGGAAATGGCAAAGTGATATTTGGAAGCCCACAGAGGGCTACAGTGAAAAAGGAAATATCTTCCGTTCAAAACTGGAAAGAAGCTTTCTGAGAAACTGCTCTGTGTTCTGTTAATTCATCTCACAGAGTTACATCTTTCCCTTCAAGAAGCCTTTCGCTAAGGCTGTTCTTGTGGAATTGGCAAAGTGACATTTGGAGCCCATAGAGGGCTATGGTGAAAAAGGAAATATCTTCCGTTCAAAACTGGAAAGAAGCTTTCTGAGAAACTGCTCTGTGTTCTGTTAATTCATCTCATAGAGTTACATCTTTTCCTTCAAGAAGCCTTTCGTAAAGGCTGTTCTTGTGGAATTGGCAAAGGGATATTTCGAAGCCCATAGAGGGCTACGGTGAAAAAGGAAATATCTTCCGTTCAAAACTGGAAAGAAGCTTTCTGAGAAACGGCTCTGTGTTCTGTTAATTCATCTCACAGAGTTACATCTTTCCCTTCAAGAAGCCTTTCGCTAACGCTGTTCTTGTGGAATTGGCAAAGTGATATTTGGAAGCCCATAGAGGGCTATGGTGAAAGAGGAAATATCTTCCGTTCAAAACTGGAAAGAAGCTTTCAGAGAAACTGCTCTGAATTCTGTTAATTCATCTCACAGAGTTACATCTTTCCCTTCAAGAAGCTTTTCGCAAAGGTTGTTCTTGTGGAATTGGCAAAGTGATATTTGGAAGCCCATCGAGGGCTAAGGTGAAAAAGAAAGTATCTTCCGTTTAAAACTGGAAAGAAGCTTTCTGAGAAACTGCTCTGTGGTCTGTTAATTCATCTCACAGAGTTACATCTTTTTCTTCAAAGAGCCTTTCGCTAAGGCTGTTCTTGTGGAATTGGCAAAGTGATATTTGGAAGCCCACAGAGGGCTACAGTGAAAAAGGAAATATCTTCCGTTGAAAACTGGAAAGAAGCTTTCTGAGAAACTGCTCTGTGTTCTGTTAATTCATCTCACAGAGTTACATCTTTCCCTTGAAGAAGCCTTTCGCTAAGGCTGTTCTTGTGGAATTGGCAAAGTGATATTTGGAAGCCCATCGAGGGCTAAGGTGAAAAAGGAAATATCTGCGTTTAAAACTGGAAACAAGCTTTCTGAGAAACTGCTCTGTATTCTGTTAATTCATCTCACAGAGTTACAACTTTCCCTTCAAGGAGCCTTTCGCTAAGGCTGTTCTTGTGGAATTGGCAAAGTGATATTTGGAAGCCCACAGGGGGCTACGGTGTAAAAGGAAATATCTTCCGTTAAAAACTGGAAAGAAGCTTTCTGAGAAACTGCTCTGTGTTCTGTTAATTCATCTCACAGAGTTACATCTTTCCCTTCAAGAAGCCTTTCGCTAAGGCTGTTTTTGTGGAATTGGCAAAGTGATATTTGGAACCCCTAGAGGGCTACGGTGAAAAAGGAAATATCTTCCGTTCAAAACTGGAAAGAAACTTTCTGAGAAACTGCTTTGTGTTCTGTTAATTCATCTCACAGAGTTACATCTTTCCTTCAAGAAGCCTTTCGCTGAGGCTGTTCTTGTGGAATTGGCAAAGTGATATTTGGAAGCCCACAGAGGGCTACAGGAAAAAGGAAATATCTTCCGTTCAAAACTGGAAAGAAGCTTTCTGAGAAACTGCTCTGTGTTCTGTTAATTCATCTCACAGAGTTACATCTTCCCTTCAAGAAGCCTTTCGCTAAGGCTGTTCTTGTGGAATTGGCAAAGTGATATTTGGAACCCCTAGAGGGCTACGGTGAAAAAGGAAATATCTTCCGTTAAAAACTGGAAAGAAACTTTCTGAGAAACTGCTCTGTGTTCTCTTAATTCATCTCACAGAGTTACATCTTTCCTTTCAAGAAGCCTTTCGCTAAGGCTGTTCTTGTGGAATTGGCAAAGTGATATTTGGAAGTCCATAGAGGGCTACGGTGAAAAGGAAATATCTTCCGTTCAAAACTGGAAAGAAGCTTTCTGAGAAACTGCCCTGTGTTCTGTTAATTCATCTCACAGAGTTACATCTTTCCTTCAAGAAGCCTTTCGCTGAGGCTGTTCTTGTGGAATTGGCAAAGTGAAATTTGGAAGCCCATAGAGGGCTACGTTGAAAAAGGAAATATCTTCCGTTCAAAACTGGAAAGAAGCTTTCTGAGAAACTGCTCTGTGTTCTGTTAATTCATCTCACAGAGTTACATCTTTCCCTTCAAGAAGCCTTTCGCTAAGGGTGTTCCTGTGTAATTGGCAAAGTGACATTTGGAGCCCATAGAGGGCTATGGTGAAAAGGAAATCTCTTCCGTTCAAAACTGGAAAGAAGCTTTCTGAGAAACTGCTCTGTGTTCTTTTAATTCATCTCATAGAGTTACATCATTTCCTTCAAGAAGCCTTTCGTATAGGCTGTTCTTGTGGAATTGGCAAAGGATATTTGGAAGCCCATAGAGGGCTACGGTGAAAAGGAAATATCTTCCGTTCAAAACTGGAAAGAAGCATTCTGAGAAACGGCTCTGTGTTCTGTTAATTCATCTCAGAGTTACATCTTTCCTTCAAGAAGCTTTTCGCAAAGGTTGTTCTTGTGGAATTGGCAAAGTGATATTTGGAAGCCCATCGAGGGCTAAGGTGAAAAAGAAAATATCTTCCTTTAAAACTGGAAAGAAGCTTTCTGAGAAACTGCTCTGTGTTCTGTTAATTCATCTCACAGAGTTACATCATTCTCTTCAAGAAGCCTTTCGCTAAGGCTGTTCTTGTGGAATTGGCAAAGTGATATTTGGAACCCCTAGAGGGCTACGGTGAAAAAGGAAATATCTTCCGTTCAAAACTGGAAAGAAACTTTCTGAGAAACGGCTCGGTGTTCTGTTAATTCATCTCACAGAGTTACATCTTTCCCTTCAAGAAGCCTTTCGCTAAGGCTGTTATCGTGGAATTGGCAAAGGGATATTTGGAAGCCCATAGAGGGCTATGTTGAAAAAGGAAATATCTTCCGTTCAAAACCGGAAAGAAGCTTTCTGAGAAACTGCTCTGTGTTCTGTTAATTCATCTCACACAGTTACATCATTCCGTTCAATAAGCCTTTCGCTAAGGCTGTTCTTGTGTAATTGGCAAAGGGATATTTGGAAGCCCATAGAGGGCTATGGTGAAAGAGCAAATATCTTCCGTTCAAAATTGGAAAGAAGCTTTCTGAGAAACTGCTCTGTGTTGTGTTAATTCATCTCACAGAGTTACATCTTTCCCTTCAAGAAGCCTTTCGCTAAGGCTGTTCTTGTGGAATTGGGAAAGTGATATTTGGAAGCCCATAGAGGGCTAGGTGAAAAAGGAAATATCTTCCGTTCAAAACTGGAAAGAAGCTTTCTGAGAAACTGCTCTGTGTTCTGTTACTTCATCTCACAGAGGTACATCTTTCCCTTTAAGAAGCCTTTCGCTAAGGCTGTTCTTGTGGAATTGGCAAAGTGATATTTGGAAGCCCATAGAGGGCTACAGTGAAAAAGGAAATATCTTCCGTTCAAAACTGGAAAGAAACTTTCTGAGAAACTGCTCTGTGTTCTATTAATTCATCTCACAGAGTCAAATGTTTCCCTTCAAGAAGCCTTTCGCTAATGCTGTTCTTGTGGAATTGGCAAAGGGATATTTGGAAGCCCATAGAGGGCTACGGTGAAAAAGGAAATATCTTCCGTTCAAAACTGGAAAGAAGCTTTCTGAGAAACTCCTCTGTGTTCTGTTAATTCATCTCACAGAGTTACATCTTTCCGTTCTATAAGCCTTTCGCTAAGGCTGTTCTTGTGTAATTGGCAAAGGGATATTTGGAAGCCCACAGAGGGCTATGGTGAAAGAGGAAATATCTTCCGTTCAAAACTGGAAAGAAGCTTTCTGGGAAACTGGTCTGTGTTCTGTTAATTTATCTCAAAGAGTTACATCTTTCCGTTCAAGAAGCCTTTCGCTAAGGCTGTTCTTCTGTAATTGGCAAATTGATATTTGGAAGCCCATAGAGGGCTATGGTGAAAGAGGAAATATCTTCCGTTCAAAACTGGAAAGAAGCTATCTGAGAAACTGCTCTGTGTTCTGTTAATTCATCTCACAGAGTTACATCTTTCCCTTCAAGAAGCCTTTCGCTAAGGCTGTTCTTGTGGAATTGGCAAAAAGATATTTGGAACCCCATAGAGGACTAAGGTGAAAAAGGAAGTATCTTCCGTTAAAAACTGGAAAGAAGCTTTCTGAGAAAGTGCTCTGTGTTCTGTTAATTCATCTCACAGAGTTACATCTTTCCCTTCAAGAAGCCTTTCGCTAAGGCTGTTCTTGTAGAATTGGCAAAGGGATATTTGGAAGCCCATAGAGGGCTACGGTGAAAAAGGAAATATCTTCCGTTCAAAATTGGAAAGAAGATTTCTGAGAAACTGCTCTGTGTTCTGTTAATTCATCTCACAGAGTTACATCTTTCTCTTCAAGAAGCCTTTCGCTAAAGCTGTTTGTGGAATTGGCAAAGGGATATTTGGAAGCCCATAGAGGGCTATGGTGAAAAAGGAAATAACTTCCGTTCAAAACTGGAAAGAAGCTTTCTGAGAAACTGCTTTGTGTTCTTTAATTCATCTCACAGAGTTACTTCTTTCCCTTCAGAAGCCTTTCGCTAAGGCTGTTCTTGTGGAATTGGCAAAGGATATTTGGAAGCCCATAGAGGCTATGGTGAAAGAGGAAATATCTTCCGTTCAAAACTGGAAAGAAACTTTCTGAGAAACTGCTCTGTGTTCTGTTAATTCATCTCACAGAGTTATATCTTTCCTTCAAGAAGCCTTTTGCTAAGGCTGTTCTTGTGCAATTGGCAAAGGGATATTTGGAATCCCATAGAGGGCTATGGTGAAAAAGGAAATATCTTCCGTTCAAAACCGGAAAGAAGCTTTCTGAGAAACTGCTCTGTGTTCTGTTAATTCATCTCACAGTTACATCATTCCGTTCAAGAAGCCTTTCACTAAGGCTGTTCTTGTGTAATTGGCAAAGGGATATTTGGAAGCCCATAGAGAGCTATGGTGAAAGAGCAAATATCTTCCGTTCAAAATTGGAAAGAAGCTTTCTGAGAAACTGCTCTGTGTTGTGTTAATTCATCTCACAGAGTTACATCTTTCCTTCAAGAAGCCTTTCGCTAAGGCTGTTCTTGTGGAATTGGGAAAGTGATATTTGGAAGCCCATAGAGGGCTATGTGAAAAAGGAAATATCTTCCGTTCAAAACTGGAAAGAAGCTTTCTGAGAAACTGCTCTGTGTTCTGTTACTTCATCTCACAGAGGTACATCTTTCCCTTTAAGAAGCCTTTCACTAAGGCTGTTCTTGTGGAATTGGCAAAGTGATATTTGGAAGCCCATAGAGCGCTACAGTGAAAAAGGAAATATCTTCCGTTCAAAACTGGAAGAAGCTTTCTGAGAAACTGCTCTGTGTTCTATTAATTCATCTCACAGAGTCAAATGTTTCCCTTCAAGAAGCCTTTCGCTAATGCTGTTCTTGCGGAATTGGCAAAGGGATATTTGGAAGCCCATAGAGGGCTACGGTGAAAAAGGAAATATCTTCCGTTCAAAACTGGAAAGAAGCTTTCTGAGAAACTGCTCTGTGTTCTGTTAATTCATCTCACAGAGTTACATCTTTCCGTTCAAGAAGCCTTCGCTAAGGCTGTTCTTGTGAATTGGCAAAGGATATTTGGAAGCCCATAGAGGGCTATGGTGAAAGAGGAAATATCTTCCGTTCAAAACTGGAAAGAAGCTTTCTGAGAAACTGCTCTGTGTTCTGTTAATTCATCTCACAGAGTTACATCTTTCCTTCAGAAGCCTTTCGCTAAGGCTGTTCTTGTGAATTGGCAAAGTGATATTTGGAAGCCCATAGAGCTATGGTGAAAAGGAAATATCTTCCGTTCAAAACTGGAAAGAAGCTTTCTGAGAAACTGCTCTGTGTTCTGTTAATTCATCTCACAGAGTTACATCTTTCCTTCAAGAAGCCTTTCGCTAAGGCTGTTCTTGTGGAATTGGCAAAGTGATATTTGGAAGCCCTAGAGGGCTACGGTGAAAAGGAAATATCTTCCGTTCAAAACTGGAAAAACTTTCTGAGAAAATGCTCTGTGTTCTGTTAATTCATCTCACAGAGTTACATCTTTCCTTCAAGAAGCCTTTCGCTAAGGCTGTTCTTGTGGAATTGGCAAAGTGATATTTGGAAGCCCATAGAGGCTACGGTGAAAAGGAAATATCTTCCGTTCAAAACTGGAAAGAAGCTTTCTGAGAAACTGCTCTGTGTTCTGTTAATTCATCTCACAGAGTTACATCTTTCCCTTCAAGCCTTTCGCTAAGGCTGTTCTTGTGGATTTGGCAAAGTGATATTTGGAAGCCCATAGAGGGCTGTAGTGAAAAGGATATCTTCCGTTCAAAACTGGAAAGAAGCTTTCTGAGAAACTGCTCTGTGTTCTGTTAATTCATCTCACTGAGTTACATCTTTCCCTTCAAGCCTTTCGCTAAGGCTGTTCTTGTGGAATTGGCAAAGTGATATTTGGAAGCCCTAGAGGGCTACGTGAAAAGGAAATATCTTCCGTTCAAAACTGGAAGAAGCTTTCTGAGAAACTGCTCTGTGTTCTGTTAATTCATCTCACAGAGTTACATCTTTCCTTCAGAAGCCTTTCGCTAAGGCTGTTCTTGTGGAATTGGCAAAGTGATATTTGGAAGCCCACAGAGGGCTACGGTGAAAAGGAAATATCTTCCGTTCAAAACTGGAAAGAAGCTTTCTGAGAAACTGCTCTGTGTTCTGTTAATTCATCTCACAGAGTTACATCTTTCCTTCAGAAGCCTTTCGCTAAGGCTGTTCTTGTGGAATTGGCAAAGTGATATTTGGAAGCCCATAGAGGGCTATGGTGAAAAGGAAATATCTTCCGTTCAAAACTGGAAAAAGCTTTCTGAGAAACTGCTCTGTGTTCTGTTAATTCATCTCACAGAGTTACATCTTTCCTTCAAGCCTTTCGCTAAGGCTGTTCTTGTGGAATTGGCAAAGGATATTTGGAAGCCCATAGAGGCTATGGTGAAAGAGGAAATATCTTCCGTTCAAAACTGGAAAGAAGCTTTCTGAGAAACTGCTCTGTGTTCTGTTAATTCATCTCACAGAGTTACATCTTTCCCTTCAAAGCCTTTCGCTAAGGCTGTTCTTGTGGAATTGGCAAAGTGATATTTGGAAGCCCATAGAGGCTATGGTGAAGAGGAAATATCTTCCGTTCAAAACTGGAAAGAAGCTTTCTGAGAAACTGCTCTGTGTTCTGTTAATTCATCTCACAGAGTTACATCTTTCCTTCAAGAAGCCTTTCGCTAAGGCTGTTCTTGTGGAATTGGCAAAGTGATATTTGGAAGCCCATCGAGGGCTATGGTGAAAAAGGAAATATCTTCCGTTCAAAACTGGAAAGAAGCTTTCTGAGAAACTGCTCTGTGTTCTGTTAATTCATCTCACAGAGTTACATCTTTCCCTTCAAAGCCTTTCGCTAAGGCTGTTCTTGTGGAATTGGCAAAGTGATATTTGGAAGCCCATAGAGGGCTATGGTGAAAAAGGAAATATCTTCCGTTCAAAACTGGAAAGAAGCTTTCTGAGAAACTGCTCTGTGTTCTGTTAATTCATCTCACAGAGTTACATCTTTCCTTCAAGAAGCCTTTCGCTAAGGCTGTTCTTGTGGAATTGGCAAAGTGATATTTGGAAGCCCATAGAGGGCTGTGGTGAAAAGGAAATATCTTCCGTTCAAAACTGGAAAGAAACTTTCTGAGAAACTGCTCTGTGTTCTGTTAATTCATCTCACAGAGTTACATCTTTCCCTTCAAAGCCTTTCGCTAAGGCTGTTCTTGTGGAATTGGCAAAGTGATATTTGGAAGCCCATAGAGGGCTATGGTGAAAAGGAAATATCTTCCGTTCAAAAC
Source organism: Erythrocebus patas (assembly GCA_023783455.1). NCBI lineage: Eukaryota > Metazoa > Chordata > Mammalia > Primates > Cercopithecidae > Erythrocebus > Erythrocebus patas. The sequence goes on from JAKFHT010004079.1 coordinate 210,469, forward strand.
TGGAAGAAGCTTTCTGAGAAACTGCTCTGTGTTCTGTTAATTCATCTCACAGAGTTACATCTTTCCCTTCAGAAGCCTTTCGCTAAGGCTGTTCTTGTGGAATTGGCAAAGTGATATTTGGAAGCCCACAGAGGCTATGGTGAAAAGGAAATATCTTCCGTTCAAAACTGGAAGAAGCTTTCTGAGAAACTGCTCTGTGTTCTGTTAATTCATCTCACAGAGTTACATCTTTCCTTCAAGAAGCCTTTCGCTAAGGCTGTTCTTGTGGAATTGGCAAAGTGATATTTGGAAGCCCATAGAGGCTATGGTGAAAAGGAAATATCTTCCGTTCAAAACTGGAAAGAAGCTTTCTGAGAAACTGCTCTGTGTTCTGTTAATTCATCTCACAGAGTTACATCTTTCCTTCAAGAAGCCTTCGCTAAGGCTGTTCTTGTGGAATTGGCAAAGGATATTTGGAAGCCCATAGAGGCTATGGTGAAAAGGAAATATCTTCCGTTCAAAACTGGAAAGAAGCTTTCTGAGAAACTGCTCTGTGTTCTGTTAATTCATCTCACAGAGTTACATCTTTCCTTCAAGAAGCCTTTCGCTAAGGCTGTTCTTGTGGAATTGGCAAAGATATTTGGAAGCCCATAGAGGGCTATGGTGAAAAGGAAATATCTTCCGTTCAAAACTGGAAAAAGCTTTCTGAGAAACTGCTCTGTTCTGTTAATTCATCTCACAGAGTTACATCTTTCCCTTCAAGAAGCCTTTCGCTAAGGCTGTTCTTGTGGAATTGGCAAAGTGATATTTGGAAGCCCATAGAGGGCTATGGTGAAAAAGAAATATCTTCCGTTCAAAACTGGAAAGAAGCTTTCTGAGAAACTGCTCTGTGTTCTGTTAATTCATCTCACAGAGTTACATCTTTCCCTTCAAGAAGCCTTTCGCTAAGGCTGTTCTTGTGGAATTGGCAAAGTGATATTTGGAAGCCCATAGAGGCTATGGTGAAAAGGAAATATCTTCCGTTCAAAACTGGAAAGAAGCTTTCTGAGAAACTGCTCTGTGTTCTGTTAATTCATCTCACAGAGTTACATCTTTCCTTCAAGAAGCCTTTCGCTAAGGCTGTTCTTGTGGAATTGGCAAAGTGATATTTGGAAGCCCATGAGGGCTATGGTGAAAAGGAAATATCTTCCGTTAAAACTGGAAAGAAGCTTTCTGAGAAACTGCTCTGTGTTCTGTTAATTCATCTCACAGAGTTACATCTTTCCTTCAAGAAGCCTTTCGCTAAGGCTGTTCTTGTGGAATTGGCAAAGTGATATTTGGAAGCCCATAGAGGGCTATGGTGAAAAAGGAAATATCTTCCGTTCAAAACTGGAAAGAAGCTTTCTGAGAAACTGCTCTGTGTTCTGTTAATTCATCTCACAGAGTTACATCTTTCCTTCAAGAAGCCTTTCGCTAAGGCTGTTCTTGTGGAATTGGCAAAGGATATTTGGAAGCCCATAGAGGGCTATGGTGAAAAAGAAATATCTTCCGTTCAAAACTGGAAAGAAGCTTTCTGAGAAACTGCTCTGTGTTCTGTTAATTCATCTCACGAGTTACATCTTTCCCTTCAAGAAGCCTTTCGCTAAGGCTGTTCTTGTGGAATTGGCAAAGTGATATTTGGAAGCCCATAGAGGGCTATGTGAAAAAGGAAATATCTTCCGTTCAAAACTGGAAAGAAGCTTTCTGAGAAACTGCTCTGTGTTCTGTTAATTCATCTCAGAGTTACATCTTTCCTTCAAGAAGCCTTTGCTAAGGCTGTTCTTGTGGAATTGGCAAAGTGATATTTGGAAGCCCATAGAGGGCTATGGTGAAAAGGAAATATCTTCCGTTCAAAACTGGAAAGAAGCTTTCTGAGAAACTGCTCTGTGTTCTGTTAATTCATCTCACTGAGTTACATCTTTCCTTCAAGAAGCCTTTCGCTAAGGCTGTTCTTGTGGAATTGGCAAAGGGATATTTGGAAGCCCATAGAGGGCTGTAGTGAAAAAGGAAATATCTTCCGTTCAAAACTGGAAAGAAGCTTTCTGAGAAACTGCTCTGTGTTCTGTTAATTCATCTCACGAGTTACATCTTTCCCTTCAGAAGCCTTTCGCTAAGGCTGTTCTTGTGGAATTGGCAAAGGGATATTTGGAAGCCCATAGAGGGCTATGGTGAAAAAGGAAATATCTTCCGTTCAAAACTGGAAAGAAGCTTTCTGAGAAACTGCTCTGTGTTCTGTTAATTCATCTCACAGAGTTACATCTTTCCCTTCAGAAGCCTTTCGCTAAGGCTGTTCTTGTGGAATTGGCAAAGGGATATTTGGAAGCCCATAGAGGGCTATGGTGAAAAAGGAAATATCTTCCGTTCAAAACTGGAAGAAGCTTTCTGAGAAACTGCTCTGTGTTCTGTTAATTCATCTCAGAGTTACATCTTTCCTTCAAGAAGCCTTTCGCTAAGGTTGTTCTTGTGGAATTGGCAAAGGATATTTGGAAGCCCATAGAGGCTATGGTGAAAAGGAAATATCTTCCGTTCAAAACTGGAAAGAAGCTTTCTGAGAAACTGCTCTGTGTTCTGTTAATTCATCTCACAGAGTTACATCTTTCCCTTCAAGAAGCCTTTCGCTAAGGCTGTTCTTGTGGAATTGGCAAAGGATATTTGGAAGCCCATAGAGGGTATGGTGAAAAGGAAATATCTTCCGTTCAAAACTGGAAAGAAGCTTTCTGAGAAACTGCTCTGTGTTCTGTTAATTCATCTCACAGAGTTACATCTTTCCCTTCAAGAAGCCTTTCGCTAAGGCTGTTCTTGTGGAATTGGCAAATAGATATTTGGAAGCCCATAGAGGGCTATGGTGAAAAAGGAAATATCTTCCGTTCAAAACTGGAAAGAAGCTTTCTGAGAAACTGCTCTGTGTTCTGTTAATTCATCTCACAGAGTTACATCTTTCCCTTCAAGAAGCCTTTCGCTAAGGCTGTTCTTGTGGAATTGGCAAAGTGATATTTGGAAGCCCATAGAGGGCTAAGGTGAAAAAGGAAATATCTTCCGTTCAAAACTGGAAAGAAGCTTTCTGAGAAACTGCTCTGTGTTCTGTTAATTCATCTCACAGAGTTACATCTTTCCCTTCAAGGGCCTTTCGCTAAGGCTGTTCTTGTGGAAATGGCAAAGTGATATTTGGAAGCCCAGAGGGCTACAGTGAAAAAGGAAATATCTTCCGTTCAAAACTGGAAAGAAGCTTTCTGAGAAACTGCTCTGTGTTCTGTTAATTCATCTCACAGAGTTACATCTTCCTTCAAAGCCTTTCGCTAAGGCTGTTCTTGTGGAATTGGCAAAGTGATATTTGGAAGCCCATAGAGGGCTACAGTGAAAAAGGAAATATCTTCCGTTCAAAACTGGAAAGAAGCTTTCTGAGAAACTGCTCTGTGTTCTGTTAATTCATCTCACAGAGTTACATCTTTCCCTTCAAGAAGCCTTTCGCTAAGGCTGTTCTTGTGGAATTGGCAAAGTGATATTTGGAAGCCCATAGAGGGCTATGGTGAAAAGGAAATATCTTCCGTTCAAAACTGGAAAGAAGCTTTCTGAGAAACTGCTCTGTGTTCTGTTAATTCATCTCACAGAGTTACATCTTTCCTTCAAGAAGCCTTTCGCTAAGGCTGTTCTTGTGGAATTGGCAAAGGATATTTGGAAGCCCATAGAGGGCTACGGTGAAAAGGAAATATCTTCCGTTCAAAACTGGAAAGAAGCTTTCTGAGAAACTGCTCTGTGTTCTGTTAATTCATCTCACAGAGTTACATCTTTCCTTCAAGAAGCCTTCGCTAAGGCTGTTCTTGTGGAATTGGCAAAGTGATATTTGGAAGCCCATAGGGCTATGGTGAAAAAGGAAATATCTTCCGTTCAAAACTGGAAAGAAGCTTTCTGAGAAACTGCTCTGTGTTCTGTTAATTCATCTCAGAGTTACATCTTTCCTTCAAGAAGCCTTTCGCTAAGGCTGTTCTTGTGGAATTGGCAAAGTGATATTTGGAAGCCCATAGAGGGCTATGGTGAAAAAGGAAATATCTTCCGTTCAAAACTGGAAAGAAGCTTTCTGAGAAACTGCTCTGTGTTCTGTTAATTCATCTCACAGAGTTACATCTTTCCCTTCAAGAAGCCTTTCGCTAAGGCTGTTCTTGTGGAATTGGCAAAGTGATATTTGGAAGCCCATAGAGGGCTATGGTGAAAAGGAAATATCTTCCGTTCAAAACTGGAAAGAAGCTTTCTGAGAAACTGCTCTGTGTTCTGTTAATTCATCTCACAGAGTTACATCTTTCCTTCAAAGCCTTTCGCTAAGGCTGTTCTTGTGGAATTGGCAAAGTGATATTTGGAAGCCCATAGAGGGCTAAGGTGAAAAGGAAATATCTTCCGTTCAAAACTGGAAAGAAGCTTTCTGAGAAACTGCTCTGTGTTCTGTTAATTCATCTCACAGTTACATCTTTCCCTTCAAGAAGCCTTTCGCTAAGGCTGTTCTTGTGGAATTGGCAAAGTGATATTTGGAAGCCCATAGAGGGCTATGGTGAAAAGGAAATATCTTCCGTTGAAAACTGGAAAGAAGCTTTCTGAGAAACTGCTCTGTGTTCTGTTAATTCATCTCACAGAGTTACATCTTTCCCTTCAAGAGCCTTTCGCTAAGGCTGTTCTTGTGGAATTGGCAAGGGATATTTGGAAGCCCATAGAGGGCTATGGTGAAAAAGGAAATATCTTCCGTTCAAAACTGGAAAGAAACTTTCTGAGAAACTGCTCTGTGTTCTGTTAATTCATCTCACAGAGTTACATCTTTCCCTTCAAGAAGCCTTTCGCTAAGGCTGTTCTTGTGGAATTGGCAAAGTGATATTTGGAAGCCCATAGAGGGCTATGGTGAAAAAGGAAATATCTTCCGTTCAAAACTGGAAAGAAGCTTTCTGAGAAACTGCTCTGTGTTCTGTTAATTCATCTCACAGAGTTACATCTTTCCTTCAAGAAGCCTTTCGCTAAGGCTGTTCTTGTGGAATTGGCAAAGTGATATTTGGAAGCCCATAGAGGGCTATGGTGAAAAAGGAAATATCTTCCGTTCAAAACTGGAAAGAAGCTTTCTGAGAAACTGCTCTGTGTTCTGTTAATTCATCTCACAGAGTTACATCTTTCCTTCAAGAAGCCTTTCGCTAAGGCTGTTCTTGTGGAATTGGCAAAGTGATATTTGGAAGCCCATAGAGGGCTATGGTGAAAAAGGAAATATCTTCCGTTCAAAACTGGAAAGAAGCTTTCTGAGAAACTGCTCTGTGTTCTGTTAATTCATCTCACAGAGTTACATCTTTCCCTTCAAGCCTTTCGCTAAGGCTGTTCTTGTGGAATTGGCAAAGTGATATTTGGAAGCCCATCGAGGGCTAAGGTGAAAAAGAAATATCTTCCGTTCAAAACTGGAAAGAAGCTTTCTGAGAAACTGCTCTGTGTTCTGTTAATTCATCTCACAGAGTTACATCTTTCCCTTCAAGAAGCCTTTCACTAAGGCTGTTCTTGTGGAATTGGCAAAGTGATATTTGGAAGCCCACAGAGGGCTACAGTGAAAAGGAAATATCTTCCGTTCAAAACTGGAAAGAAGCTTTCTGAGAAACTGCTCTGTGTTCTGTTAATTCATCTCACAGAGTTACATCTTTCCCTTCAAGAAGCCTTTCGCTAAGGCTGTTCTTGTGGAATTGGCAAAGTGATATTTGGAAGCCCATCGAGGGCTATGGTGAAAAAGGAAATATCTTCCGTTCAAAACTGGAAAGAAGCTTTCTGAGAAACTGCTCTGTGTTCTGTTAATTCATCTCACAGTTACATCTTTCCCTTCAAGAAGCCTTTCGCTAAGGCTGTTCTTGTGGAATTGGCAAAGTGATATTTGGAAGCCCATAGAGGGCTATGGTGAAAAAGGAAATATCTTCCGTTCAAAACTGGAAAGAAACTTTCTGAGAAACTGCTCTGTGTTCTGTTAATTCATCTCACAGAGTTACATCTTTCCCTTCAAGAAGCCTTTCGCTAAGGCTGTTCTTGTGGAATTGGCAAAGGGATATTTGGAAGCCCATAGAGGGCTATGGTGAAAAAGGAAATATCTTCCGTTCAAAACTGGAAGAAGCTTTCTGAGAAACTGCTCTGTGTTCTGTTAATTCATCTCACAGAGTTACATCTTTCCCTTCAAGAAGCCTTTCGCTAAGGCTGTTCTTGTGGAATTGGCAAAGTGATATTTGGAAGCCCATAGAGGGCTACGGTGAAAAAGGAAATATCTTCCGTTCAAAACTGGAAAGAAGCTTTCTGAGAAACTGCTCTGTGTTCTGTTAATTCATCTCACAGAGTTACATCTTTCCTTCAAGAAGCCTTTCGCTAAGGCTGTTCTTGTGGAATTGGCAAAGGATATTTGGAAGCCCATAGAGGGCTATGGTGAAAAGGAAATATCTTCCGTTCAAAACTGGAAGAAGCTTTCTGAGAAACTGCTCTGTGTTCTGTTAATTCATCTCACAGAGTTACATCTTTCCCTTCAAGAAGCCTTTCGCTAAGGCTGTTCTTGTGGAATTGGCAAAGTGATATTTGGAAGCCCATAGAGGGCTATGGTGAAAAAGGAAATATCTTCCGTTCAAAACTGGAAGAAGCTTTCTGAGAAACTGCTCTGTGTTCTGTTAATTCATCTCATAGAGTTACATCTTTCCCTTCAAGAAGCCTTTCGCTAAGGCTGTTCTTGTGGAATTGGCAAAGTGATATTTGGAAGCCCTAGAGGGCTATGGTGAAAAGGAAATATCTTCCGTTCAAAACTGGAAAGAAGCTTTCTGAGAAACTGCTCTGTGTTCTGTTAATTCATCTCACAGAGTTACATCTTTCCCTTCAAGAAGCCTTTCGCTAAGGCTGTTCTTGTGGAATGGGCAAAGTGATATTTGGAAGCCCACAGAGGCTACGGTGAAAAGGAAATATCTTCCGTTCAAAACTGGAAAGAAGCTTTCTGAGAAACTGCTCTGTGGTTCTGTTAATTCATCTCACAGAGTTACATCTTTCCTTCAAGAAGCCTTTCGCTAAGGTTGTTCTTGTGGAATTGGCAAAGGGATATTTGGAAGCCCATAGAGGGCTATGGTGAAAAAGGAAATATCTTCCGTTCAAAACTGGAAAGAAGCTTTCTGAGAAACTGCTCTGTGTTCTGTTAATTCATCTCACAGAGTTACATCTTTCCTTCAAGAAGCCTTTCGCTAAGGCTGTTCTTGTGGAATTGGCAAAGTGATATTTGGAAGCCCATAGAGGCTATGGTGAAAAGGAAATATCTTCCGTTCAAAACTGGAAAGAAACTTTCTGAGAAACTGCTCTGTGTTCTGTTAATTCATCTCACAGAGTTACATCTTTCCCTTCAAGAAGCCTTCGCTAAGGCTGTTCTTGTGGAATTGGCAAAGGATATTTGGAAGCCCATAGAGGGCTATGGTGAAAAGGAAATATCTTCCGTTCAAAACTGGAAAGAAGCTTTCTGAGAAACTGCTCTGTGTTCTGTTAATTCATCTCACAGAGTTACATCTTTCCCTTCAAAAGCCTTTCGCTAAGGCTGTTCTTGTGGAATTGGCAAAGTGATATTTGGAAGCCCATAGAGGGCTATGGTGAAAAAGGAAATATCTTCCGTTCAAAACTGGAAAGAAGCTTTCTGAGAAACTGCTCTGTGTTCTGTTAATTCATCTCACAGAGTTACATCTTTCCCTTCAAGAAGCCTTCTCTAAGGCTGTTCTTGTGGAATTAGCAAGTGATATTTGGAAGCCCATAGAGGCTATGGTGAAAAAGGAAATATCTTCCGTTCAAAACTGGAAAGAAGCTTTCTGAGAAACTGCTCTGTGTTCTGTTAATTCATCTCACAGAGTTACATCTTTCCCTTCAAGAAGCCTTTCGCTAAGGCTGTTCTTGTGGAATTGGCAAAGTGATATTTGGAAGCCCAGAGGGCTATGGTGAAAAATATCTTCCGTTCAAAACTGGAAAGAAGCTTTCTGAGAAACTGCTCTGTGTTCTGTTAATTCATCTCACAGAGTTACATCTTTCCTTCAAGAAGCCTTTCTTCTAAGGCTGTTCTTGTGGAATTGGCAAAGTGATATTTGGAAGCCCATAGGGCTATGGTGAAAAAGGAAATATCTTCCGTTCAAAACTGGAAAGAAGCTTTCTGAGAAACTGCTCTGTGTTCTGTTAATTCATCTCACAGAGTTACATCCTTTCCTTCAAGAAGCCTTTCGCTAAGGCTGTTCTTGTGGAATTGGCAAAGTGATATTTGGAAGCCCATAGAGGGCTACGGTGAAAAAGGAAATATCTTCCGTTCAAAACTGGAAAGAAGCTTTCTGAGAAACTGCTCTGTGTTCTGTTAATTCATCTCACAGAGTTACATCTTTCCCTTCAAGAAGCCTTTCGCTAAGGCTGTTCTTGTGGAATTGGCAAAGTGATATTTGGAAGCCCATAGAGGGCTATGGTGAAAAAGGAAATATCTTCCGTTCAAAACTGGAAAGAAGCTTTCTGAGAAACTGCTCTGTGTTCTGTTAATTCATCTCACAGAGTTACATCTTTCCTTCAAGAAGCCTTTCGCTAAGGCTGTTCTTGTGGAATTGGCAAAGGATATTTGGAAGCCCATAGAGGGCTACGGTGAAAAAGGAAATATCTTCCGTTCAAAACTGGAAGAAGCTTTCTGAGAAACTGCTCTGTGTTCTGTTAATTCATCTCACAGAGTTACATCTTTCCTTCAAGAAGCCTTTCGCTAAGGCTGTTCTTGTGGAATTGGCAAAGTGATATTTGGAAGCCCATAGAGGGCTATGGTGAAAAGGAAATATCTTCCGTTCAAAACTGGAAAGAAGCTTTCTGAGAAACTGCTCTGTGTTCTGTTAATTCATCTCACAGAGTTACATCTTTCCTTCAAGAAGCCTTTCGCTAAGGCTGTTCTTGTGGAATTGGCAAAGTGATATTTGGAAGCCCATAGGGCTATGGTGAAAAAGAAAATATCTTCCATACAAAACTGGAAAGAAGCTTTCTGAGAAACTGCTCTGTGTTCTGTTAATTCATCTCACAGAGTTACATCTTTCCTTCAAGAAGCCTTTCGCTCAGGCTGTTCTTGTGGAATTGGAAAAGTGATATTTGGAAGCCCATAGAGGGCTATGGTGAAAAAAAAATATCTTCCGTTCAAAACTGGAAAGAAGCTTTCTGAGAAACTGCTCTGTGTTCTGTTAATTCATCTCACAGAGTTACATCTTTCCCTTCAAGAAGCCTTCGCTAAGGCTGTTCTTGTGGAATTGGCAAAGTGATATTTGGAAGCCCATAGAGGGCTATGGTGAAAAAGAAAATATCTTCCGTTCAAAACTGGAAAGAAGCTTTCTGAGAAACTGCTCTGTGTTCTGTTAATTCATCTCACAGAGTTACATCTTTCCTTCAAGAAGCCTTTCGCTAAGGCTGTTCTTGTGGAATTGGCAAAGTGATATTTGGAAGCCCATAGAGGGCTATGGTGAAAAGGAAATATCTTCCGTTCAAAACTGGAAAGAAGCTTTCTGAGAAACTGCTCTGTGTTCTGTTAATTCATCTCACAGAGTTACATCTTTCCTTCAAGAAGCCTTTCGCTAAGGCTGTTCTTGTGGAATTGGCAAAGTGATATTTGGAAGCCCATAGAGGGCTATGGTGAAAAAGGAAATATCTTCCGTTCAAAACTGGAAAGAAACTTTCTGAGAAACTGCTCTGTGTTCTGTTAATTCATCTCACAGAGTTACATCTTTCCTTCAAGAAGCCTTTCGCTAAGGCTGTTCTTGTGGAATTGGCAAAGTGATATTTGGAAGCCCATAGAGGGCTATGGTGAAAAAGGAAATATCTTCCGTTCAAAACTGGAAAGAAACTTTCTGAGAAACTGCTCTGTGTTCTGTTAATTCATCTCAGAGTTACATCTTTCCCTTCAAGAAGCCTTTCGCTAAGGCTGTTCTTGTGGAATTGGCAAAGTGATATTTGAAGCCCATAGAGGGCTATGGTGAAAAGGAAATATCTTCCGTTCAAAACTGGAAAGAAGCTTTCTGGAAACTGCTCTGTGTTCTGTTAATTCATCTCACAGAGTTACATCTTTCCTTCAAGAAGCCTTTCGCTAGGCTGTTCTTGTGGAATTGGCAAAGTGATATTTGGAAGCCCATAGAGGGCTACGGTGAAAAAGGAAATATCTTCCGTTCAAAACTGGAAAGAAGCTTTCTGAGAAACTGCTCTGTGTTCTGTTAATTCATCTCACAGTTACATCTTTCCTTCAAGAAGCCTTTCGCTAAGGCTGTTCTTGTGGAATTGGCAAAGGATATTTGGAAGCCCATAGAGGGCTAGGTGAAAAGGAAATATCTTCCGTTCAAAACTGGAAAGAAGCTTTCTGAGAAACTGCTCTGTGTTCTGTTAATTCATCTCACAGAGTTACATCTTTCCTTCAAGAAGCCTTTCGTAAGGCTGTTCTTGTGGAATTGGCAAAGTGATATTTGGAAGCCACAGAGGGCTATGGTGAAAAGGAAATATCTTCCGTTCAAAACTGGAAAGAAGCTTTCTGAGAAACTGCTCTGTGTTCTGTTAATTCATCTCAGAGTTACATCTTTCCTTCAAGAAGCCTTTCGCTAAGGCTGTTCTTGTGGAATTGGCAAAGTGATATTTGGAAGCCCATAGAGGCTACGGTGAAAAGGAAATATCTTCCGTTCAAAACTGGAAAGAAGCTTTCTGAGAAACTGCTCTGTGTTCTGTTAATTCATCTCACAGAGTTACATCTTTCCCTTCAAAGCCTTTCGCTAAGGCTGTTCTTGTGGAATTGGCAAAGTGATATTTGGAAGCCCATAGAGGCTATGGTGAAAAAAGGAAATATCTTCCGTTCAAAACTGGAAAGAACTTTCTGAGAAACTGCTCTGTGTTCTGTTAATTCATCTCACAGAGTTACATCTTTCCCTTCAAGAAGCCTTTCGCTAGAGGCTGTTCTTGTGGAATTGGCAAAGTGATATTTGGAAGCCCATAAGGCTATGGTGAAAAAGAAATATCTTCCGTTTAAAACTGGAAAGAAGCTTTCTGAGAAACTGCTCTGTGTTCTGTTAATTCATCTCACAGAGTTACATCTTTCCTTCAAGAAGCCTTTCGCTAAGGCTGTTCTTGTGGAATTGGCAAAGTGATATTTGGAGCCCATAGAGGGCTATGGTGAAAAGGAAATATCTTCCGTTCAAAACTGGAAAGAAGCTTTCTGAGAAACTGCTCTGTGTTCTGTTAATTCATCTCACAGAGTTACATCTTTCCTTCAAGAAGCCTTTCGCTAAGGCTGTTCTTGTGGAATTGGCAAAGTGATATTTGGAAGCCCATAGAGGGCTATGGTGAAAAAGGAAATATCTTCCGTTCAAAACTGGAAAGAAGCTTTCTGAGAAACTGCTCTGTGTTCTGTTAATTCATCTCACAGAGTTACATCTTTCCTTCAAGAAGCCTTTCGCTAAGGCTGTTCTTGTGGATTTGGCAAAGTGATATTTGGAAGCCCATAGAGGGCTATGGTGAAAAGGAAATATCTTCCGTTCAAAACTGGAAAGAAGCTTTCTGAGAAACTGCTCTGTGTTCTGTTAATTCATCTCACAGAGTTACATCTTTCCTTCAAAAGCCTTCGCTAAGGCTGTTCTTGTGGAATTGGCAAAGGGATATTTGGAAGCCCATAGAGGGCTATGGTGAAAAGGAAATATCTTCCGTTCAAAACTGGAAGAAGCTTTCTGAGAAACTGCTCTGTGTTCTGTTAATTCATCTCACAGAGTTACATCTTTCCCTTCAAGAAGCCTTTCGCTAAGGCTGTTCTTGTGGAATTGGCAAAGTGATATTTGGAAGCCCATAGAGGGCTGTAGTGAAAAAAGGAAATCTTCCGTTCAAAACTGGAAAGAAGCTTTCTGAGAAACTGCTCTGTGTTCTGTTAATTCATCTCACAGAGTTACATCTTTCCCTTCAAGAAGCCTTCGCTAAGGCTGTTCTTGTGGAATTGGCAAAGGATATTTGGAAGCCCATAGAGGGCTATGGTGAAAAGGAAATATCTTCCGTTCAAACTGGAAAGAAGCTTTCTGAGAAACTGCTCTGTGTTCTGTTAATTCATCTCACAGAGTTACATCTTTCCTTCAAGAAGCCTTTCGCTAAGGCTGTTCTTGTGGAATGGCAAAGTGATATTTGGAAGCCCACAGAGGCTACGGTGAAAAAGGAAATATCTTCCGTTCAAAACTGGAAAGAAACTTTCTGAGAAAGTGCTCTGTGTTCTGTTAATTCATCTCACAGAGTTACATCTTTCCCTTCAAAAGCCTTTCGCTAAAGGCTGTTCTTGTGGAATTGGCAAAGGATATTTGGAAGCCCATAGAGGGCTATGGTGAAAAGGAAATATCTTCCGTTCAAAACTGGAAAGAAGCTTTCTGAGAAACGGCTCTGTGTTCTGTTAATTCATCTCACAGTTACATCTTTCCCTTCAAGAAGCCTTTCGCTAAGGCTGTTCTTGTGGAATGGGCAAAGGATATTTGGAAGCCCATAGAGGGCTATGGTGAAAAAGGAAATATCTTCCGTTCAAAACTGGAAAGAAGCTTTCTGAGAAACTGCTCGGTGTTCTGTTAATTCATCTCACAGAGTTACATCTTTCCCTTCAAGAAGCCTTTCGCTAAGGCTGTTCTTGTGGAATTTGCAAAGGGATATTTGGAAGCCCATAGAGGGCTATGGTGAAAAGGAAATATCTTCCGTTCAAAACTGGAAAGAAGCTTTCTGAGAAACTGCTCTGTGTTCTGTTAATTCATCTCACAGAGTTACATCTTTCCCTTCAAGAAGCCTTTCGCTAAGGCTGTTCTTGTGGAATTGGAAAAGTGATATTTGGAAGCCCATAGAGGCTATGGTGAAAGGAAATATCTTCCGTTCAAAACTGGAAAGAAGCTTTCTGAGAAACTGCTCTGTGTTCTGTTAATTCATCTCACAGAGTTACATCTCTCCCTTCAAGAAGCCTTTCGCTAAGGCTGTTCTTGTGGAATTGGCAAAGGATATTTGGAAGCCCATAGAGGGCTATGGTGAAAAAGAAAATATCTTCCGTTCGAAACTGGAAAGAAGCTTTCTGAGAAACTGCTCTGTGTTCTGTTAATTCATCTCACAGAGTTACATCTTTCCCTTCAAGAAGCCTTTCGCTAAGGCTGTTCTTGTGGAATTGGCAAAGTGATATTTGGAAGCCCATAGAGGGCTATGGTGAAAAAGGAAATATCTTCCGTTCAAAACTGGAAAGAAGCTTTCTGAGAAACTGCTCTGTGTTCTGTTAATTCATCTCACAGAGTTACATCTTTCCCTTCAAGAAGCCTTCGCTAAGGCTGTTCTTGTGGAATTGGCAAAGGATATTTGGAAGCCCATAGAGGGCTATGGTGAAAAGGAAATATCTTCCGTTGAAAAACTGGAAAGAAGCTTTCTGAGAAACTGCTCTGTGTTCTGTTAATTCATCTCACAGAGTTACATCTTTCCTTCAAAGCCTTTCGCTAAGGCTGTTCTTGTGGAATTGGCAAAGGATATTTGGAAGCCCGTAGAGGCTATGGTGAAAAAGGAAATATCTTCCGTTCAAAACTGGAAAGAAGCTTTAGAAACTGCTCTGTTCTGTTAATTCATCTCACAGAGTTACATCTTTCCTTCAAGAAGCCTTTCGCTAGGCTGTTCTTGTGGAATTGGCAAAGGATATTTGGAAGCCCATAGAGGGCTATGGTGAAAAAGGAAATATCTTCCGTTCAAAACTGGAAAGAAGCTTTCTGAGAAACTGCTCTGTGTTCTGTTAATTCATCTCACAGAGTTACATCTTTCCTTCAAGAAGCCTTTCGCTGAGGCTGTTCTTGTGGAATTGGCAAAGGATATTTGGAAGCCCGTAGAGGGCTATGGTGAAAAAGAAAATATCTTCCATTCAAAACTGGAAAGAAGCTTTCTGAGAAACGGCTCTGTGTTCTGTTAATTCATCTCACAGAGTTACATCTTTCCCTTCAAGAAGCCTTTCGCTAGGCTATTCTTGTGGAATTGGCAAGGGATATTTGGAAGCCCATAGGGCTATGGTGAAGGAAATATCTTCCGTTAAAAACTGGAAAGAAGCTTTCTGAGAAACTGCTCTGTGTTCTGTTAATTCATCTCACAGAGTTACATCTTTCCCTTCAAGAAGCCTTTCGCTGAGGTTGTTCTTGTGGAATTGGCAAAGGATATTTGGAAGCCCATAGAGGGCTATGGTGAAAAGAAAATATCTTCCATACAAAACTGGAAAGAAGCTTTCTGAGAAACTGCTCTGTGTTCTGTTAATTCATCTCACAGAGTTACATCTTTCCCTTCAAGAAGGCTTTCGCTGAGGCTGTTCTCTTGTGGAATTGGCAAAGTGATATTTGGAGCCCATAGAGGCTATGGTGAAAAGGAAATATCTTCCGTTCAAAACTGGAAAGAAGCTTTCTGAGAAACTGCTCTGTGTTCTGTTAATTCATCTCACAGAGTTACATCTTTCCTTCAAGAAGCATTTCGCTAAGGCTGTTCTTGTGGAATTGGCAAAGGGATATTTGGAAGCCCATAGAGGGCTATGGTGAAAAAGGAAATATCTTCCGTTCAAAACTGGAAGAAGCTTTCTGAGAAAGCGCTCTGTGTTCTGTTAATTCATCTCACAGAGTTACATCTTTCCTTCAAGAAGCCTTTCGCTAAGGCTGTTCTCGTGGAATTGGCAAAGGGATATTTGAAGCCCATGAGGGCTATGGTGAAAAGGAAATATCTTCCGTTCAAAACTGGAAAAAGCTTTCTGAGAAACTGCTCTGTGTTCTGTTAATTCATCTCACAGAGTTACATCTTTCCCTTCAAGAAGCATTTCCTTCGCTAAGGCTGTTCTTGTGGAATTGGCAAAGGGATATTTGGAAGCCCATAGAGGCTATGGTGAAAAAGCAAATATCTTCCGTTCAAAACTGGAAAGAAGCTTTCTGAGAAACACGCTCTGTGTTCTGTTAATTCATCTCACAGAGTTACATCTTTCCCTTCAAGAAGCCTTTCGCTAAGTCTATTCTTGTGGAATTGGCAAAGTGATATTTGGAAGCCCATAGAGGGCTATGGTGAAAAAGGAAATATCTTCCGTTCAAAACTGGAAAGAAGCTTTCTGAGAAACTGCTCTGTGTTCTGTTAATTCATCTCACAGAGTTACATCTTTCCCTTCAAGAAGCCTTTCGCTGAGGCTGTTCTTGTGTGGAATTGGCAAAGGGATATTTGGAAGCCCATAGAGGCTATGGTGAAAAGGAAATATCTTCCGTTCAAAACTGGAAAGAAGCTTTCTGAGAAACTGCTCTGTGTTCTGTTAATTCATCTCACAGAGTTACATCTTTCCCTTCAAAACCTTTTCGCTGTTCTTGTGGAATTGGAAAAGTGATATTTGAAGCCCATAGAGGGCTATGGTGAAAAGGAAATATCTTCCGTTCAAAACTGGAAAGAAGCTTTCTGAGAAACTGCTCTGTGTTCTGTTAATTCATCTCACAGAGTTACATCTTTCCTTCAAGAAGCCTTTCGCTAAGGCTGTTCTTGTGGAATTAAAATATTTGGAAGCCCATAGAGGGCTATGGTGAAAAGGAAATATCTTCCGTTCAAAACTGGAAGAAGCTTTCTGAGAAAGTGCTCTGTGTTCTGTTAATTCATCTCACAGATTACATCTTTCCCTTCAAAGCCTTTCGCTAAGGCTGTTCTTGTGGATTGGCAAAGTGATATTTGGAAGCCCATAGAGGGCTGTGGTGAAAAAGGAAATATCTTCCGTTCAAAACTGGAAAGAAGCTTTCTGAAACTACTCTGTGTTCTGTTAATTCATCTCACAGAGTTACATCTTTCCTTCAAGAAGCCTTCGCTAAGGCTGTTCTTGTGGAATTGGCAAAGGATATTTGGAAGCCCATGAGGGCTATGGTGAAAAGGAAATATCTTCCGTTCAAAACTGGAAGAAGCTTTCTGAGAAACTGCTCTGTGTTCTGTTAATCATCTCACAGAGTTACATCTTTCCCTTCAAGAAGCCTTCCGCTAAGGCTGTTCTTGTGGAATTGGCAAGGATATTTGGAAGCCCATAAGGGCTATGGTGAAAAAGGAATATCTTCCGTTCAAAACTGGAAAGAAGCTTTCTGAGAAACTGCTCTGTGTTCTGTTAATTCATCTCACAGAGTTACATCTTTCCCTTCAAGAAGCCTTCGCTAAGCTGTTCTTGTGGAATTGGCAAGTGATATTTGGAAGCCCATAGAGGGCTATGGTGAAAAAGGAAATATCTTCCGTTCAAAACTGGAAAGAAGCTTTCTGAGAAACTGCTCTGTGTTCTGTTAATTCATCTCACAGAGTTACATCTTTCCCTTCAAGAAGCCTTTCGCTAAGGCTGTTCTTGTGGAATTGGCAAAGGATATTTGGAAGCCCATAGAGGGCTATGGTGAAAAGGAAATATCTTCCGTTCAAAACTGGAAAGAAGCTTTCTGAGAAACTGCTCTGTGTTCTGTTAATTCATCTCACAGAGTTACATCTTTCCTTCAAGAAGCCTTTCGCTGAGGCTGTTCTTGTGAATTGGCAAAGTGATATTTGGAGCCCATAGAGGGCTATGGTGAAAAGGAAATATCTTCCGTTCAAAACTGGAAAGAAGCTTTCTGAGAAACTGCTCTGTGTTCTGTTAATTCATCTCAGAGTTACATCTTTCCTTCAAGAAGCCTTCCGCTAAGGCTGTTCTTGTGGAATTGGCAAAGGATATTTGGAAGCCCATAGGGCTATGGTGAAAAGGAAATATCTTCCGTTCAAAACTGGAAAGAAGCTTTCTGAGAAACTGCTCTGTGTTCTGTTAATTCATCTCACAGAGTTACATCTTTCCCTTCAAGAAGCCTTCCGCTAAGGCTGTTCTCGTGGAATTGGTAAAGGGATATTTGGAAGCCCGTAGAGTGCTATGGTGAAAAAGAAATATCTTCCCTTCAAAACTGGAGAAGCTATCTGAGAAACTGCTCTGTGTTCTGTTAATTCATCTCAGAGTTACATCTTTCCTTCAAGGAGCCTTTCGCTAAGGCTATTCTTGTGGAATTGGCAAAAGGATATTTGGAAGCCCATAGAGGGCTATGGTGAAAAAGGAAATATCTTCCGTTCAAAACTGGAAAGAGGCTTTCTGAGAAACTTCTCTGTGTTCTGTTAATTCACCTCACAGAGTTACATCTTTCCCTTCAAGAAGCCTTTCGCTGAGGCTGTTCTCGTGGAATTGGCAAAGGGATATTTGGAAGCCCATAGAGGGCTATGGTGAAAAAGGAAATATCTTCCGTTCAAAACTGGAAAGAAGCTTTCTGAGACACTGCTCTGTGCTCTGTTAATTCATCTCACAGAGTTACATCTTTCCCTTCAAGAAGTCTTTCGCTAAGGCTGTTCTTGTGGAATTGGAAAAGTGATATTTGAAAGTCCATAGAGGGCTATGGTGAAAAAGGAAATATCTTCCGTTCAAAACTGGAAAGAAGCTTTCTGAGAAACTGCTCTGTGTTCTGTTAATTCATCTCACAGATTTACATCTTTCCCTTCAAGAAGCCTTTCTCTAAGGCTGTTCTTGTGGAATTGGCAAAGTGATATTTGGAAGCCCATAGAGGGCTACGGTGAAAAAGGAAATAACTTCCGTTCAAAACTGGAAAGAAGCTTTCTGAGAAAGTGCTCTGTGTTCTGTTAATTCATCTGTCAGAATACTTCTTTCCCTTCAAGAAGCCTTTCGCTAAGGCTGTTCTTGTGGATTTGGCAAAGTGATATTTGGAAGCCCTTAGAGGGCTGTAGTGAAAAAGGATATACCTTCCGTTCAAAACTGGAAAGAAGCTTTCTGAGAAACTACTCTGTGTTCTGTTAATTCATCTCATAGAGTTACATCTTTCCCTTCAAGAAGCCTTGCGCTAAGGCTGTTCTTGTGGAATTGGCAAAGGGATATTTGGGCGCCCCTAGAGGGCTATGGTGAAAAAGGAAATATCTTCCGTTCGAAACTGGGAAGAAGCTTTCTGAGAAACGGCTCTGTGTTCTGTTAATACATCTCACAGAGTTACATCTTTCCCTTCAAGAAGCCTTCCGCTAAGGCTGTTCTCGTGGAATTGGCAAAGGGATATTTGGAAGCCCATAAAGGGCTATGGTGAAAAAGGAAGTATCTTAAGTTGAAAACTGGAAAGAATCTTTCTGAGAAACCGCTCTGTGTTCTGTTAATTCATCTCACAGACTTACATCTTTCCCTTCAAGAAGCCTTTCGCTAAGTCTATTCTTGTGGAATTGGCAAAGTGATATTTGGAAGCCCATAGAGGGCTATGGTGAAAAAGGAAATATCCTCCGTTCAAAACTGGAAAGAAGCTTTCTGAGAAACTGCTCTGTGTTCTGTTAATTCACCTCACAGAGCTACATCTTTCCCTTCAAGAAGCCTTTCGCTAAGGCGATTCTTGTGGAATTGGCAAAGGGATATTTGGAAGCCCATAGAGGGCTATGGTGAAAAAGGAAATATCTTCCGTTCAAAACTGGAAAGAAGCTTTCTGAGAAACTAGTCTGTATTCTGTTAATTCATCTCACAGAGTTACATCTTTCCCTTCAAGAAGCCTTTCGCTAAGGCTGTTCTTGTGGAATTGGCAAAGTGACATTTGGAGCCCATAGAGGGCTACGGTGAAAAAGGAAATATCTTCCGTTCAAAACTGGAAAGAAGCTTTCTGAGAAACTGGTCTGTGTTCTGTAAATTCATCTCATAGAGTTACATCTTTCCCTTCAAGAAGCCTTTCGCTAAGGCTGTTCTTGGGGAATTGGCAAAGGGATATTTGGAAGCCCATAGAGGGGTATGGTGAAAGAGGAAATATCTTCCGTTCAAAACTGGAAAGAAGCTTTCTGAGAAACGGCTCTGTGTTCTGTTAATTCAACTCACAGAGTTACATCTTTCCCTTCAAGAAGCCTTTCACGAAGGCTGTTCTTGTGGAATTGGCAAAGTGATATTTGGTAGCCCATAGAGGGCTACGTTGAAAAAGGAAATATCTTCCGTTCAAAACTTGAAAGAAGCTTTCTGTGAAACTGCTCTGTGTTCTGTTAATTCATCTCACAGAGTTACATCTTTCCCTTCAAGAAGCCTTCCGCTAAGGCTGTTCTTGTGGAATTGGCAAAGGATATTTGGAAGCCCATAGAGGGCTATGGTGAAAAAGGAAATATCTTCCGTTCAAAACTGGAAAGAAGCTATCTGAGAAACTGCTCTGTGTTCTGTTAATTCATCTCAGAGAGTTACATCTTTCCTTCAAGGAGCCTTTCGCTAAGGCTGTTCTTGTGGAATTGGCAAAGGATATTTGGAAGCCCATAGAGGCTATGGTGAAAAAGGAAATATCTTCCGTTCAAAACTGGAAAGAAGCTTTCTGAGAAACTGCTCTGTGTTCTGTTAATTCATCTCACAGAGTTACATCTTTCCTTCAAGAAGCCTTCGCTAAGGCTGTTCTTGTGGAATTGGCAAAGGATATTTGGAAGCCCATAGAGGGCTCTGGTGAAAAAGGAAATATCTTCCGCTCAAAACTGGAAAGAAGGTTTCTGAGAAACTGCTCTGTGTTCTGTTAATTCATCTCACAGAGTTACATCTTTCCCTTCAAGAAGCCTTCGCTGAGGCTGTTCTCGTGGAATTGGCAAAGGATATTTGGAAGCCCATAGAGGCTATGGTGAAAAAGGAAATATCTTCCATTGAAAACTGGAAAGAAGCTTTCTGAGAAACCGCTCAGTGTTCTGCTAATTCATCTCACAGAGTTACATCTTTCCCTTCAAGAAGCCTTTCGCTGAGGCTGTTCTCGTGGAATTGGCAAAGGGATATTTGGAAGCCCATAGAGGGCTATGGTGAAAAAGGAAATATCTTCCGTTCAAAACTGGAAAGAAGCTTTCTGAGAAACTGCTCTCTGCTCTGTTAATTCATCTCACAGAGTTACATGTTTCCCTTCAATAAGCCTTTCGCTAAGGCTATTCTTGTGGAATTGTCAAAAGGATATTTGGAAGCCCATACAGGGCTATGGTGAAAAAGGAATTATCTTCCGTTCAAAACTGGAAAGAAGCTTTCTGAGAAACTGCTCTGTGTTCTGTTAATTCATCCCACAGAGTTACATCTTTCCCTTCAAGAAGCCTTTCGCTACGGCTGTTCTTGTGGAATTGGCAAAGGATATTTGGAAGCCCATAGGGCTATGGTGAAAAAGGAAATATCTTCCGTTCAAAACTGGAAAGAAGCTTTGTGAGAAACGGCTCTGTGTTCCGTTAATTCATCTCACAGAGTTACATCTTTCCCTTCAAGAAGCCTTTCGCTAAGGCTATTCTTGTGGAATTGGCAAACGGATATTTGGAAGCCCATAGAGGGCGATGGTGAAAAAGGAAATATCTTCCGTTCAAAACTGGAAAGAAGCTTTCTGAGAAACTGCTCTGTGTTCTGCTAATTCATCTCACAGAGTTACATCTTTCCCTTCCAGAAGCCTTTCGCTGAGGCTGTTCTTGTGGAATTGGCAAAGTGATATTTGGAAGCCCATAGAGGGCTATGGTGAAAAAGGAAATATCTTCCATACAAAACTGGTAAAAGCTTTCTGAGAAACTGCTCCGTGTTCTGTTAATTCCTCTCACAGAGTTACATCTTTCCTTCAGAAGCCTTTCGCTCAGGCTGTTCTTGTGGAATTGGAAAAGTGATATTTGGAGCCCATAGAGGGCTATGGTGAAAAAGGAAATATCTTCCGTTAAAAACTGGAAAGAAGCTTTCTGAGAAAGTGCTCTGTGTTCTGTTAATTCATCTCACAGAGTTACATCTTTCCTTCAAGAAGCCTTTCGCTAAGGCTGTTCTTGTGGAATTGGCAAAGGATATTTGGAAGCCCATAGAGGGCTATGGTGAAAAAGGAAATATCTTCCGTTCAAAACTGGAAAGAAGCTTTCTGAGAAACTGCTCTGTGTTCTGTTAATTCATCTCACAGAGTTACATCTTTCCTTCAAGAAGCCTTTCGCTCAGCCTGTTCTTGTGGAATTGGCAAAGTGATATTTGGAAGCCCATAGAGGGCTATGGTGAAAAGGAAATATCTTCCGTTAAAACTGGAAAGAAGCTTTCTGAGAAAGTGCTCTGTGTTCTGTTAATTCATCTCACAGAGTTACATCTTTCCTTCAAGAAGCCTTTCGCTAAGGCTGTTCTTGTGGAATTGGCAAAGGATATTTGGAAGCCCATAGAGGGCTATGGTGAAAAGGAAATATCTTCCGTTCAAAACTGGAAAGAAGCTTTCTGAGAAACTGCTCTGTGTTCTGTTAATTCATCTCACAGAGTTACATCTTTCCTTCAAGAAGCCTTCGCTAAGGCTTTTCTCGTGGAATTGGCAAAGGATATTTGGAAGCCCATAGAGGGCTATGGTGAAAAAGGAAATATCTTCCGTTCAAAACTGGAAAGAAGCTCTCTGAGAAACGGCTCTGTGTTCTGTTAATTCATCTCACAGAGTTACATCTTTCCTTCAAGCAGCCTTCGCTAAGGCTGTTCTCGTGGAATTGGCAAAGGATATTTGGAAGCCCACAGAGGGCTATGGTGAAAAAGAAATATCTTCCGTTGAAAACTGGAAAGCAGCTTTCTGAGAAACCGCTCTGTGTTCTGTTAATTCATCTCACAGAGTTACATCATTCCCTTCAAGAAGCCTTTCGCCAAGTCTATTCTTGTGGAATTGGCAAAGTGATATTTGGAAGCCCATGGAGGCTATGGTGAAAAAGGAAATATCCTCCTTTCAAAACTGGAAAGAAGCTTTCTGAGAAACTGCTCTGTGTTCTGTTAATTCACCTCACAGAGTTACATCTTTACCTTCAAGAAGCCTTTCGCTAGGCTATTCTTGGGGAATTGGGAAAGGGATATTTGGAAGCCCATAGAGGGCTATGGTGAAAAAGGAAATATCTTCCGTTCAAAACTGGAAAGAAGCTTTCTGAGAAACGGCTCTGTGTTCTGTTAATTCATCTCACAGGGTTACATCTTTCCCTTCAAGAAGCCTTTCGCTAAGGCTGTTCTCGTGGAATTGGCAAAGGGATATTTGGAAGCCCATAGAGGGCTATGGTGAAAAAGGAAGTATCTTCCGTTGAAAACTGGAAAGCAGCTTTCTGAGAAACCGCTCTGTGTTCTGTTAATTCATCTCACAGAGTTACATCTTTCCCTTCAAGAAGCCTTCCGCTAAGGCTGTTCTCGTGGAATTGGTAAAGGGATATTTGGAAGCCCGTAGAGTGCTATGGTGAAAAAGGAAATATCTTCCCTTCAAAACTGGAAAGAAGCTATCTGAGAAACTGCTCTGTGTTCTGTTAATTCATCTCAGAGAGTTACATCTTTCCCTTCAAGGAGCCTTTCGCTAAGGCTATTCTTGTGGAATTGGCAAAAGGATATTTGGAAGCCCATAGAGGGCTATGGTGAAAAAGGAAATAACTTCCGTTTAAAACTGGAAAGAAGCTTTCTGAGAAACTGCTCTGTGTTCTGTTAATTCATCTCACAGAGTTACATCTTTCCCTTCAAGAAGCCTTTCGCTGAGGTTGTTCTGGTGGAATTGGCAAAGGGATATTTGGAAGCCCATAGAGGGCTCTGGTGAAAAAGGAAATATCTTCCGCTCAAAACTGGAAAGAAGCTTGAGAAACCGCTCTGTGTTCTGTTAATTCATCTCACAGAGTTACATCTTTCCCTTCAAGAAGCCTTTCGCTGAGGCTGTTCTCGTGGAATTGGCAAAGTGATATTTGGAAGCCCATGGAGGGCTATGGTGAAAAAGGAAATATCCTCCGTTGAAAACTGGAAAGAAACTTTCTGAGAAACTGCTCTGTGTTCTGTTAATTCACCTCACAGAGTTACATCTTTCCCTTCAAGAAGCCTTTCGCTAAGGCTATTCTTGCGGAATTGGCAAAGGGATATTTGGAAGCCCATAGAGGGCTATGGTGAAAAAGGAAATATCTTCCGTTCAAAACTGGAAAGAAGCTTTCTGAGAAACGGCTCTGTGTTCTGTTAATTCATCTCACAGAGTTACATCTTTCCCTTCAAGAAGCCTTTCGCTCAGGCTGTTCTTGTGGAATTGGCAAAGTGATATTTGAAGCCCATAGAGGGCTATGGTGAAAAAGGAAATATCTTCCGTTCAAAACTGGAAAGAAGCTTTCTGAGAAACTGCTCTGTGTTCTGTTAATTTATCTCACAGAGTTACATCTTTCCCTTCAAGAAGCGTTCCGCTAAGGCTGTTCTCGTGGAATTGGCAAAGGGATATTTGGAAGCCCATAGAGGGCTATGGTGAAAAAGGAAATATCTTCCGTTCAAAACATGAAAGAAGCTTTCTGAGAAACGGCTCTGTGTTCTGTTAATTCATCTCACAAAGTTACATCTTTCCCTTCAAGCAGCCTTTCGCTAAGGCTGTTCTCGTGGAATTGGCAAAGGGATATTTGGAAGCCCATAGAGGGCTATGGTGAAAAAGGAAGTATCTTCCGTTGAAAACTGGAAAGCAGCTTTCTGAGAAACCGCTCTGTGTTCTGTTAATTCATCTCACAGAATTACATCATTCCCTTCAAGAAGCCTTTCGCCAAGTCTATTCTTGTGGAATTGGCAAAGTGATATTTGGAAGCCCATAGAGGGCTATGGTGAAAAAGGAAATATCCTCCGTTCAAAACTGGAAAGAAGCTTTCTGAGAAACTGCTCTGTGTTCTGTTAATTCACCTCACAGAGTTACATCTTTCCCTTCAAGAAGCCTTTCGCTAAGGCGATTCTTGTGGAATTGGCAAAGGGATATTTGGAAGCCCATAGAGGGCTATGGTGAAAAAGGAAATGTCTTCCGTTCAAAACTGGAAAGAAGCTTTATGAGAAACGGCTCGGTGTTCTGTTAATTCATCTCACAGAGTTACATCTTTGCCTTCAAGAAGCCTTTCGCTAAGGCTGTTCTCGTGGAATTGGCAAAGGGATATTTGGAAGCCCATAGAGGGCTATGGTGAAAAAGGAAATATCTTCCGTTCAAAACTGGAAAGAAGCTATCTGAGAAACTGCTCTGTGCTCTGTTAATTCATCTCACAGAGTTACATCATTCCCTTCAAGAAGTCTTTCGCTAAGGCGTTTCTTGTGGAATTGGAAAAGTGATATTTGGAAGCCCATAGAGGGCTACGTTGAAAAAGGAAATATCTTCCGTTCAAAACTGGAAAGAAGCTTTCTGAGAAACTGCTCTGTGTTCTGTTAATTCATCTCACAGAGTTACATCTTTCCCTTCAAAGCCTTTCGCTAAGACTGGTCTTGTGGAATTGGCAAAGTGATATTTGGAAGCCCATAGAGGGCTACGGTGAAAAAGGAAATAACTTCCGTTCAAAACTGGAAAGAAGCTTTCTGAGAAAGTGCTCTGTGTTCTGTTAATTCATCTGTCAGAGTTACTTCTTTCCCTTCAAGAAGCCTTTCGCTAAGGCTGTTCTTGCGGATTTGGCAAAGTGATATTTGGAAGCCCATAGAGGGCTGTAGTGAAAAGGAAATATCTTCCGCTCAAAACTGGAAAGAAGCTTTCTGAGAAACTACTCTGTGTTCTCTTAATTCATCTCATAGAGTTACATCTTTCCCTTCCAGAAGCCTTTCGCTAAGGCTGTTCTTTTGGAATTTGCAAAGGGATATTTGGGCGCCCCTAGAGGGCTATGGTGAAAAAGGAAATATCTTCCGTTCAAAACTGGGAAGAAGCTTTCTGAGAAACTGCTCTGTGTTCTGTTAATTCATCTCACAGAGTTACATCTTTCCCATCAAGAAGCCTTTCGCTAAGGCTGTTCTTGTGGAATTGGCAAAGTGATATTTGGAACCCCACAGAGGGCTACGGTGAAAAAGGAAATATCTTCCGTTCAAAACTGGAAAGAAGCTTTCTGAGAAACTGCTGGGTGTTCTGTTAATTCATCTCACAGAGTTACATCTTTCCCTTCAAGAAGCCTTTCGCTAAGGCTGTTCTTGTGGAATTGGCAAAGGATATTTGGAAGCCCATAGAGGCTATGGTGAAAAAGGAAATATCTTCCGTTCAAAACTGGAAAGAAGCTATCTGAGCAACTGCTCTGTGCTCTGTTAATTCATCTCACAGAGTTACATCTTTCCCTTCAAGAAGTCTATCGCTAAGGCTGTTCTTGTGGAATTGGAAAAGTGATATTTGGAAGCCCATAGAGGGCTATGGTGAAAAAGGAAATATCTTCCGTTAAAACTGGAAAGAAGCTTTCTGAGAAACTGCTCTGTGTTCTGTTAATTCATCTCACAGAGTTACATCTTTCCTTCAAGAAGCCTTTCGCTAAGGCTGTTCTTGTGGAATTGGCAAGTGATATTTGGAAGCCCACAGAGGGCTACGGTGAAAAAGGAAATATCTTCCGCTCAAAACTGGAAAGAAGTTTTCTGAGAAACTGCTCTGTGTTCTGTTAATTCATCTCACAGAGTTATATCTTTCCTTCAAGAAGCCTTTCGTTGAGGCTGTTCTTGTGAATTGGCAAAGTGATATTTGGAAGCCCATAGAGGCTATGGTGAAAAAGGAAATATCTTCCGTTAAAACTGGAAAGAAGCTTTCTGAGAAACTGCTCTGTGTTCTGTTAATTCATCTCACAGAGTTACATCTTTCCTTCAAGCAGCCTTTCGATAAGGCTGTTCTCGTGGAATTGGCAAAGGGATATTTGGAAGCCCATAGAGGGCTATGGTGAAAAAGGAAATATCTTCCGTTCAAAATTGGAAAGAAGCTTTCTGAGAAACGGCTCTGTGTTCTGTTAATTCATCTCACAGAGTTACATCTTTCCCTTCAAGCAGCCTTTCGATAAGGCTGTTCTCGTGGAATTGGCAAAGGGATATTTGGAAGCCCATAGAGGGCTATGGTGAAAAAGGAAGTATCTTCCGTTGAAAACTGGAAAGAAGCTTTCTGAGAAACCGCTCTGTGTTCTGTTAATTCATCTCACAGAGTTACATCATTCCCTTCAAGAAGCCTTTCGCCAAGTCTATTCTTGTGGAATTGGCAAAGTGATATTTGGAAGCCCATAGACGGCTATGGTGAAAAAGGAAATATCCTCCGTTCAAAACTGGAAAGAAGCTTTCTGAGAAACTGCTCTGTGTTCTGTTAATTCACCTCACAGAGTTACATCTTTCCCTTCAAGAAGCCTTTCGCTAAGGCTATTCTTGTGGAATTGGCAAAGGGATATTTGGAAGCCCATAGAGGGCTATGGTGAAAAAGGAAATGTCTTCCGTTCAAAACTGGAAAGAAGCTTTCTGAGAAACGGCTGTGTGTTCTGTTAATTCATCCCACAGAGTTACATCTTTCCCTTCAAGAAGCCTTTCGCTAAGGCTGTTCTCGTGGAATTGGCAAAGGGATATTTGGAAGCCCATAGAGGGCTATGGTGAAAAAGGAAATATCTTCCGTTCAAAACTGGAAAGAAGCTATCTGAGCAACTGCTCTGTGCTCTGTTAATTCATCTGTCAGAGTTACTTCTTTCCCTTCAAGAAGCCTTTCGCTAAGGCTGTTCTTGTGGATTTGGCAAAGTGATATTTGGAAGCCCATGGAGGGCTGTAGTGAAAAAGGAAATACCTTCCGTTTAAAACTGGAAAGAAGCTTTCTGAGAAACTACTCTGTGTTCTGTTAATTCATCTCATAGAGTTACATCTTTCCTTCAAGGAGCCTTCGCTAAGGCTGTTCTTGTGGAATTGGCAAAGGGATATTTGGGCGCCCCTTGAGGGCTATGGTGAAAAAGGAAATATCTTCTGTTCGAAACTGGGAAGAAGCTTTCAGAGAAACTGCTCTGTATTCTGTTAATTCATCTCAGAGAGTTACAACTTTCCCTTCAAGGAGCCTTTCGCTAAGGCTGTTCTTGTGGAATTGGCAAAGTGATATTTGGAAGCCCACAGAGGGCTACGGTGAAAAAGGAAATATCTTCCGCTCAAAACTGGAAAGAAGCTTGAGAAACTGCTCTGTGTTCTGTTAATTCATCTCACAGAGTTACATCTTTCCTTCAGGAAGCTTTTCGCTAAGGCTGTTCTTGTGGAATGGCAAAGTGATATTTGGAGCCCATAGAGGGCTATGGTGAAAAAGGAAATATCTTCCGTTAAAACTGGAAAGAAGCTTTCTGAGAAACTACTCTGTGTTCTGTTAATTCATCTCATAGAGTTACATCTTTCCTTCAAGAAGCTTTTCGCTAAGGCTGTTCTTGTGGAATTGGCAAAGGATATTTGGAAGCCCAAAGAAGGCTATGTTGAAAAAGGAAATATCTTCCGCTTCAAAACTGGAAAGAAGCTTTCTGAGAAACGGCTCTGTGTTCTGTTAATTCATCTCACAGAGTTGCATCTTTCCTTCAAGAAGCCTTCGCTAAGGCTGTTCTCGTGGAATTGGCAAACGGATATTTGGAAGCCCATAGAGGGCTATGGTGAAAAAGGAAATATCTTCCGTTCAAAACTGGAAAGAAGCTTTCTGAGAAACTGCTCTGTGTTCTGTTAATTCATCTCACAGAGTTACATCTTTCCCTTCAAGAAGCCTTTCGCTGAGGCTGTTCTCGTGGAATTGGCAAAGGCATATTTGGAAGCCCATAGAGGGCTATGGTGAAAAAGGAAATATCTTCCGTTCAAAACAGGAAATAAGCTTTCTGAGAAACTGCTCTTTGTTCTGTTAATTCATCTCCCAGAGTTACATCTTTCCCTTCAACAAGCCTTTCGATAAGGCTGTTCTTGTGGAATTGGCAAAGGATATTTGGAAGCCCATAGAGGCTATGGTGAAAAAGGAAATATCTTCCGCTCAAAACTGGAAAGAAGCTTGAGAAACTGCTCTGTGTTCTGTTAATTCATCTCACAGAGTTACATCTTTCCTTCAAGAAGCCTTTCGCTAAGGCTGTTCTTGTGGAATGGCAAAGTGATATTTGGAAGCCCATCGAGGGCTAAGGTGAAAAAGGAAATATCTTCCGTTAAAACTGGAAAGAAACTTTCTGAGAAACTGCTCTGTGTTCTGTTAATTCATCTCACAGAGTTACATCTTTCCCTTCAAGAAGCCTTTCGCTAAGGCTGTTCTTGTGGAATTGGCAAAGTGATATTTGGAAGCCCACAGAGGGCTACAGTGAAAAAGGAAGTATCTTCCGTTCAAAACTGGAAAGAAGCTTTCTGAGAAACTGCTCTGTGTTCTGTTAATTCATCTCACAGAGTTACATCTTCCATTCAAGAAGCCTTTCGCTAAGGCTGTTCTTGTGGAATTGGCAAAGTGATATTTGGAACCCCTAGAGGGCTACGGTGAAAAGGAAATATCTTCCGCTCAAAACTGGAAAGAAGCTTTCTGAGAAACTGCTCTGTGTTCTCTTAATTCATCTCACAGAGTTACATCTTTCCTTCAAGGAGCCTTCGCTAAGGCTGTTCTTGTGGAATTGGCAAAGTGATATTTGGAAGCCCATAGATGGCTACGGTGAAAAGGAAATATCTTCCGCTCAAAACTGGAAAGAAGCTTTCTGAGAAACTGCCCTGTGTTCTGTTAATTCATCTTACAGAGTTACATCTTTCCTTCAAGAAGCCTTTCGCTGAGGCTGTTCTTGTGGAATTGGCAAAGTGATATTTGGAAGCCCTTAGAGGGCTATGGTGAAAAGGAAATATCTTCCGTTCAAAACTGGAAAGAAGCATTCTGAGAAACTGCTCTGTGTTCTGTTAATTCATCTCACAGAGTTACATCTTTCCTTCAAGAAGCCTTTCGCTAAGGCTGTTCTTGTGGAATTGGCAAAGTGATATTTGGAAGCCAATCGAGGGCTAAGGTGAAAAGGAAATATCTTCCGTTAAAACTGGAAAGAAGCTTTCTGAGAAACTGCTCTGTGTTCTGTTAATTCATCTCACAGAGTTACATCTTTCCTTCAAGAAGCCTTCGCTAAGGCTGTTCTTGTGGAATTGGCAAAGTGATATTTGGAAGCCCACAGAGGGCTACGGTGAAAAGGAAATATCTTCCGTTGAAAACTGGAAAGAAGCTTTCTGAGAAACTGCTCTGTGTTCTGTTAATTCATCTCACAGAGTTACATCATTCCCTTCAAGAACCTTTCGCTAAGGCTGTTCTTGTGGAATTGGCAAAGGATATTTGGAAGCCCATAGAGGGCTATGGTGAAAGAGGAAATATCTTCCGTTAAAACTGGAAAGAAGCTTTCTGAGAAACTGCTCTGTGTTCTGTTAATTCATCTCACAGAGTTACATCTTTCCTTCAAGAAGCCTTTCGCTAAGGCTGTTCTTGTGGAATTGGCAAAGGATATTTGGAAGCCCATAGAGGGCTATGGTGAAAAAGGAAATATCTTCCGTTCAAAACTGGAAAGAAGCTTTCTGAGAAACTGCTCTGTGTTCTGTTAATTCATCTCACAGAGTTACAGCTTTCCTTCAAGAAGCCTTCGCTGAGGCTGTTCTCGTGGAATTGGCAAAGGATATTTGGAAGCCCATAGAGGGCTATGGTGAAAAAGGAAATATCTTCCGCTCAAAACTGGAAAGAAGCTTTCTGAGAAACTGCTCTGTGTTCTGTTAATTCATCTCACAGAGTTACATCTTTCCTTCAAGAAGCCTTCGCTAAGGCTGTTCTCGTGGAATTGGCAAAGGATATTTGGAAGCCCATAGAGGGCTATGGTGAAAAAGGAAATATCTTCCGTTGAAAACTGGAAAGAAGCTTTATGAGAAACTGCTCTGTGTTCTGTTAATTCATCCCACAGAGTTACATCTTTCCCTTCAAGGAGCATTTCGCTAAGGCTGTTCCTGTGGAATTGGCAAAGTGATATTTGGAACCCCTAGAGGGCTACGGTGAAAAAGGAAATATCTTCCGTTCAAAACTGGAAAGAAGCTTTCTGAGAAACTGCCCTGTGTTCTGTTAATTCATCTTACAGAGTTACATCTTTTCCTTCAAGAAGCCTTTCGCTGAGGCTGTTCTTGTGGAATTGGCAAAGTGAAATTTGGAAGCCCTTAGAGGGCTACGGTGAAAAAGGAAATATCTTCCGCTCAAAACTGGAAAGAAGCTTGAGAAACTGCTCTGTGTTCTGTTAATTCATCTCACAGAGTTACATCTTTCCTTCAAGAAGCCTTCGCTAAGGCTGTTCTTGTGGAATTGGCAAAGTGACATTTGGAGCCCATAGATGGCTATGGTGAAAAAGGAAATATCTTCCATTCAAAACTGGAAAGAAGCTTTCTGAGAAACTGCTCTGTGTTCTGTTAATTCATCTCACAGAGTTACATCTTTTCCTTCAAGGAGCCTTTCGCTAAGGCTGTTCTTGTGGAATTGGCAAAGTGATATTTGGAAGCCCATCGAGGGCTAAGGTGAAAAAGGAAATATCTTCCGTTTAAAACTGGAAACAAGCTTTCTGAGAAACTGCTCTGTATTCTGTTAATTCATCTCACAGAGTTACAACTTTCCCTTCAAGGAGCCTTTCGCAAAGGCTGTTCTTGTGGAATTGGCAAAGTGATATTTGGAAGCCCACAGGGGGCTACGGTGAAAAAGGAAATATCTTCCGTTCAAAACTGGAAAGAAGCTTTCTGAGAAACTGCTCTGTGTTCTGTTAATTCATCTCACAGAGTTACATCTTTCCCTTCAAGAAGCCTTTCGCTAAGGCTGTTTTTGTGGAATTGGCAAAGTGATATTTGGAACCCCTAGAGGTCTATGGTGAAAAAGGAAATATCTTCCGTTCAAAACTGGAAAGAAACTTTCTGAGAAACTGCTTTGTGTTCTGTTAATTCATCTCACAGAGTTACATCTTTCCCTTCAAGAAGCCTTTCGCTAAGGCTGTTCTTGTGGAATTGGCAAAGTGATATTTGGAAGCCCATAGAGGGCTATGGTGAAAAAGGAAATATCTTCCGTTCAAAACTGGAAAGAAGTATTCTAAGAAACTGCTGTGTGTTCTGTTAATTCATCTCACAGAGTTACATCTTTCCCTTCAAGAAGCCTTTCGCTAAGGCTGTTCTTGTGGAATTGGCAAAGTGATATTTGGAAGCCCATAGAGGGCTACGTTGAAAAGGAAATAACTTCCGTTCAAAACTGGAAAGAAGCTTTCTGAGAAACTGCTCTGTGTTCTGTTAATTCATCTGTCAGAGTTACTTCTTTCCTTCAAGCCTTTCGCTAAGGCTGTTCTTGTGGATTTGGCAAAGTGATATTTGGAAGCCCATAGAGGGCTATGGTGAAAAGGAAATAACTTCCGTTCAAAACTGGAAAGAAGCTTTCTGAGAAACTACTCTGTGTTCTCTTAATTCATCTCATAGAGTTACATCTTTCCTTCAAGAAGCCTTTCGCTAAGGCTGTTCTTGTGGAATTTGCAAAGTGATATTTGGAAGCCCATAGAGGGCTATGGTGAAAAAGGAAATATCTTCCGTTCAAAACTGGAAAGAAGCTTTCTGAGAAACTGCTCTGTGTTCTGTTAATTCATCTCACAGAGTTACATCTTTCCCTTCAAGAAGCCTTTCGCTAAGGCTGTTCTTGTGGAATTGGCAAAGTGATATTTGGAACCCCTAGAGGGCTATGGTGAAAAAGGAAATATCTTCCGTCAAAACTGGAAAGAAGCTTTCTGAGAAACTGCTGTGTGTTCTGTTAATTCATCTCACAGAGTTACATCTTTCCTTCAAGAAGCCTTCGCTAAGGCTGTTCTCGTGGAATTGGCAAAGGATATTTGGAAGCCCATAGAGGGCTATGGTGAAAAGGAAATATCTTCCGCTTCAAAACTGGAAAGAAGCTATCTGAGCAACTGCTCTGTGCTCTGTTAATTCATCTCACAGAGTTACATCTTTCCTTCAAGAAGTCTTTCGCTAAGGCTGTTCTTGTGGAATTGGAAAAGTGATATTTGGAAGCCCATAGAGGGCTACGTTGAAAAGGAAATATCTTCCGCTCAAAACTGGAAAGAAGCTTTCTGAGAAACTGCTCTGTGTTCTGTTAATTCATCTCACAGAGTTACATCTTTCCTTCAAGAAGCCTTTCGCTAAGGCTGTTCTTGTGAATTGGCAAAGTGATATTTGGAAGCCCATAGAGGGCTAAGGTGAAAAGGAAATATCTTCCGTTCAAAACTGGAAAGAAGCTTTCTGAGAAACTGCTCTGTGTTCTGTTAATTCATCTCACAGAGTTACATCTTTCCTTCAAGAAGCCTTTTCGCTGAGGCTGTTCTTGTGGAATTGGCAAAGTGATATTTGGAAGCCCATAGAGGGCTATGGTGAAAAGGAAATATCTTCCGTTAAAACTGGAAAGAAGCTTTCTGAGAAACTGCTCTGTGTTCTGTTAATTCATCTCACAGAGTTACATCTTTCCTTCAAGAAGCCTTCCGCTAAGGCTGTTCTCGTGGAATTGGCAAGGGATATTTGGAAGCCCATAGAGGGCTATGGTGAAAAGGAAATATCTTCCGTTCAAAACTGGAAAGAAGCTTTCTGAGAAAGTGCTCTGTGTTCTGTTAATTCATCTCACAGAGTTACATCTTTCCTTCAAGAAGCCTTTCGCTAAGGCTGTTCTCGTGGAATTGGCAAAGGATATTTGGAAGCCCATAGAGGGCTATGGTGAAAAAGGAAGTATCTTCCGTTGAAAACTGGAAAGCAGCTTTCTGAGAAACCGCTCTGTGTTCTGTTAATTCATCTCACAGAGTTACATCATTCCTTCAAGAAGCCTTTCGCTAAGGCTATTCTTGTGGAATTGGCAAAGTGATATTTGGAAGCCCATAGAGGGCTATGGTGAAAAGGAAATATCTTCCGCTCAAAACTGGAAAGAAGCTTGAGAAACTGCTCTGTGTTCTGTTAATTCACCTCACAGAGTTACATCTTTCCTTCAAAAGCCTTTCGCTAAGGCTATTCTTGTGGAATTGGCAAAGGATATTTGGAAGCCCATAGAGGGCTATGGTGAAAAGGAAATATCTTCCGTTCAAAACTGGAAAGAAGCTTTCTGAGAAACGGCTCTGTGTTCTGTTAATTCATCTCACAGAGTTACATCTTTGCCTTCAAGAAGCCTTTCGCTAAGGCTGTTCTCGTGGAATTGGCAAAGGATATTTGAAGCCCATAGAGGGCTATGGTGAAAAGGAAATATCTTCCGCTTCAAAACTGGAAAGAAGCTATCTGAGCAACTGCTCTGTGCTCTGTTAATTCATCTCACAGAGTTACATCATTCCTTCAAGAAGTCTTTCGCTAAGGCTGTTCTTGTGGAATTGGAAAAGTGATATTTGGAAGCCCATAGAGGGCTACGTTGAAAAAGGAAATATCTTCCGTTCAAAACTGGAAAGAAGCTTGAGAAACTGCTCTGTGTTCTGTTAATTCATCTCACAGAGTTACATCTTTCCTTCAAGAAGCCTTTCGCTAAGACTGGTCTTGTGGAATTGGCAAAGTGATATTTGGAAGCCCATAGAGGGCTACGGTGAAAAGGAAATAACTTCCGTTCAAAACTGGAAAGAAGCTTTCTGAGAAAGTGCTCTGTGTTCTGTTAATTCATCTGTCAGAGTTACTTCTTTCCCTTCAAGAAGCCTTTCGCTAAGGCTGTTCTTGCGGATTTGGCAAAGTGATATTTGGAAGCACATAGAGGGCTGTAGTGAAAAAGTATATACCTTCCGTTCAAAACTGGAAAGAAGCTTTCTGAGAAACTACTCTGTGTTCTCTTAATTCATCTCATAGAGTTACATCTTTCCCTTCCAGAAGCCTTTCGCTAAGGCTGTTCTTTTGGAATTTGCAAAGGGATATTTGGGCGCCCCTAGAGGGCTATGGTGAAAAAGGAAATATCTTCCGTTCAAAACTGGGAAGAAGCTTTCTGAGAAACTGCTCTGTGTTCTGTTAATTCATCTCACAGAGTTACATCTTTCCTTCAAGAAGCCTTTCGCTAAGGCTGTTCTTGTGGAATTGGCAAAGTGATATTTGGAACCCCACAGAGGGCTACGGTGAAAAAGGAAATATCTTCCGTTAAAACTGGAAAGAAGCTTTCTGAGAAACTGCTGTGTTCTGTTAATTCATCTCACAGAGTTACATCTTTCCTTCAAGAAGCCTTCGCTAAGGCTGTTCTCGTGGAATTGGCAAAGGATATTTGGAAGCCCATAGAGGGCTATGGTGAAAAAGGAAATATCTTCCGTTCAAAACTGGAAAGAAGCTATCTGAGCAACTGCTCTGTGCTCTGTTAATTCATCTCACAGAGTTACATCTTTCCCTTCAAGAAGTCTATCGCTAAGGCTGTTCTTGTGGAATTGGAAAAGTGATATTTGGAAGCCCATAGAGGGCTACGTTGAAAAAGGAAATATCTTCCGTTCAAAACTGGAAAGAAGCTTTCTGAGAAACTGCTCCGAGTTCTGTTAATTCATCTCACAGAGTTACATCTTTCCCTTCAAGAAGCCTTTCGCTAAGGCTGTTCTTGTGGAATTGGCAAAGTGATATTTGGAAGCCCGTAGAGGGCTAAGGTGAAAAACGAAATATCTTCCGTTCAAAACTGGAAAGAAGTTTTCTGAGAAACTGCTCTGTGTTCTGTTAATTCATCTCACAGAGTTATATCTTTCCCTTCAAGAAGCCTTTCGTTGAGGCTGTTCTTGTGGAATTGGCAAAGTGATATTTGGAAGCCCATAGAGGGCTATGGTGAAAAAGCAAATATCTTCCGTTAAAAACTGGAAAGAAGCTTTCTGAGAAACGGCTCTGTGTTCTGTTAATTCATCTCACAGAGTTACATCTTTCCCTTCAAGAAGCCTTCCGCTAAGGCTGTTCTCGTGGAATAGGCAAAGGGATATTTGGAAGCCCATAGAGGGCTATGGTGAAAAGGAAATATCTTCCGCTCAAAACTGGAAAGAAGCTTGAGAAACTGCTCTGTGTTCTGTTAATTCATCTCACAGAGTTACATCTTTCCTTCAAGAAGCCTTCGCTAAGGCTGTTCTCGTGGAATTGGCAAAGGATATTTGGAAGCCCATAGAGGGCTATGGTGAAAAAGGAAGTATCTTCCGTTGAAAACTGGAAAGAAGCTTTCTGAGAAACCGCTCTGTGTTCTGTTAATTCATCTCACAGAGTTACATCATTCCTTCAAGAAGCCTTTCGCTAAGGCTATTCTTGTGGAATTGGCAAAGGATATTTGGAAGCCCATAGGGCTATGGTGAAAAAGGAAATGTCTTCCGTTCAAAACTGGAAAGAAGCTTTCTGAGAAACTGCTCTGTGTTCTGTTAATTCATCCCACAGAGTTACATCTTTCCTTCAAGAAGCCTTTCGCTAAGGCTGTTCTCGTGGAATTGGCAAGGATATTTGGAAGCCCATAGAGGGCTATGGTGAAAAAGGAAATATCTTCCGTTCAAAACTGGAAAGAAGCTTTCTGAGAAACTGCTCTGTGTTCTGTTAATTCATCTCAGAGTTACATCTTTCCTTCAAAGCCTTTCGCTAAGGCTGTTCTTGTGGAATTAGCAAAGTGATATTTGGAAGCCCATGGAGGGCTGTAGTGAAAAAGGAAATACCTTCCGTTTAAAACTGGAAAGAAGCTTTCTGAGAAACTACTCTGTGTTCTGTTAATTCATCTCATAGAGTTACATCTTTCCCTTCAAGACGTCTTTCGCTAAGGCTGTTCTTGTGGAATTGGCAAAGGGATATTTGGAAGCCCATGGAGGGCTGTAGTGAAAAGGAAATATCTTCTGTTCGAAACTGGGAAGAAGCTTTCAGAGAAACTGCTCTGTATTCTGTTAATTCATCTCAGAGAGTTACAACTTTCCCTTCAAGGAGCCTTTCGCTAAGGCTGTTCTTGTGGAATTGGCAAAGTGATATTTGGAAGCGCACAGGGGGCTACGGTGAAAAAGGAAATATCTTCCGTTCAAAACTGGAAAGAAGCTTTCTGAGAAACTGCTCTGTGTTCTGTTAATTCATCTCACAGAGTTACATCTTTCCCTTCAGGAAGCTTTTCGCTAAGGCTGTTCTTGTGGAATGGCAAAGTGACATTGGAGCCCATAGAGGGCTATGGTGAAAAAGGAAATATCTTCCGTTAAAAACTGGAAAGAAGCTTTCTGAGAAACTACTCTGTGTTCTGTTAATTCATCTCATAGAGTTACATCTTTCCCTTCAAGAAGGCTTTCGCAAAGGCTGTTCTTGTGGAATTGGAAAGCGATATTTGGAAGCCCAAAGAAGGCTATGTTGAAAAAGGAAATATCTTCCGTTTAAAACTGGAAAGAAGCTTTCTGAGAAACGGCTCTGTGTTCTGTTAATTCATCTCACAGAGTTGCATCTTTCCCTTCAAGAAGCCTTTCGCTAAGGCTGTTCTCGTGGAATTGGCAAACGGATATTTGGAAGCCCATAGAGGGCTATGGTGAAAAAGGAAATATCTTCCGTTCAAAACTGGAAAGAAGCTTTCTGAGAAACTGCTCTGTGTTCTGTTAATTCATCTCACAGAGTTACATCTTTCCCTTCAAGAAGCCTTTCGCTGAGGCTGTTCTCGTGGAATTGGCAAAGGCATATTTGGAAGCCCATAGAGGGCTATGGTGAAAAAGGAAATATCTTCCGTTCAAAACTGGAAAGAAGCTTTCTGAGTAACGGCTCTGTGTTCTGTTAATTCATCTCCCAGAGTTACATCTTTCCCTTCAAGAAGCCTTTCGCTAAGGCTGTTCTTGTGGAATTGGCAAAGGATATTTGGAAGCCCATAGAAGGCTATGGTGAAAAAGGAAATATCTTCCGTTCAAAACTGGAAAGAAGCTTTGTGAGAAACGGCTCTGTGTTCTGTTAATTCATCTCACAGAGTTACATCTTTCCCTTCAAGAAGCCTTTCGCTAAGGCTGTTCTTGTGGAATTGGCAAAGTGATATTTGGAAGCCCATCGAGGCTAAGGTGAAAAAGGAAATATCTTCCGTTTAAAACGGGAAAGAAACTTTCTGAGAAACTGCTCTGTGTTCTGTTAATTCATCTCACAGAGTTACATCTTTCCCTTCAAGGAGCATTTCGCTAAGGCTGTTCTTGTGGAATTGGCAAAGTGATATTTGGAAGCCCACAGAGGGCTACAGTGAAAAACGAAATATCTTCCGTTCAAAACTGGAAAGAAGCTTTCTGAGAAACTGCTCTGTGTTCTGTTACTTCATCTCACAGAGTTACATCTTCCCTTCAAGAAGCCTTTCGCTATGGCTGTTCTTGTGGAATTGGCAAAGTGATATTTGGAACCCCTAGAGGGCTACGGTGAAAAAGGAAATATCTTCCGTTCAAAACTGGAAAGAAACTTTCTGAGAAACTGCTCTGTGTTCTCTTAATTCATCTCACAGAGTTACATCTTTCCTTCAAAGCCTTTCGCTAAGGCTGTTCTTGTGGAATTGGCAAAGTGATATTTGGAAGCCCATAGAGGGCTACGGTGAAAAAGGAAATATCTTCCGTTCAAAACTGGAAAGAAGCTTTCTGAGAAACTGCTCTGTGTTCTGTTAATTCATCTCACAGAGTTACATCTTTCCTTCAAGAAGCCTTTCGCTGAGGCTGTTCTTGTGGAATTGGCAAAGTGATATTTGGAAGCCCATAGAGGGCTATGGTGAAAAAGGAAATATCTTCCGTTCAAAACTGGAAAGAAGCATTCTGAGAAACTGCTCTGTGTTCTGTTAATTCATCTCACAGAGTTACATCTTTCCTTCAAGAAGCCTTTCGCTAAGGCTGTTCTTGTGGAATTGGCAAAGGATATTTGGAAGCCAATCGAGGGCTATGGTGAAAAAGGAAATATCTTCCGTTAAAAACTGGAAAGAAGCTTTCTGAGAAACTGCTCTGTGTTCTGTTAATTCATCTCACAGAGTTACATCTTTCCTTCAAAGCCTTTCGCTAAGGCTGTTCTTGTGGAATTGGCAAAGTGATATTTGGAAGCCCATAGAGGGCTATGGTGAAAAAGGAAATATCTTCCGTTGAAAACTGGAAGAAGCTTTTGAGAAACTGCTCTGTGTTCTGTTAATTCATCTCACACAGTTACATCATTCCGTTCAAGAACCTTTCGCTAAGGCTGTTCTCGTGGAATTGGCAAAGGATATTTGGAAGCCCATAGGGCTATGGTGAAAGAGGAAATATCTTCCGTTCAAAACTGGAAAGAAGCTTTCTGAGAAACTGCTCTGTGTTCTGTTAATTCATCTCACAGAGTTACATCTTTCCTTCAAGAAGCCTTTCGCTAAGGCTGTTCTCGTGGAATTGGCAAAGGATATTTGGAAGCCCATAGAGGGCTATGGTGAAAAAAATATCTTCCGTTCAAAACTGGAAAGAAGCTTTCTGAGAAACTGCTCTGTGTTCTGTTAATTCATCTCACAGAGTTACATCTTTCCTTCAAGAAGCCTTTCGCTGAGGCTGTTCTCGTGGAATTGGCAAAGGCATATTTGGAAGCCCATAGGGCTATGGTGAAAAAGGAAATATCTTCCGTTCAAAACTGGAAAGAAGCTTTCTGAGAAACTGCTCTGTGTTCTGTTAATTCATCTCACAGAGTTACATCTTTCCTTCAAAGCCTTTCGCTAAGGCTGTTCTTGTGGAATTAGCAAAGGATATTTGGAAGCCCATAGAGGGCTATGGTGAAAAAGGAAATATCTTCCGTTGAAAACTGGAAAGAAGCTTTATGAGAAACTGCTCTGTGTTCTGTTAATTCATCCCACAGAGTTACATCTTTCCCTTCAAGGAGCATTTCGCTAAGGCTGTTCCTGTGGAATTGGCAAAGTGATATTTGGAACCCCTAGAGGGCTACGGTGAAAAAGGAAATATCTTCCGTTCAAAACTGGAAAGAAGCTTTCTGAGAAACTGCCCTGTGTTCTGTTAATTCATCTTACAGAGTTACATCTTTTCCTTCAAGAAGCCTTTCGCTGAGGCTGTTCTTGTGGAATTGGCAAAGTGAAATTTGGAAGCCCTTAGAGGGCTACGGTGAAAAAGGAAATATCTTCCGTTCAAAACTGGAAAGAAGCTTTCTGAGAAACTGCTCTGTGTTCTGTTAATTCATCTCACAGAGTTACATCTTTCCCTTCAAGAAGCCTTTCGCTAAGGCTGTTCTTGTGGAATTGGCAAAGTGACATTTGGAGCCCATAGATGGCTATGGTGAAAAAGGAAATATCTTCCATTCAAAACTGGAAAGAAGCTTTCTGAGAAACTGCTCTGTGTTCTGTTAATTCATCTCACAGAGTTACATCTTTCCTTCAAGGAGCCTTTCGCTAAGGCTGTTCTTGTGGAATTGGCAAAGTGATATTTGGAAGCCCATCGAGGGCTAAGGTGAAAAAGGAAATATCTTCCGTTTAAAACTGGAAACAAGCTTTCTGAGAAACTGCTCTGTATTCTGTTAATTCATCTCACAGAGTTACAACTTTCCCTTCAAGGAGCCTTTCGCTAAGGCTGTTCTTGTGGAATTGGCAAAGTGATATTTGGAAGCCCATAGAGGGCTATGGTGAAAAAGGAAATATCTTCCGTTCAAAAGTGGAAAGAAGCTTTCTGAGAAACTGCTCTGTGTTCTGTTAATTCATCTCACAGAGTTACATCTTTCCCTTCAAGAAGCCTTTCGCTAAGGCTGTTCTTGTGGAATTGGCAAAGTGATATTTGGAAGCCCACAGAGGGCTATGGTGAAAAAGGAAATATCTTCCGTTCAAAACTGGAAAGAAACTTTCTGAGAAACTGCTTTGTGTTCTGTTAATTCATCTCACAGAGTTACATCTTTCCTTCAAGAAGCCTTTCGCTAAGGCTGTTCTTGTGGAATTGGCAAAGTGATATTTGGAAGCCCATAGAGGGCTATGGTGAAAAAGGAAATATCTTCCGTTCAAAACTGGAAAGAAGCTTTCTGAGAAACTGCTCTGTGTTCTGTTAATTCACCTCACAGAGTTACATCTTTCCCTTCAAGAAGCCTTTCGCTAAGGCTGTTCTTGTGGAATTGGCAAAGTGATATTTGGAAGCCCATAGAGGCTATGGTGAAAAAGGAAATATCTTCCGTTCAAAACTGGAAAGAAGCTTTCTGAGAAACTGCTCTGTGTTCTGTTAATTCATCTCACTGAGTTACATCTTTCCCTTCTAGAAGCCTTTCTCTAAGGCTGTTCTTGTGGAATTGGCAAAGTGATATTTGGAAGCCCATAGAGGGCTATGGTGAGAATGGAAATATCTTCCGTTCAAAACTGGAAAGAAGCTTTCTGAGAAACTGCTCTGTTTTGTGTTAATTCATCTCACAGAGTTACATCTTTCTCTTCAAGAAGCCTTTCGCTAAGGCTGTTCTTGTGGAATTGGCAAAGTGATATTTGGAAGCCCATCGAGGGCTAAGGTGAAAAAGGAAATATCTTCCGTTCAAAACTGGAAAGAAGCTTTCTGAGAAACTGCTCTGTGTTCTGTTAATTCATCTCACAGAGTTACATCTTTGCCTTCTAGAAACCTTTCTCTAAGGCTGTTCTTGTGGAATTGGCAAAGTGATATTTGGAAGCCCATAGAGGGCTACGGTGAAAAAGGAAATATCTTCCGTTCAAAACTGGAAAGAAGCTTTCTGAGAAACTGCTCTGTGTTCTGTTAATTCATCTCACAGAGTTACATCTTTCCCTTCAAGAAGCCTTTCGCTAAGACTGGTCTTGTGGAATTGGCAAAGTGATATTTGGAAGCCCATAGAGGGCTACGGTGAAAAAGGAAATAACTTCCGTTCAAAACTGGAAAGAAGCTTTCTGAGAAAGTGCTCTGTGTTCTGTTAATTCATCTGTCAGAGTTACTTCTTTCCCTTCAAGAAGCCTTTCGCTAAGGCTGTTCTTGCGGATTTGGCAAAGTGATATTTGGAAGCACAAAGAGGGCTGTAGTGAAAAAGTATATACCTTCCGTTCAAAACTGGAAAGAAGCTTTCTGAGAAACTACTCTGTGTTCTCTTAATTCATCTCATAGAGTTACATCTTTCCCTTCCAGAAGCCTTTCGCTAAGGCTGTTCTTTTGGAATTTGCAAAGGGATATTTGGGCGCCCCTAGAGGGCTATGGTGAAAAAGGAAATATCTTCCGTTCAAAACTGGGAAGAAGCTTTCTGAGAAACTGCTCTGTGTTCTGTTAATTCATCTCACAGAGTTACATCTTTCCCATCAAGAAGCCTTTCGCTAAGGCTGTTCTTGTGGAATTGGCAAAGTGATATTTGGAACCCCACAGAGGGCTACGGTGAAAAAGGAAATATCTTCCGTTCAAAACTGGAAAGAAGCTTTCTGAGAAACTGCTCTGTGTTCTGTTAATTCATCTCACAGAGTTACATCTTTCCCTTCAAGAAGCCTTTCGCTAAGGCTGTTCTCGTGGAATTGGCAAAGGGATATTTGGAAGCCCATAGAGGGCTATGGTGAAAAAGGAAATATCTTCCGTTCAAAACTGGAAAGAAGCTATCTGAGCAACTGCTCTGTGCTCTGTTAATTCATCTCACAGAGTTACATCTTTCCCTTCAAGAAGTCTATCGCTAAGGCTGTTCTTGTGGAATTGGAAAAGTGATATTTGGAAGCCCATAGAGGGCTATGGTGAAAAAGGAAATATCTTCCGTTCAAAACTGGAAAGAAGCTTTCTGAGAAACTGCTCTGTGTTCTGTTAATTCATCTCACAGAGTTACATCTTTCCCTTCAAGAAGCCTTTCGCTAAGGCTGTTCTTGTGGAATTGGCAAAGTGATATTTGGAAGCCCATAGAGGGCTATGGTGAAAAAGGAAATATCTTCCGTTCAAAACTGGAAAGAAGTTTTCTGAGAAACTGCTCTGTGTTCTGTTAATTCATCTCACAGAGTTACATCTTTCCCTTCAAGAAGCCTTTCGTTGAGGCTGTTCTTGTGGAATTGGCAAAGTGATATTTGGAAGCCCATAGAGGGCTATGGTGAAAAAGCAAATATCTTCCGTTAAAAACTGGAAAGAAGCTTTCTGAGAAACGGCTCTGTGTTCTGTTAATTCATCTCACAGAGTTACATCTTTCCCTTCAAGAAGCCTTCCGCTAAGGCTGTTCTCGTGGAATAGGCAAAGGGATATTTGGAAGCCCATAGAGGGCTATGGTGAAAAAGGAAATATCTTCCGTTCAAAATTGGAAAGAAGCTTTCTGAGAAACGGCTCTGTGTTCTGTTAATTCATCTCACAGAGTTACATCTTTCCCTTCAAGCAGCCTTTCGATAAGGCTGTTCTCGTGGAATTGGCAAAGGGATATTTGGAAGCCCATAGAGGGCTATGGTGAAAAAGGAAGTATCTTCCGTTGAAAACTGGAAAGAAGCTTTCTGAGAAACCGCTCTGTGTTCTGTTAATTCATCTCACAGAGTTACATCATTCCCTTCAAGAAGCCTTTCGCCAAGTCTATTCTTGTGGAATTGGCAAAGGATATTTGGAAGCCCATAGAGGGCTATGGTGAAAAAGGAAATATCTTCCGTTCAAAACTGGAAAGAAGCTTTCTGAGAAACTGCTCTGTGTTCTGTTAATTCATCCACAGAGTTACATCTTTCCTTCAAGAAGCCTTTCGCTAAGGCTATTCTTGTGGAATTGGCAAAGGATATTTGGAAGCCCATAGAGGGCTATGGTGAAAAAGGAAATGTCTTCCGTTCAAAACTGGAAAGAAGCTTTCTGAGAAACTGCTCTGTGTTCTGTTAATTCATCCACAGAGTTACATCTTTCCTTCAAAAGCCTTCGCTAAGGCTGTTCTTGTGGAATTGGCAAAGGATATTTGGAAGCCCATAGAGGGCTATGGTGAAAAAGGAAATATCTTCCGTTCAAAACTGGAAAGAAGCTATCTGAGCAACTGCTCTGTGCTCTGTTAATTCATCTGTCAGAGTTACTTCTTTCCCTTCAAGAAGCCTTTCGCTAAGGCTGTTCTTGTGGATTTGGCAAAGTGATATTTGGAAGCCCATGGAGGCTATGGTGAAAAGGAAATACCTTCCGTTTAAAACTGGAAAGAAGCTTTCTGAGAAACTACTCTGTGTTCTGTTAATTCATCTCATAGAGTTACATCTTTCCCTTCAAGACGTCTTTCGCTAAGGCTGTTCTTGTGGAATTGGCAAAGGGATATTTGGGCGCCCCTTGAGGGCTATGGTGAAAAAGGAAATATCTTCTGTTCGAAACTGGGAAGAAGCTTTCAGAGAAACTGCTCTGTATTCTGTTAATTCATCTCAGAGAGTTACAGCTTTCCCTTCAAGGAGCATTTCGCTAAGGCTGTTCTTGTGGAATTGGCAAAGTGATATTTGGAAGCCCAGAGGGCTATGGTGAAAAGGAAATATCTTCCGTTCAAAACTGGAAAGAAGCTTTCTGAGAAACTGCTCTGTGTTCTGTTAATTCATCTCACAGAGTTACATCTTTCCCTTCAAGAAGCTTTTCGCTAAGGCTGTTCTTGTGGAATGGCAAAGTGACATTGGAGCCCATAGAGGGCTATGGTGAAAAAGGAAATATCTTCCGTTAAAAACTGGAAAGAAGCTTTCTGAGAAACTACTCTGTGTTCTGTTAATTCATCTCATAGAGTTACATCTTTCCCTTCAAGAAGCCTTTCGCAAAGGCTGTTCTTGTGGAATTGGAAAGCGATATTTGGAAGCCCAAAGAAGGCTATGTTGAAAAAGGAAATATCTTCCGTTCAAAACTGGAAAGAAGCTTTCTGAGAAACTGCTCTG
This sequence comes from Erythrocebus patas, assembly GCA_023783455.1. Taxonomy (NCBI): domain Eukaryota; kingdom Metazoa; phylum Chordata; class Mammalia; order Primates; family Cercopithecidae; genus Erythrocebus; species Erythrocebus patas. Next base: position 253,851 of record JAKFHT010004079.1, read on the forward strand.
TGTTCTGTTAATTCATCTCACAGAGTTGCATCTTTCCCTTCAAGAAGCCTTTCGCTAAGGCTGTTCTCGTGGAATTGGCAAACGGATATTTGGAAGCCCATAGAGGGCTATGGTGAAAAAGGAAATATCTTCCGTTCAAAACTGGAAAGAAGCTTTCTGAGAAACTGCTCTGTGTTCTGTTAATTCATCTCACAGAGTTACAGCTTTCCCTTCAAGAAGCCTTTCGCTGAGGCTGTTCTCGTGGAATTGGCAAAGGCATATTTGGAAGCCCATAGAGGGCTATGGTGAAAAAGGAAATATCTTCCGTTCAAAACAGGAAATAAGCTTTCTGAGAAACTGCTCTTTGTTCTGTTAATTCATCTCCCAGAGTTACATCTTTCCCTTCAACAAGCCTTTCGATAAGGCTGTTCTTGTGGAATTGGCAAAGGGATATTTGGAAGCCCATAGAAGGCTATGGTGAAAAAGGAAATATCTTCCGTTCAAAACTGGAAAGAAGCTTTCTGAGAAACTGCTCTGTGTTCTGTTAATTCATCTCACAGAGTTACATCTTTCCCTTCAAGAAGCCTTTCGCTAAGGCTGTTCTTGTGGAAATGGCAAAGTGATATTTGGAAGCCCATCGAGGGCTAAGGTGAAAAAGGAAATATCTTCCGTTTAAAACGGGAAAGAAACTTTCTGAGAAACTGCTCTGTGTTCTGTTAATTCATCTCACAGTGTTACATCTTTCCCTTCAAGGAGCATTTCGCTAAGGCTGTTCTTGTGGAATTGGCAAAGTGATATTTGGAAGCCCACAGAGGGCTACAGTGAAAAACGAAATATCTTCCGTTCAAAACTGGAAAGAAGCTTTCTGAGAAACTGCTCTGTGTTCTGTTACTTCATCTCACAGAGTTACATCTTCCATTCAAGAAGCCTTTCGCTAAGGCTGTTCTTGTGGAATTGGCAAAGTGATATTTGGAACCCCTAGAGGGCTACGGTGAAAAAGGAAATATCTTCCGTTCAAAACTGGAAAGAAACTTTCTGAGAAACTGCTCTGTGTTCTCTTAATTCACTTCACAGAGTTACATCTTTCCTTTCAAGGAGCCTTTCGCTAAGGCTGTTCTTGTGGAATTGGCAAAGTGATATTTGGAAGCCCATAGATGGCTACGGTGAAAAAGGAAATATCTTCCGTTCAAAACTGGAAAGAAGCTTTCTGAGAAACTGCCCTGTGTTCTGTTAATTCATCTTACAGAGTTACATCTTTTCCTTCAAGAAGCCTTTCGCTGAGGCTGTTCTTGTGGAATTGGCAAAGTGAAATTTGGAAGCCCTTAGAGGGCTACGATGAAAAAGGAAATATCTTCCGTTCAAAACTGGAAAGAAGCATTCTGAGAAACTGCTCTGTGTTCTGTTAATTCATCTCACAGAGTTACATCTTTCCCTTCAAGAAGCCTTTCGTTAAGGCTGTTCTTGTGGAATTGGCAAAGTGATATTTGGAAGCCCATCGAGGCTAAGGTGAAAAGGAAATATCTTCCGTTTAAAACTGGAAAGAAGCTTTCTGAGAAACTGCTCTGTGTTCTGTAAATTCATCTCACAGAGTTACATCTTTCCCTTCAAGGAGCCTTTCGCTAAGGCTGTTCTTGTGGAATTGGCAAAGTGATATTTGGAAGCCCACAGAGGCTACGGTGAAAAGGAAATATCTTCCGTTGAAAACTGGAAGAAGCTTTTGAGAAACTGCTCTGTGTTCTGTTAATTCATCTCACACAGTTACATCATTCCGTTCAAGAACCTTTCGCTAAGGCTGTTCTTGCGTAATTGGCAAAGGGATATTTGGAAGCCCATAGAGGGCTATGGTGAAAGAGGAAATATCTTCCGTTCAAAACTGGAAAGAAGCTTTCTGAGAAACTGCTCTGTGTTCTGTTAATTCATCTCACAGAGTTACATCTTTCCCTTCAAGAAGCCTTTCGCTAAGGCTGTTCTCGTGGAATTGGCAAAGGGATATTTGGAAGCCCATAGAGGCTATGGTGAAAAGGAAATATCTTCCGTTCAAAACTGGAAAGAAGCTTTCTGAGAAACTGCTCTGTGTTCTGTTAATTCATCTCACAGAGTTACAGCTTTCCCTTCAAGAAGCCTTTCGCTGAGGCTGTTCTCGTGGAATTGGCAAAGGCATATTTGGAAGCCCATAGAGGGCTATGGTGAAAGAGGAAATATCTTCCGTTCAAAACTGGAAAGAAGCTTTCTGAGTAACGGCTCTGTGTTCTGTTAATTCATCTCACAGACTTCCATGTTTCCCTTCAAGAAGCCTTTCCCTAAGGCTGTTCTCGTGGAATTCGCAAAGGGATATTTGGAAGCCCATAGAGGGCTATGGTGAAAAAGGAAATATCTTCCGTTGAAAACTGGAAAGAAGCTTTATGAGAAACTGCTCTGTGTTCTGTTAATTCATCCCACAGAGTTACATCTTTCCTTCAAGAGCATTTCGCTAAGGCTGTTCTGTGGAATTGGCAAAGTGATATTTGGAACCCCTAGAGGGCTACGGTGAAAAAGGAAATATCTTCCGTTCAAAACTGGAAAGAAGCTTTCTGAGAAACTGCCCTGTGTTCTGTTAATTCATCTTACAGAGTTACATCTTTTCCTTCAAGAAGCCTTTCGCTGAGGCTGTTCTTGTGGAATTGGCAAAGTGAAATTTGGAAGCCCTTAGAGGGCTACGGTGAAAAAGGAAATATCTTCCGTTCAAAACTGGAAAGAAGCTTTCTGAGAAACTGCTCTGTGTTCTGTTAATTCATCTCACAGAGTTACATCTTTCCTTCAAAGCCTTTCGCTAAGGCTGTTCTTGTGGAATTGGCAAAGTGACATTTGGAAGCCCATAGATGGCTATGGTGAAAAAGGAAATATCTTCCATTCAAAACTGGAAAGAAGCTTTCTGAGAAACTGCTCTGTGTTCTGTTAATTCATCTCACAGAGTTACATCTTTCCTTCAAGGAGCCTTTCGCTAAGGCTGTTCTTGTGGAATTGGCAAAGTGATATTTGGAAGCCCATCGAGGGCTAAGGTGAAAAAGGAAATATCTTCCGTTCAAAACTGGAAACAAGCTTTCTGAGAAACTGCTCTGTATTCTGTTAATTCATCTCACAGAGTTACAACTTTCCCTTCAAGGAGCCTTTCGCAAAGGCTGTTCTTGTGGAATTGGCAAAGTGATATTTGGAAGCCCACAGGGGGCTATGGTGAAAAGGAAATATCTTCCGTTCAAAAGTGGAAAAAGCTTTCTGAGAAACTGCTCTGTGTTCTGTTAATTCATCTCACAGAGTTACATCTTTCCTTCAAGAAGCCTTTCGCTAAGGCTGTTTTGTGGAATTGGCAAAGTGATATTTGGAAGCCCTAGAGGGCTATGGTGAAAAGGAAATATCTTCCGTTCAAAACTGGAAAGAAACTTTCTGAGAAACTGCTTTGTGTTCTGTTAATTCATCTCACAGAGTTACATCTTTCCTTCAAAAGCCTTTCGCTAAGGCTGTTCTTGTGGAATTAGCAAAGTGATATTTGGAAGCCCATAGAGGGCTATGGTGAAAAGGAAATATCTTCCGTTCAAAACTGGAAAGAAGTATTCTAAGAAACTGCTGTGTGTTCTGTTAATTCACCTCACAGAGTTACATCTTTCCCTTCAAGAAGCCTTTCGCTAAGGCTGTTCTTGTGGAATTGGCAAAGTGATATTTGGAAGCCCATAGAGGCTATGGTGAAAAGAAATATCTTCCGTTCAAAACTGGAAAGAAGCTTTCTGAGAAACTGCTCTGTGTTCTGTTAATTCATCTCACTGAGTTACATCTTTCCCTTCTAGAAGCCTTTCTCTAAGGCTGTTCTTGTGGAATTGGCAAAGTGATATTTGGAAGCCCATAGAGGGCTATGGTGAGAATGGAAATATCTTCCGTTCAAAACTGGAAAGAAGCTTTCTGAGAAACTGCTCTGTTTTGTGTTAATTCATCTCACAGAGTTACATCTTTCTCTTCAAGAAGCCTTTCGCTAAGGCTGTTCTTGTGCAATTGGCAAAGTGATATTTGGAAGCCCATCGAGGGCTAAGGTGAAAAAGGAAATATCTTCCGTTTAAAACTGGAAAGAAGCTTTCTGAGAAACTGCTCTGTGTTCTGTTAATTCATCTCACAGAGTTACATCTTTGCCTTCTAGAAACCTTTCTCTAAGGCTGTTCTTGTGGAATTGGCAAAGTGATATTTGGAAGCCCATAGAGGGCTACGGTGAAAATGGAAATATCTTCCGTTCAAAACTTGAAAGAAGCTTTCTGAGAAACTGCTCTGTGTTCTGTTAATTCATCTCACAGAGTTACATCTTTCTCTTCAAGAAGCCTTTCGCTAAGGCTGTTCTTGTGGAATTGGCAAAGGGATATTTGGAAGCCCATAGAGGGCTATGGTGAAAAAGGAAATAACTTCCGTTCAAAACTGGAAAGAAGCTTTCTGAGAAACTGCTCTGTGTTCTGTTAATTCATCTCACAGGTTTACTTCTTTCCCTTCAAGAAGCCTTTCGCTAAGGCTGTTCTTGTGGATTTGGCAAAGTGATATTTGGAAGCCCATAGATGGCTATGGTGAAAAAGGAAATACCTTCCGTTCAAAACTGGAAAGAAACTTTCTGAGAAACTGCTCTGTATTCTGTTAATTCATCTCACAGAGTTACATCTTTCCGTTCAAGAAGCCTTTCGCTAAGGCTGTTCTTGTGCAATTGGCAAATTGATATTTGGAAGCCCATAGAGGGCTATGGTGAAAGAGGAAATATCTTCCGTTCAAAACTGGAAAGAAGCTTTCTGAGAAACTGCTCTGTGTTCTGTTAATTCATCTCACAGAGTTACATCTTTCCCTTCAAGAAGCCTTTCGCTAAGGCTGTTCTTGTGGAATTGGCAAAGTGATATTTGGAAGCCCATAGAGGGCTACGGTGAAAAAGGAAATATCTTCCGTTTAAAACTGGAAAGAAGCTTTCTGAGAAACTGCTCTGTGTTCTGTAATTCATCTCACAGAGTTACATCTTTCCTTCAAGCCTTTCGCTAAGGCTGTTCTTGTGGAATTGGCAAAGTGATATTTGGAAGCCCATAGAGGCTACGGTGAAAAAGGAAATATCTTCCGTTGAAAACTGGAAGAAGCTTTTGAGAAACTGCTCTGTGTTCTGTTAATTCATCTCACACAGTTACATCATTCCTTCAAGAACCTTTCGCTAAGGCTGTTCTTGTGGAATTGGCAAAGGATATTTGGAAGCCCATAGAGGGCTATGGTGAAAAGGAAATATCTTCCGTTCAAAACTGGAAAGAAGCTTTCTGAGAAACTGCTCTGTGTTCTGTTAATTCATCTCACAGTGTTACATCTTTCCTTCAAGAAGCCTTTCGCTAAGGCTGTTCTTGTGGAATTGGCAAAGTGATATTTGGAAGCCCATCGAGGCTAAGGTGAAAAAGGAAATATCTTCCGTTTAAAACTGGAAACAAGCTTTCTGAGAAACTGCTCTGTATTCTGTTAATTCATCTCACAGAGTTACATCTTTCCTTCAAGAGCCTTTCGCTAAGGCTGTTCTTGTGGAATTGGCAAAGTGATATTTGGAAGCCCACAGAGGGCTATGGTGAAAAAGGAAATATCTTCCGTTCAAAACTGGAAAGAAACTTTCTGAGAAACTGCTCTGTGTTCTGTTAATTCATCTCACAGAGTTACATCTTTCCCTTCAAAGCCTTTCGCTAAGGCTGTTCTTGTGGAATTGGCAAAGTGATATTTGGAACCCCTAGAGGTCTATGGTGAAAAGGAAATATCTTCCGTTCAAAACTGGAAAGAAACTTTCTGAGAAACTGCTTTGTGTTCTGTTAATTCATCTCACAGAGTTACATCTTTCCTTCAAGCCTTTCGCTAAGGCTGTTCTTGTGGAATTGGCAAAGTGATATTTGGAAGCCCATAGAGGGCTATGGTGAAAAGGAAATATCTTCCGTTCAAAACTGGAAAGAAGTATTCTAAGAAACTGCTGTGTTCTGTTAATTCATCTCACAGAGTTACATCTTTCCTTCAAGAAGCCTTTCTAAGGCTGTTCTTGTGGAATTAGCAAAGTGATATTTGGAAGCCCATAGAGGGCTATGGTGAAAAAAATAACTTCCGTTCAAAACTGGAAAGAAGCTTTCTGAGAAACTGCTCTGTGTTCTGTTAATTCATCTCACTGAGTTACATCTTTCCCTTCAAGAAGCCTTTCTCTAAGGCTGTTCTTGTGGAATTGGCAAAGTGATATTTGGAAGCCCTTAGAGGGCTATGGTGAAAAGGAAATATCTTCCGTTCAAAACTTGAAAGAAGCTTTCTGAGAAACTGCTCTGTGTTCTGTTAATTCATCTCAGAGTTACATCTTTCTCTTCAAGAAGCCTTTAAGGCTGTTCTTGTGGAATTAGCAAAGGATATTTGGAAGCCCATAGAGGCTATGGTGAAAAAAATAACTTCCGTTCAAAACTGGAAAGAAGCTTTCTGAGAAATTGCTCTGTGTTCTGTTAATTCATCTCACAGGTTTACTTCTTTCCCTTCAAGAAGCCTTTCGCTAAGGCTGTTCTTGTGGATTTGGCAAAGTGATATTTGGAAGCCCATAGATGGCTATGGTGAAAAAGGAAATACCTTCCGTTCAAAACTGGAAAGAAACTTTCTGAGAAACTGCTCTGTATTCTGTTAATTCATCTCACAGAGTTACATCTTTCCGTTCAAGAAGCCTTTCGTTAAGGCTGTTCTTGTGCAATTGGCAAATTGATATTTGGAAGCCCATAGAGGGCTATGGTGAAAGAGGAAATATCTTCCGTTCAAAACTGGAAAGAAGCTTTCTGAGAAACTGCTCTGTGTTCTGTTAATTCATCTCACAGAGTTACATCTTTCCCTTCAAGAAGCCTTTCGCTGAGGCTGTTCTTGTGGAATTGGCAAAGTGATATTTGGAAGCCAATCGAGGGCTAAGGTGAAAAAGGAAATATCTTCCGTTTAAAACTGGAAAGAAGCTTTCTGAGAAACTGCTCTGTGTTCTGTAAATTCATCTCACAGAGTTACATCTTTCCCTTCAAGGAGCCTTTCGCTAAGGCTGTTCTTGCGGAATTGGCAAAGGGATATTTGGAAGCCCATAGAGGGCTATGGTGAAAAAGGAAATATCTTCCATTCAAAACTGGAAAGAAGCTTTCTGAGTAACGGCTCTATGTTCTGTTAATTCATCTCACAGAGTTACATCTTTCCTTCAAGAAGCCTTTCGCTAAGGCTGTTCTCGTGGAATTCGCAAAGGGATATTTGGAAGCCCATAGAGGGCTATGGTGAAAAAGGAAATATCTTCCGTTGAAAACTGGAAAGAAGCTTTCTGAGAAACTGCTCTGTGTTCTGTTAATTCATCCCACAGAGTTACAGCTTTCCCTTCAAGAAGCCTTTCGCTAAGGCTGTTCTTGTGGAATTGGCAAAGGGATATTTAGAAGCCTTTAGAGGGCTATGGTGAAAAAGGAAATATCTTCCGTTGAAAACTGGAAAGAAGCTTTGTGAGAAACGGCTCTGTGTTCTGTTAATTCATCTCACAGAGTTACATCTTTCCCTTCAAGAAGCCTTTCGCTAAGGCTGTTCTTGTGGAAATGGCAAAGTGATATTTGGAAGCCCATCGAGGGCTAAGGTGAAAAAGGAAATATCTTCCGTTTAAAACGGGAAAGAAACTTTCTGAGAAACTGCTCTGTGTTCTGTTAATTCATCTCACAGAGTTACATCTTTCCCTTCAAGGAGCATTTCGCTAAGGCTGTTCTTGTGGAATTGGCAAAGTGATATTTGGAAGCCCACAGAGGGCTAGAGTGAAAAACGAAATATCTTCCGTTCAAAACTGGAAAGAAGCTTTCTGAGAAACTGCTCTGTGTTCTGTTACTTCATCTCACAGAGTTACATCTTCCCTTCAAGAAGCCTTTCGCTATGGCTGTTCTTGTGGAATTGGCAAAGTGATATTTGGAACCCCTAGAGGGCTACGGTGAAAAAGGAAATATCTTCCGTTCAAAACTGGAAAGAAACTTTCTGAGAAATTGCTCTGTGTTCTCTTAATTCATCTCACAGAGTTACATCTTTCCTTTCAAGGAGCCTTTCGCTAAGGTTGTTCTTGTGGAATTGGCAAAGTGATATTTGGAAGCCCATAGATGGCTATGGTGAAAAAGGAAATATCTTCCGTTCAAAACTGGAAAGAAACTTTCTGAGAAACTGCTCTGTATTCTGTTAATTCATCTCACAGAGTTACATCTTTCCGTTCAAGAAGCCTTTCGCTAAGGCTGTTCTTGTGCAATTGGCAAATTGATATTTGGAAGCCCATAGAGGGCTATGGTGAAAAAGGAAATATCTTCCGTTCAAAACTGGAAAGAAGCTTTCTGAGAAACTGCTCTGTGTTCTGTTAATTCATCTCACAGAGTTACATCTTTCCCTTCAAGAAGCCTTTCGCTAAGGCTGTTCTTGTGGAATTGGCAAAGTGATATTTGGAAGCCCATAGAGGGCTACGGTGAAAAACGAAATATCTTCCGTTTAAAACTGGAAAGAAGCTTTCTGAGAAACTGCTCTGTGTTCTGTAAATTCATCTCAGAGTTACATCTTTCCTTCAAGAAGCCTTTCGCTAAGGCTGTTCTTGTGGAATTGGCAAAGTGATATTTGGAAGCCCATAGAGGGCTAAGGTGAAAAAGGAAATATCTTCCGTTGAAAACTGTGAAGAAGCTTTTTGAGAAACTGCTCTGTGTTCTGTTAATTCATCTCACACAGTTACATCATTCCTTCAAGAACCTTTCGCTAAGGCTGTTCTTGTGGAATTGGCAAAGGATATTTGGAAGCCCATAGAGGGCTATGGTGAAAAGAAATATCTTCCGTTCAAAACTGGAAAGAAGCTTTCTGAGAAACTGCTCTGTGTTCTGTTAATTCATCTCACAGAGTTACATCTTTTCCTTCAAGAAGCCTTTCGCTAAGGCTGTTCTTGTGGAATTGGCAAAGTGATATTTGGAAGCCCATCGAGGGCTAAGGTGAAAAAGAAAGTATCTTCCGTTAAAAACTGGAAAGAAGCTTTCTGAGAAAGTGCTCTGTGTTCTGTTAATTCATCTCACAGAGTTACATCTTTCCCTTCAAGAAGCCTTTCGCTAAGGCTGTTCTTGTGGAATTGGCAAAGTGATATTTGGAAGCCCACAGGGGGCTACGGTGAAAAACGAAATATCTTCCGTTCAAAACTGGAAAGAAGCTTTCTGAGAAACTGCTCTGTGTTCTGTTAATTCATCTCACAGAGTTACATCTTTCCCTTCAAGAAGCCTTTCGCTAAGGCTGTTTTTGTGGAATTGGCAAAGTGATATTTGGAACCCCTAGAGGTCTATGGTGAAAAAGGAAATATCTTCCGTTCAAAACTGGAAAGAAACTTTCTGAGAAACTGCTTTGTGTTCTGTTAATTCATCTCACAGAGTTACATCTTTCCCTTCAAGAAGCCTTTCGCTAAGGCTGTTCTTGTGGAATTGGCAAAGTGATATTTGGAAGCCCATAGAGGGCTATGGTGAAAAAGGAAATATCTTCCGTTCAAAACTGGAAAGAAGTATTCTAAGAAACTGCTGTGTGTTCTGTTAATTCATCTCACAGAGTTACATCTTTCCCTTCAAGAAGCCTTTCGCTAAGGCTGTTCTTGTGGAATTGGCAAAGTGATATTTGGAAGCCCATAGAGGGCTACGTTGAAAAGGAAATAACTTCCGTTCAAAACTGGAAAGAAGCTTTCTGAGAAACTGCTCTGTGTTCTGTTAATTCATCTCACTGAGTTACATCTTTCCCTTCTAGAAGCCTTTCTCTAAGGCTGTTCTTGTGGAATTGGCAAAGTGATATTTGGAAGCCCATAGAGGGCTATGGTGAGAATGGAAATATCTTCCGTTCAAAACTGGAAAGAAGCTTTCTGAGAAACTGCTCTGTTTTGTGTTAATTCATCTCACAGAGTTACATCTTTCTCTTCAAGAAGCCTTTCGCTAAGGCTGTTCTTGTGCAATTGGCAAAGTGATATTTGGAAGCCCATCGAGGGCTAAGGTGAAAAAGGAAATATCTTCCGTTTAAAACTGGAAAGAAGCTTTCTGAGAAACGGCTCTGTGTTCTGTTAATTCATCTCACAGAGTTACATCTTTCCCTTCAAGAAGCCTTTCGCTAAGGCTTTTCTTGTGGATTTGGCAAAGTGATATTTGGAAGCCCATCGAGGGCTAAGGTGAAAAAGGAAATATCTTCCGTTTAAAACGGGAAAGAAACTTTCTGAGAAACTGCTCTGTGTTCTGTTAATTCATCTCACAGAGTTACATCTTTCCTTCAAGAGCCTTTCGCTAAGGCTGTTCTTGTGGAATTGGCAAAGTGATATTTGGAAGCCCACAGAGGCTACAGTGAAAAAGGAAATATCTTCCGTTCAAAACTGGAAAGAAGCTTTCTGAGAAACTGCTCTGTGTTCTGTTAATTCATCTCACAGAGTTACATCTTCCCTTCAAGAAGCCTTTCGCTAAGGCTGTTCTTGTGGAATTGGCAAAGTGATATTTGGAAGCCCTTAGAGGGCTACGGTGAAAAGGAAATATCTTCCGTTCAAAACTGGAAAGAAACTTTCTGAGAAACTGCTCTGTGTTCTCTTAATTCATCTCACAGAGTTACATCTTTCCTTTCAAGGAGCCTTTCGCTAAGGCTGTTCTTGTGGAATTGGCAAAGTGATATTTGGAAGCCCATAGATGGCTACGGTGAAAAAGGAAATATCTTCCGTTCAAAACTGGAAAGAAGCTTTCTGAGAAACTGCCCTGTGTTCTGTTAATTCATCTTACAGAGTTATATCTTTTCCTTCAAGAAGCCTTTCGCTGAGGCTGTTCTTGTGGAATTGGCAAAGTGAAATTTGGAAGCCCTTAGAGGGCTACGGTGAAAAAGGAAATATCTTCTGTTCAAAACTGGAAAGAAGCATTCTGAGAAACTGCTCTGTGTTCTGTTAATTCATCTCACAGAGTTACATCTTTCCCTTCAAGAAGCCTTTCGTTAAGGCTGTTCTTGTGGAATTGGCAAAGTGATATTTGGAAGCCAATCGAGGGCTAAGGTGAAAAAGGAAATATCTTCCGTTTAAAACTGGAAAGAAGCTTTCTGAGAAACTGCTCTGTGTTCTGTAAATTCATCTCACAGAGTTACATCTTTCCCTTCAAGGAGCCTTTCGCTAAGGCTGTTCTTGTGGAATTGGCAAAGTGATATTTGGAAGCCCATAGAGGCTATGGTGAAAAGGAAATATCTTCCGTTGAAAACTGGAAAGAAGCTTTTTGAGAAACTGCTCTGTGTTCTGTTAATTCATCTCACACAGTTACATCTTTCCCTTCAAGAACCTTTCGCTAAGGCTGTTCTTGTAATTGGCAAAGGATATTTGGAAGCCCATAGAGGGCTATGGTGAAAGAGGAAATATCTTCCGTTCAAAACTGGAAAGAAGCTTTCTGAGAAACTGCTCTGTGTTCTGTTAATTCATCTCACAGAGTTACATCTTTCCCTTCAAGAAGCCTTTCGCTAAGGCTTTTCTTGTGAAATTGGCAAAGTGATATTTGGAAGCCCATAGAGGGCTATGGTGAAAAAGGAAATATCTTCCGTTCAAAACTGGAAAGAAGCTTTCTGAGAAACTGCTCTGTGTTCTGTTAATTCATCTCACAGAGTTACATCTTTCCCTTCAAGAAGCCTTTCGCTAAGGCTGTTCTTGTGGAATTGGCAAAGTGATATTTGGAAGCCCATAGAGGGCTATGGTGAAAAAGGAAATATCTTCCATTCAAAACTGGAAAGAAGCTTTCTGAGTAACGGCTCTGTGTTCTGTTAATTCATCTCACAGAGTTACATCTTTCCCTTCAAGAAGCCTTTCGCTAAGGCTGTTCTTGTGGAATTCGCAAAGGGATATTTGGAAGCCCATAGAGGGCTATGGTGAAAAAGGAAATATCTTCCGTTGAAAACTGGAAAGAAGCTTTCTGAGAAACTGCTCTGTGTTCTGTTAATTCATCTCACAGAGTTACAGCTTTCCCTTCAAGAAGCCTTTCGCTAAGGCTGTTCTTGTGGAATTGGCAAAGGGATATTTGGAAGCCCTTAGAGGGCTATGGTGAAAAAGGAAATATCTTCCGTTCAAAACTGGAAAGAAGCTTTGTGAGAAACTGCTCTGTGTTCTGTTAATTCATCTCACAGAGTTACATCTTTCCCTTCAAGAAGCCTTTCGCTAAGGCTGTTCTTGTGGAAATGGCAAAGTGATATTTGGAAGCCCTAGAGGGCTACGGTGAAAAAGGAAATATCTTCCGTTCAAAACTGGAAAGAAGCTTTCTGAGAAACTGCTCTGTGTTCTGTTAATTCATCTCACAGAGTTACATCTTTCCCTTCAAGGAGCATTTCGCTAAGGCTGTTCCTGTGGAACTGGCAAAGTGATATTTGGAACCCCTAGAGGGCTACGGTGAAAAAGGAAATATCTTCCGTTCAAAACTGGAAAGAAACTTTCTGAGAAACTGCTCTGTGTTCTCTTAATTCATCTCACAGAGTTACATCTTTCCTTTCAAGGAGCCTTTCGCTAAGGCTGTTCTTGTGGAATTGGCAAAGTGATATTTGGAAGCCCATAGATGGCTACGGTGAAAAAGGAAATATCTTCCGTTCAAAACTGGAAAGAAGCTTTCTGAGAAACTGCCCTGTGTTCTGTTAATTCATCTTACAGAGTTACATCTTTTCCTTCAAGAAGCCTTTCGCTAAGGCTGTTCTTGTGGAATTGGCAAAGTGAAATTTGGAAGCCCTTAGAGGGCTATGGTGAAAAAGGAAATATCTTCCGTTCAAAACTGGAAAGAAGCTTTCTGAGAAACTGCTCTGTGTTCTGTTAATTCATCTCACAGAGTTACATCTTTCCCTTCAAGAAGCCTTTCGCTAAGGCTGTTCTTGTGGAATTGGCAAAGTGATATTTGGAAGCCCATAGATGGCTATGGTGAAAAAGGAAATATCTTCCGTTCAAAACTGGAAAGAAGCTTTCTGAGAAACTGCTCTGTGTTCTGTTAATTCATCTCACAGAGTTACATCTTTCCCTTCAAGAGCCTTTCGCTAAGGCTGTTCTTGTGGAATTGGCAAAGTGATATTTGGAAGCCCTAGAGGGCTACGGTGAAAAAGGAAATATCTTCCGTTCAAAACTGGAAACAAGCTTTCTGAGAAACTGCTCTGTGTTCTGTTAATTCATCTCACAGAGTTACATCTTTCCTTCAAGAGCCTTTCGCTAAGGCTGTTCTTGTGGAATTGGCAAAGTGATATTTGGAAGCCCACAGGGGCTACGGTGAAAAGGAAATATCTTCCGTTCAAAACTGGAAAGAAGCTTTCTGAGAAACTGCTCTGTGTTCTGTTAATTCATCTCACAGAGTTACATCTTTCCTTCAAGAAGCCTTTCGCTAAGGCTGTTCTTGTGGAATTGGCAAAGTGATATTTGGAAGCCCATAGAGGGCTATGGTGAAAAGGAAATATCTTCCGTTCAAAACTGGAAAGAAACTTTCTGAGAAACTGCTCTGTGTTCTGTTAATTCATCTCACAGAGTTACATCTTTCCTTCAAGAAGCCTTTCGCTAAGGCTGTTCTTGTGGAATTGGCAAAGTGATATTTGGAAGCCCATAGAGCTATGGTGAAAAGGAAATATCTTCCGTTCAAAACTGGAAAGAAGCTTTCTGAGAAACTGCTCTGTGTTCTGTTAATTCATCTCACAGAGTTACATCTTTCCCTTCAAAGCCTTTCGCTAAGGCTGTTCTTGTGGAATTGGCAAAGTGATATTTGGAAGCCCATAGAGGGCTACGTTGAAAAGGAAATAACTTCCGTTCAAAACTGGAAAGAAGCTTTCTGAGAAACTGCTCTGTGTTCTGTTAATTCATCTCACTGAGTTACATCTTTCCTTCAAAGCCTTTCGCTAAGGCTGTTCTTGTGGAATTGGCAAAGTGATATTTGGAAGCCCATAGAGGGCTATGGTGAAAAGGAAATATCTTCCGTTCAAAACTGGAAAGAAGCTTTCTGAGAAACTGCTCTGTGTTCTGTTAATTCATCTCACAGAGTTACATCTTTCTCTTCAAGAAGCCTTTCGCTAAGGATGTTCTTGTGCAATTGGCAAAGTGATATTTGGAAGCCCTTCGAGGGCTAAGGTGAAAAGGAAATATCTTCCGTTTAAAACTGGAAAGAAGCTTTCTGAGAAACTGCTCTGTGTTCTGTTAATTCATCTCACAGAGTTACATCTTTCCTTCAAGAAGCCTTTCTCTAAGGCTGTTCTTGTGGAATTGGCAAAGGATATTTGGAAGCCCATAGAGGGCTACGGTGAAAAGGAAATATCTTCCGTTCAAAACTGGAAAGAAGCTTTCTGAGAAACTGCTCTGTGTTCTGTTAATTCATCTCACAGAGTTACATCTTTCTCTTCAAGAAGCCTTTCGCTAAGGCTGTTCTTGTGGAATTGGCAAAGGATATTTGGAAGCCCATAGAGGCTATGGTGAAAAGGAAATATCTTCCGTTCAAAACTGGAAAGAAGCTTTCTGAGAAACTGCTTTGTGTTCTGTTAATTCATCTCACAGAGTTACATCTTTCCTTCAAGAAGCCTTTCGCTAAGGCTGTTCTTGTGGAATTGGCAAAGTGATATTTGGAAGCCCATAGAGGGCTACGTTGAAAAGGAAATAACTTCTGTTCAAAACTGGAAAGAAGCTTTCTGAGAAACTGCTCTGTGTTCTGTTAATTCATCTCACAGAGTTACATCTTTCCTTCAAGAAGCCTTTCGCTAAGGCTGTTCTTGTGGATTTGGCAAAGTGATATTTGGAAGCCCATAGAGGGCTATGGTGAAAAGGAAATACCTTCCGTTCAAAACTGGAAAGAAGCTTTCTGAGAAACTACTCTGTGTTCTGTTAATTCATCTCATAGAGTTACATCTTTCCTTCAAGAAGCCTTTCGCTAAGGCTGTTCTTGTGGAATTGGCAAAGGATATTTGGAAGCCCATAGAGGGCTATGGTGAAAAGGAAATATCTTCCGTTCAAAACTGGAAAGAAGCTTTCTGAGAAACTGCTCTGTGTTCTGTTAATTCATCTCACAGAGTTACATCTTTCCCTTCAAGAAGCCTTTCGCTAAGGCTGTTCTTGTGGAATGGGCAAAGTGATATTTGGAAGCCCACAGAAGGCTACGGTGAAAAAGGAAATATCTTCCGTTCAAAACTGGAAAGAAGCTTTCTGAGAAACTGCTCTGTGGTCTGTTAATTCATCTCAGGGAGATACATCTTTCCCTTCAAGAAGCCTTTCGCTAAGGTTGTTCTTGTGGAATTGGCAAAGGGATATTTGGAAGCCCATAGAGGGCTATGGTGAAAATGGAAATATCTTCCGTTCAAAACTTGAAAGAAGCTTTCTGAGAAACTGCTCTGTCTTCTGTTAATTCATCTCACAGGTTTACTTCTTTCCCTTCAAGAAGCCTTTCGCTAAGGCTGTTCTTGTGGATTTGGCAAAGTGATATTTGGAAGCCCATAGATGGCTATGGTGAAAAAGGAAATACCTTCCGTTCAAAACTGGAAAGAAGCTTTCTGAGAAACTGCTCTGTATTCTGTTAATTCATCTCACAGAGTTACATCTTTCCGTTCAAGAAGCCTTTCGCTAAGGCTGTTCTTGTGCAATTGGCAAATTGATATTTGGAAGCCCATAGAGGGCTATGGTGAAAGAGGAAATATCTTCCGTTCAAAACTGGAAAGAAGCTTTCTGAGAAACTGCTCTGTGTTCTGTTAATTCATCTCACAGAGTTACATCTTTCCCTTCAAGAAGCCTTTCGCTAAGGCTGTTCTTGTGGAATTGGCAAAGTGATATTTGGAAGCCAATCGAGGGCTAAGGTGAAAAAGGAAATATCTTCCGTTTAAAACTGGAAAGAAGCTTTCTGAGAAACTGCTCTGTGTTCTGTAAATTCATCTCACAGAGTTACATCTTTCCCTTCAAGGAGCCTTTCGCTAAGGCTGTTCTTGTGGAATTGGCAAAGTGATATTTGGAAGCCCACAGAGGGCTACGGTGAAAAAGGAAATATCTTCCGTTGAAAACTGTGAAGAAGCTTTTTGAGAAACTGCTCTGTGTTCTGTTAATTCATCTCACACAGTTACATCATTCCGTTCAAGAACCTTTCGCTAAGGCTGTTCTTGCGTAATTGGCAAAGGGATATTTGGAAGCCCATAGAGGGCTATGGTGAAAAAGGAAATATCTTCCGTTCAAAACTGGAAAGAAGCTTTGTGAGAAACGGCTCTGTGTTCTGTTAATTCATCTCACAGAGTTACATCTTTCCCTTCAAGAAGCCTTTTGCTAAGGCTGTTCTCATGGAATTGGCAAAGGGATATTTGGAAGCCCATAGAGGGCTATGGTGAAAAAGGAAATATCTTCCGTTGAAAACTGGAAAGAAGCTTTCTGAGAAACGGCTCTGTGTTCTGTTAATTCATCTCACAGAGTTACATCTTTCTCTTCAAGAAGCCTTTCTCTAAGGCTGTTCTAGTGGAATTGGCAAAGTGATATTTGGAAGCCCATAGAGGGCTATGGGGAAAAAGGAAATATCTTCCCTTCAAAACTGGAAAGAAGCTATCTGAGCAACTGCTCTGTGTTCTATTAATTCATCTCACAGAGTTACATCTTTCCCTTCAAGAAGCCTTTCGCTAAGGCTGTTCTTGTGGAATTGGAAAAGTGATATTTGGAAGCCAATAGAGGGCTATGGTGAAAAAGGAAATATCTTCCGTTCAAAACTGGAAAGAAGCTTTCTGAGAAACTGCTCTGTGTTCTGTTAATTTATCTCAAAGAGTTACATCTTTCCGTTCAAGAAGCCTTTCGCTAAGGCTGTTCTTCTGGAATTGGCAAATTGATATTTAGAAGCCCATAGAGGGCTATGGTGAAGGAGGAAATATCTTCCGTTCAAAACTGGAAAGAAGCTAACTGAGAAACTGCTCTGTGTTCTGTTAATTCATCTCACAGAGTTACATCTTTCCCTTCAAGAAGCCTTTCGCTAAGGCGGTTCTTGTGGAATTGGCAAAGAGATATTGGGAAGCCCATAGAGGGCTAAGGTGAAAAAGGAAATATCTTCCGTTAAAAACTGGAAAGAAGCTTTCTGAGAAAGTGCTCTGTGTTCTGTTAATTCATCTCACAGAGTTACATCTTTCCCTTCAAGAAGCCTTTCGCTAAGGCTGTTCTTGTGGAATTGGCAAAGGGATATTTGGAAGCCCATAGAGGGCTACGGTGAAAAAGGAAATATCTTCCGTTGAAAATTGTGAAGAAGCTTTTTGAGAAACTGCTCTGTGTTCTGTTAATTCATCTCACAGAGTTACATCTTCCTCTTCAAGAAGCCTTTCGCTAAGGCTGTTCTTGTGGAATTTGCAAGGGGATATTTGGAAGCCCATAGAAGGCTATGGTGAAAAAGGAAATAACTTCCGTTCAAAACTGGAAAGAAGCTTTCTGAGAAACTGCTTTGTGTTCTGTTAATTCATCTCACAGAGTTACTTCTTTCCTTCAAGAAGCCTTCGCTAAGGCTGTTCTTGTGGAATTGGCAAAGGATATTTGGAAGCCCATAGGGCTATGGTGAAAGAGGAAATATCTTCCGCTCAAAACTGGAAAGAAACTTTCTGAGAAACTGCTCTGTGTTCTCTTAATTCATCTCACAGAGTTACATCTTTCCCTTCAAGAAGCCTTTCGTTAAGGCTGTTCTTGTGTAATTGGCAAATAGATATTTGGAAGCCCATAGAGGGCTATGGTGAAAGAGGAAATATCTTCTGTCCAAAATTGGAAAGAAGCTTTCTGAGAAACTGCTCTGTGTTCTGTTAATTCATCTCACAGAGTTACATCTTTCCCTTCAAGAAGCCTTTCGCTAATGCTATTCTTGTGGAAATGGCAAAGTGATATTTGGAAGCCCATCGAGGGCTAAGGTGAAAAAGGAAATATCTTCCGTTTAAAACTGGAAAGAAGCTTTCTGAGAAACTGCTCTGTGTTCTGTTAATTCATCTCGCAGAGTTACATCTTTCCCTTCAAGGAGCATTTCTCTAAGGCTGTTCTTTTGGAAATGGCAAAGTGATATTTGGAAGCCCACAGAGGGCTACAGTGAAAAAGGAAATATCTTCCGTTCAAAACTGGAAAGAAGCTTTCTGAGAAACTGCTCTGTGTTCTGTTAACATCTCACAGAGTTACATCTTCCCTTCAAGAAGCCTTTCGCTGAGGCTGTTCTTGTGGAATTGGCAAAGTGAAATTTGGAAGCCCATAGAGGGCTACGTTGAAAAAGGAAATATCTTCCGTTCAAAACTGGAAAGAAGCTTTCTGAGAAACAGCTGTGTTTTCTGTTAATTCATCTCACAGAGTTACATCTTTCCCTTCAAGAAGCCTTTCGCTAAGGCTGTTCTTGTGGAATTGGCAAAGTGACATTTGGAGCCCATAGAGGGCTATGGTGAAAAAGGAAATATCTTCCGTTCAAAACTGGAAAGAAGCTTTCTGAGAAACTGCTCTGTGTTCTGTTAATTCATCTCATAGAGTTACATCTTTTCCTTCAAGAAGCCTTTCGTAAAGGCTGTTCTTGTGGAATTGGCAAAGGGATATTTCGAAGCCCATAGAGGGCTACGGTGAAAAAGGAAATATCTTCCGTTCAAAACTGGAAAGAAGCTTTCTGAGAAACGGCTCTGTGTTCTGTTAATTCATCTCACAGAGTTACATCTTTCCCTTCAAGAAGCCTTTCGCTAACGCTGTTCTTGTGGAATTGGCAAAGTGATATTTGGAAGCCCATAGAGGGCTATGGTGAAAGAGGAAATATCTTCCGTTCAAAACTGGAAAGAAGGTTTCAGAGAAACTGCTCTGTATTCTGTTAATTCATCTCACAGAGTTACATCTTTCCCTTCAAGAAGCTTTTCGCAAAGGTTGTTCTTGTGGAATTGGCAAAGTGATATTTGGAAGCCCATCGAGGGCTAAGGTGAAAAAGAAAGTATCTTCCGTTTAAAACTGGAAAGAAGCTTTCTGAGAAACTGCTCTGTGGTCTGTTAATTCATCTCACAGAGTTACATCTTTCCCTTCAAAGAGCCTTTCGCTAAGGCTGTTCTTGTGGAATTGGCAAAGTGATATTTGGAAGCCCACAGAGGGCTACAGTGAAAAAGGAAATATCTTCCGTTGAAAACTGGAAAGAAGCTTTCTGAGAAACTGCTCTGTGTTCTGTTAATTCATCTCACAGAGTTACATCTTTCCCTTGAAGAAGCCTTTCGCTAAGGCTGTTCTTGTGGAATTGGCAAAGTGATATTTGGAAGCCCATCGAGGGCTAAGGTGAAAAAGGAAATATCTGCGTTTAAAACTGGAAACAAGCTTTCTGAGAAACTGCTCTGTATTCTGTTAATTCATCTCACAGAGTTACAACTTTCCTTCAAGGAGCCTTCGCTAAGGCTGTTCTTGTGGAATTGGCAAAGTGATATTTGGAAGCCCACAGGGGGCTACGGTGTAAAAGGAAATATCTTCCGTTAAAACTGGAAAGAAGCTTTCTGAGAAACTGCTCTGTGTTCTGTTAATTCATCTCACAGAGTTACATCTTTCCTTCAAGAAGCCTTTCGCTAAGGCTGTTCTTGTGGAATTGGCAAAGTGATATTTGGAACCCCTAGAGGGCTACGGTGAAAAGGAAATATCTTCCGTTCAAAACTGGAAAGAAGCTTTCTGAGAAACTGCTTTGTGTTCTGTTAATTCATCTCACAGAGTTACATCTTTCCTTCAAGGAGCCTTTCGCTAAGGCTGTTCTTGTGGAATTGGCAAAGTGATATTTGGAAGCCCACAGGGGGCTACAGGGAAAAAGGAAATATCTTCCGTTCAAAACTGGAAAGAAGCTTTCTGAGAAACTGCTCTGTGTTCTGTTAATTCATCTCACAGAGTTACATCTTCCCTTCAAGAAGCCTTTCGCTAAGGCTGTTCTTGTGGAATTGGCAAAGTGATATTTGGAACCCCTAGAGGGCTACGGTGAAAAAGGAAATATCTTCCGTTCAAAACTGGAAAGAAACTTTCTGAGAAACTGCTCTGTGTTCTCTTAATTCATCTCACAGAGTTACATCTTTCCTTTCAAGAAGCCTTTCGCTAAGGCTGTTCTTGTGGAATTGGCAAAGTGATATTTGGAAGCCCATAGAGGGCTACGGTGAAAAAGGAAATATCTTCCGTTCAAAACTGGAAAGAAGCTTTCTGAGAAACTGCCCTGTGTTCTGTTAATTCATCTCACAGAGTTACATCTTTCCCTTCAAGAAGCCTTTCGCTGAGGCTGTTCTTGTGGAATTGGCAAAGTGATATTTGGAAGCCAATCGAGGGCTAAGGTGAAAAAGGAAATATCTTCCGTTTAAAACTGGAAAGAAGCTTTCTGAGAAACTGCTCTGTGTTCTGTAAATTCATCTCACAGAGTTACATCTTTCCCTTCAAGGAGCCTTTCGCTAAGGCTGTTCTTGTGGAATTGGCAAAGTGATATTTGGAAGCCCACAGAGGGCTACGGTGAAAAAGGAAATATCTTCCGTTGAAAACTGTGAAGAAGCTTTTTGAGAAACTGCTCTGTGTTCTGTTAATTCATCTCACACAGTTACATCATTCCGTTCAAGAACCTTTCGCTAAGGCTGTTCTTGTGTAATTGGCAAAGGGATATTTGGAAGCCCATAGAGGGCTATGGTGAAAGAGGAAATATCTTCCGTTCAAAACTGGAAAGAAGCTTTCTGAGAAACTGCTCTGTGTTCTGTTAATTCATCCCACAGAGTTACAGCTTTCCCTTCAAGAAGCCTTTCGCTAAGGCTGTTCTTGTGCAATTGGCAAAGGGATATTTGGAAGCCCTTAGAGGGCTATGGTGAAAAAGGAAATATCTTCCGTTCAAAACTGGAAAGAAGCTTTCTGAGAAACGGCTCTGTGTTCTGTTAATTCATCTCACAGAGTTACATCTTTCTCTTCAAGAAGCCTTTCTCTAAGGCTGTTCTAGTGGAATTGGCAAAGTGATATTTGGAAGCCCATAGAGGGCTATGGGGAAAAAGGAAATATCTTCCCTTCAAAACTGGAAAGAAGCTATCTGAGCAACTGCTCTGTGTTCTATTAATTCATCTCACAGAGTTACATCTTTCCCTTCAAGAAGCCTTTCGCTAAGGCTGTTCTTGTGGAATTGGAAAAGTGATATTTGGAAGCCCATAGAGGGCTATGGTGAAAAAGGAAATATCTTCCGTTCAAAACTGGAAAGAAGCTTTCTGAGAAACTGCTCTGTGTTCTATTAATTCATCTCACAGAGTTACATCTTTCCTTCAAGAAGCCTTTCGCTAATGCTGTTCTTGCGGAATTGGCAAAGGGATATTTGGAAACCCACAGAGGGCTATGGTGAAAGAGGAAATATCTTCCGTTCAAAACTGGAAAGAAGCTTTCTGAGAAACTGCTCTGTGTTCTGTTAATTTATCTCAAAGAGTTACATCTTTCCGTTCAAGAAGCCTTTCGCTAAGGCTGTTCTTCTGGAATTGGCAAATTGATATTTGGAAGCCCATAGAGGGCTATGGTGAAAGAGGAAATATCTTCCGTTCAAAACTGGAAAGAAGCTATCTGAGAAACTGCTCTGTGTTCTGTTAATTCATCTCACAGAGTTACATCTTTCCCTTCAAGAAGCCTTTCGCTAAGGCTGTTCTTGTGGAATTGGCAAAGAGATATTGGGAAGCCCATAGAGGGCTAAGGTGAAAAAGGAAATATCTTCCGTTAAAACTGGAAAGAAGCTTTCTGAGAAAGTGCTCTGTGTTCTGTTAATTCATCTCACAGAGTTACATCTTTCCTTCAAGAAGCCTTTCGCTAAGGCTGTTCTTGTGGAATTGGCAAAGGGATATTTGGAAGCCCATAGAGGGCTACGGTGAAAAAGGAAATATCTTCCGTTGAAAATTGTGAAGAAGCTTTTGAGAAACTGCTCTGTGTTCTGTTAATTCATCTCACAGAGTTACATCTTCCTTCAAGAAGCCTTCGCTAAGGCTGTTCTTGTGGAATTGGCAAGGATATTTGGAAGCCCATAGAGGCTATGGTGAAAAGGAAATATCTTCCGTTCAAAACTGGAAAGAAGCTTTCTGAGAAACTGCTTTGTGTTCTGTTAATTCATCTCACAGAGTTACATCTTTCCTTCAAGAAGCCTTTCGCTAAGGCTGTTCTTGTGGAATTGGCAAAGGATATTTGGAAGCCCATAGAGGCTATGGTGAAAGAGGAAATATCTTCCGTTCAAAACTGCAAAGAATCTTTCTGAGATACTGCTCTGTGTTCTCTTAATTCATCTCACAGAGTTACATCTTTCCTTCAAGAAGCCTTCGCTAAGGCTGTTCTTGTGTAATTGGCAAATAGATATTTGGAAGCCCATAGAGGCTATGGTGAAAGAGGAAATATCTTCTGTCCAAAATTGGAAAGAAGCTTTCTGAGAAACTGCTCTGTGTTCTGTTAATTCATCTCACAGAGTTACATCTTTCCTTCAAGAAGCCTTTCGCTAATGCTATTCTTGTGGAAATGGCAAAGTGATATTTGGAAGCCCATCGAGGGCTAAGGTGAAAAAGGAAATATCTTCCGTTTAAAACTGGAAAGAAGCTTTCTGAGAAACTGCTCTGTGTTCTGTTAATTCATCTCGCAGAGTTACATCTTTCCCTTCAAGGAGCATTTCTCTAAGGCTGTTCTTTTGGAAATGGCAAAGTGATATTTGGAAGCCCACAGAGGGCTACAGTGAAAAAGGAAATATCTTCCGTTCAAAACTGGAAAGAAGCTTTCTGAGAAACTGCTCTGTGTTCTGTTAATTCATCTCACAGAGTTACATCTTTCCTTCAAGAAGCCTTTCGCTAAGGCTGTTCTTGTGGAATTGGCAAAGTGATATTTGGAAGCCCATAGAGGGCTATGGTGAAAAAGGAAATATCTTCCGTTCAAAACTGGAAAGAAGCTTTCTGAGAAACTGCTCTGTGTTCTGTTAATTCATCTCATAGAGTTACATCTTTTCCTTCAAGAAGCCTTTCGTAAAGGCTGTTCTTGTGGAATTGGCAAAGGGATATTTCGAAGCCCATAGAGGGCTATGGTGAAAAAGGAAATATCTTCCGTTCAAAACTGGAAAGAAGCTTTCTGAGAAACTGCTCTGTGTTCTGTTAATTCATCTCATAGAGTTACATCTTTTCCTTCAAGAAGCCTTTCGTAAAGGCTGTTCTTGTGGAATTGGCAAAGGGATATTTCTAAGCCCATAGAGGGCTACGGTGAAAAAGGAAATATCTTCCGTTCAAAACTGGAAAGAAGCTTTCTGAGAAACGGCTCTGTGTTCTGTTAATTCATCTCACAGAGTTACATCTTTCCCTTCAAGAAGCCTTTCGCTAAGGCTGTTCTTGTGGAATTGGCAAAGTGATATTTGGAAGCCCATAGAGGGCTATGGTGAAAGAGGAAATATCTTCCGTTCAAAACTGGAAAGAAGCTTTCAGAGAAACTGCTCTGTATTCTGTTAATTCATCTCACAGAGTTACATCTTTCCCTTCAAGAAGCTCTTCGCTAAGGTTGTTCTTGTGGAATTGGCAAAGTGATATTTGGAAGCCCATCGAGGGCTAAGGTGAAAAAGAAAATATCTTCCGTTTAAAACTGGAAAGAAGCTTTCTGAGAAACGGCTCTGTGGTCTGTTAATTCATCTCACAGAGTTACATCTTTCCCTTCAAGGAGCCTTTCACTAAGAATGTTCTTGTGGAATTGGCAAAGTGATATTTGGAAGCCCACAGAGGGCTACAGTGAAAAAGGAAATATCTTCCGTTGAAAACTGGAAAGAAGCTTTCTGAGAAACTGCTCTGTGTTCTGTTAATTCATCTCACAGAGTTACATCTTTCCCTTCAAGAAGCCTTTCGCTAAGGCTGTTCTTGTGGAATTGGCAAAGTGATATTTGGAAGCCCATCGAGGGCTAAGGTGAAAAAGGAAATATCTTCCGTTTAAAACTGGAAACAAGCTTTCTGAGAAACTGCTCTGTATTCTGTTAATTCATCTCACAGAGTTACAACTTTCCCTTCAAGGAGCCTTTCGCTAAGGCTGTTCTTGTGGAATTGGCAAAGTGATATTTGGAAGCCCACAGGGGGCTACGGTGAAAAAGGAAATATCTTCCGTTCAAAACTGGAAAGAAGCTTTCTGAGAAACTGCTCTGTGTTCTGTTAATTCATCTCACAGAGTTACATCTTTCCCTTCAAGAAGCCTTTCGCTAAGGCTGTTTTTGTGGAATTGGCAAAGTGATATTTGGAACCCCTAGAGGGCTACGGTGAAAAAGGAAATATCTTCCGTTCAAAACTGGAAAGAAACTTTCTGAGAAACTGCTTTGTGTTCTGTTAATTCATCTCACAGAGTTACATCTTTCCCTTCAAGGAGTCTTTCGCTAAGGCTGTTCTTGTGGAATTGGCAAAGTGATATTTGGAAGCCCACAGAGGGCTACAGGGAAAAAGGAAATATCTTCCGTTCAAAACTGGAAAGAAGCTTTCTGAGAAACTGCTCTGTGTTCTGTTAATTCATCTCACAGAGTTACATCTTCCCTTCAAGAAGCCTTTCGCTAAGGCTGTTCTTGTGGAATTGGCAAAGTGATATTTGGAACCCCTAGAGGGCTACGGTGAAAAAGGAAATATCTTCCGTTCAAAACTGGAAAGAAACTTTCTGAGAAACTGCTCTGTGTTCTCTTAATTCATCTCACAGAGTTACATCTTTCCTTTCAAGAAGCCTTTCGCTAAGGCTGTTCTTGTGGAATTGGCAAAGTGATATTTGGAAGCCCATAGAGGGCTACGGTGAAAAAGGAAATATCTTCCGTTCAAAACTGGAAAGAAGCTTTCTGAGAAACTGCTCTGTGTTCTGTTAATTCATCTCACAGAGTTACATCTTTCCCTTCAAGAAGCCTTCCGCTAAGGCTGTTCTTGTGGAATTGGCAAAGTGATATTTGGAAGCCCTAGAGGGCTACGTGAAAAGGAAATATCTTCCGTTCAAAACTGGAAAGAAGCTTTCTGAGAAACTGCTCTGTGTTCTGTTAATTCATCTCACAGAGTTACATCTTTCCTTCAAAGCCTTTCGCTAAGGCTGTTCTTGTGGAATTGGCAAAGTGACATTTGGAGCCCATAGAGGGCTATGGTGAAAAAGGAAATATCTTCCGTTCAAAACTGGAAAGAAGCTTTCTGAGAAACTGCTCTGTGTTCTGTTAATTCATCTCACAGAGTTACATCTTTTCCTTCAAGAAGCCTTTCGTATAGGCTGTTCTTGTGGAATTGGCAAAGGGATATTTGGAAGCCCATAGAGGGCTACGGTGAAAAAGGAAATATCTTCCGCTCAAAACTGGAAAGAAGCATTCTGAGAAACTGCTCTGTGTTCTGTTAATTCATCTCAGAGAGTTACATCTTTCCTTCAAGAAGCTTTTCGCTAAGGCTGTTCTTGTGGAATTGGCAAAGTGATATTTGGAAGCCCATCGAGGGCTAAGGTGAAAAAGAAATATCTTCCCTTTAAAACTGGAAAGAAGCTTTCTGAGAAACTGCTCTGTGTTCTGTTAATTCATCTCACAGAGTTACATCTTTCTCTTCAAGAAGCCTTTCGCTAAGGCTGTTCTTGTGGAATTGGCAAAGTGATATTTGGAACCCCTAGAGGGCTACGGTGAAAAAGGAAATATCTTCCGTTCAAAACTGGAAAGAAACTTTCTGAGAAACTGCTCTGTGTTCTGTTAATTCATCTCACAGAGTTACATCTTTCCCTTCAAGAAGCCTTTCGCTAAGGCTGTTCTTGTGGAATTGGCAAAGTGATATTTGGAAGCCCATAGAGGGCTATGTTGAAAAAGGAAATATCTTCCGTTCAAAACTGGAAAGAAGCTTTCTGAGAAACTGCTCTGTGTTCTGTTAATTCATCTCACAGAGTTACATCTTTCCTTCAAGAAGCCTTTCGCTAAGGCTGTTCTTGTGGAATTGGCAAAGGATATTTGGAAGCCCAGAGGGCTATGGTGAAAGAGGAAATATCTTCCGTTCAAAACTGGAAAGAAGCTTTCTGAGAAACTGCTCTGTGTTCTGTTAATTCATCTCACAGAGTTACATCTTTCCCTTCAAGAAGCCTTTCGCTAAGGCTGTTCTTGTGGAATTGGCAAAGTGATATTTGGAAGCCCATAGAGGGCTAGGTGAAAAAGGAAATATCTTCCGTTCAAAACTGGAAAGAAGCTTTCTGAGAAACTGCTCTGTGTTCTGTTAATTCATCTCACAGAGTTACATCTTTCCCTTCAAGAAGCCTTTCGCTAAGGCTGTTCTTGTGGAATTGGCAAAGTGATATTTGGAAGCCCATAGAGGGCTACAGTGAAAAAGGAAATATCTTCCGTTCAAAACTGGAAAGAAACTTTCTGAGAAACTGCTCTGTGTTCTATTAATTCATCTCACAGAGTCAAATGTTTCCCTTCAAGAAGCCTTTCGCTAATGCTGTTCTTGCGGAATTGGCAAAGGGATATTTGGAAGCCCATAGAGGGCTACGGTGAAAAAGGAAATATCTTCCGTTCAAAACTGGAAAGAAGCTTTCTGAGAAACTCCTCTGTGTTCTGTTAATTCATCTCACAGAGTTACATCTTTCCGTTCTAGAAGCCTTTCGCTAAGGCTGTTCTTGTGTAATTGGCAAAGGGATATTTGGAAGCCCACAGAGGGCTATGGTGAAAGAGGAAATATCTTCCGTTCAAAACTGGAAAGAAGCTTTCTGAGAAACTGCTCTGTGTTCTGTTAATTTATCTCAAAGAGTTACATCTTTCCGTTCAAGAAGCCTTTCGCTAAGGCTGTTCTTCTGTAATTGGCAAATTGATATTTGGAAGCCCATAGAACGCTATGGTGAAAGAGGAAATATCTTCCGTTCAAAACTGGAAAGAAGCTTTCTGAGAAACTGCTCTGTGTTCTGTTAATTCATCTCACAGAGTTACATCTTTCCCTTCAAGAAGCCTTTCGCTAAGGCTGTTCTTGTGGAATTGGCAAAAAGATATTTGGAACCCCATAGAGGACTAAGGTGAAAAAGGAAGTATCTTCCGTTAAAAACTGGAAAGAAGCTTTCTGAGAAAGTGCTCTGTGTTCTGTTAATTCATCTCACAGAGTTACATCTTTCCCTTCAAGAAGCCTTTCGCTAAGGCTGTTCTTGTAGAATTGGCAAAGGGATATTTGGAAGCCCATAGAGGGCTACGGTGAAAAAGGAAATATCTTCCGTTCAAAATTGGAAAGAAGATTTCTGAGAAACTGCTCTGTGTTCTGTTAATTCATCTCACAGAGTTACATCTTTCTCTTCAAGAAGCCTTTCGCTAAAGCTGTTTGTGGAATTGGCAAAGGGATATTTGGAAGCCCATAGAGGGCTATGGTGAAAAAGGAAATAACTTCCGTTCAAAACTGGAAAGAAGCTTTCTGAGAAACTGCTTTGTGTTCTTTAATTCATCTCACAGAGTTACTTCTTTCCCTTCCAGAAGCCTTTCGCTAAGGCTGTTCTTGTGGAATTGGCAAAGGGATATTTGGAAGCCCATAGAGGGCTACGGTGAAAAAGGAAATATCTTCCGTTGAAAATTGTGAAGAAGCTTTTTGAGAAACTGCTCTGTGTTCTGTTAATTCATCTCACAGAGTTACATCTTCCTCTTCAAGAAGCCTTTCGCTAAGGCTGTTCTTGTGGAATTTGCAAGGGGATATTTGGAAGCCCATAGAAGGCTATGGTGAAAAAGGAAATAACTTCCGTTCAAAACTGGAAAGAAGCTTTCTGAGAAACTGCTTTGTGTTCTGTTAATTCATCTCACAGAGTTACTTCTTTCCCTTCAAGAAGCCTTTCGCTAAGGCTGTTCTTGTGGAATTGGCAAAGGGATATTTGGAAGCCCATAGAGGGGTATGGTGAAAGAGGAAATATCTTCCGTTCAAAACTGCAAAGAATCTTTCTGAGATACTGCTCTGTGTTCTCTTAATTCATCTCACAGAGTTACATCTTTCCCTTCAAGAAGCCTTTCGTTAAGGCTGTTCTTGTGTAATTGGCAAATAGATATTTGGAAGCCCATAGAGGGCTATGGTGAAAGAGGAAATATCTTCTGTCCAAAATTGGAAAGAAGCTTTCTGAGAAACTGCTCTGTGTTCTGTTAATTCATCTCACAGAGTTACATCTTTCCCTTCAAGAAGCCTTTCGCTAATGCTATTCTTGTGGAAATGGCAAAGTGATATTTGGAAGCCCATCGAGGGCTAAGGTGAAAAAGGAAATATCTTCCGTTTAAAACTGGAAAGAAGCTTTCTGAGAAACTGCTCTGTGTTCTGTTAATTCATCTCGCAGAGTTACATCTTTCCCTTCAAGGAGCATTTCTCTAAGGCTGTTCTTTTGGAAATGGCAAAGTGATATTTGGAAGCCCACAGAGGGCTACAGTGAAAAAGGAAATATCTTCCGTTCAAAACTGGAAAGAAGCTTTCTGAGAAACTGCTCTGTGTTCTGTTAATTCATCTCACAGAGTTACATCTTTCCCTTCAAGAAGCCTTTCGCTAAGGCTGTTCTTGTGGAATTGGCAAAGTGACATTTGGAGCCCATAGAGGGCTATGGTGAAAAAGGAAATATCTTCCGTTCAAAACTGGAAAGAAGCTTTCTGAGAAACTGCTCTGTGTTCTGTTAATTCATCTCATAGAGTTACATCTTTTCCTTCAAGAAGCCTTTCGTAAAGGCTGTTCTTGTGGAATTGGCAAAGGGATATTTCGAAGCCCATAGAGGGCTATGGTGAAAAAGGAAATATCTTCCGTTCAAAACTGGAAAGAAGCTTTCTGAGAAACTGCTCTGTGTTCTGTTAATTCATCTCATAGAGTTACATCTTTTCCTTCAAGAAGCCTTTCGTAAAGGCTGTTCTTGTGGAATTGGCAAAGGGATATTTCTAAGCCCATAGAGGGCTACGGTGAAAAAGGAAATATCTTCCGTTCAAAACTGGAAAGAAGCTTTCTGAGAAACGGCTCTGTGTTCTGTTAATTCATCTCACAGAGTTACATCTTTCCCTTCAAGAAGCCTTCGCTAAGGCTGTTCTTGTGGAATTGGCAAAGTGATATTTGGAAGCCCATAGAGGGCTATGGTGAAAGAGGAAATATCTTCCGTTCAAAACTGGAAAGAAGCTTTCAGAGAAACTGCTCTGAATTCTGTTAATTCATCTCACAGAGTTACATCTTTCCCTTCAAGAAGCTTTTCGCAAAGGTTGTTCTTGTGGAATTGGCAAAGTGATATTTGGAAGCCCATCGAGGGCTAAGGTGAAAAAGAAAGTATCTTCCGTTTAAAACTGGAAAGAAGCTTTCTGAGAAACTGCTCTGTGGTCTGTTAATTCATCTCACAGAGTTACATCTTTCCCTTCAAAGAGCCTTTCGCTAAGGCTGTTCTTGTGGAATTGGCAAAGTGATATTTGGAAGCCCACAGAGGGCTACAGTGAAAAAGGAAATATCTTCCGTTGAAAACTGGAAAGAAGCTTTCTGAGAAACTGCTCTGTGTTCTGTTAATTCATCTCACAGAGTTACATCTTTCCCTTGAAGAAGCCTTTCGCTAAGGCTGTTCTTGTGGAATTGGCAAAGTGATATTTGGAAGCCCATCGAGGGCTAAGGTGAAAAAGGAAATATCTGCGTTTAAAACTGGAAACAAGCTTTCTGAGAAACTGCTCTGTATTCTGTTAATTCATCTCACAGAGTTACAACTTTCCCTTCAAGGAGCCTTTCGCTAAGGCTGTTCTTGTGGAATTGGCAAAGTGATATTTGGAAGCCCACAGGGGGCTACGGTGTAAAAGGAAATATCTTCCGTTAAAAACTGGAAAGAAGCTTTCTGAGAAACTGCTCTGTGTTCTGTTAATTCATCTCACAGAGTTACATCTTTCCCTTCAAGAAGCCTTTCGCTAAGGCTGTTTTTGTGGAATTGGCAAAGTGATATTTGGAACCCCTAGAGGGCTACGGTGAAAAAGGAAATATCTTCCGTTCAAAACTGGAAAGAAACTTTCTGAGAAACTGCTTTGTGTTCTGTTAATTCATCTCACAGAGTTACATCTTTCCCTTCAAGGAGTCTTTCGCTAAGGCAGTTCTTGTGGAATTGGCAAAGTGATATTTGGAAGCCCACAGAGGGCTACAGGGAAAAAGGAAATATCTTCCGTTCAAAACTGGAAAGAAGCTTTCTGAGAAACTGCTCTGTGTTCTGTTAATTCATCTCACAGAGTTACATCTTTCCCTTCAAGAAGCCTTTCGCTAAGGCTGTTCTTGTGGAATTGGCAAAGTGATATTTGGAACCCCTAGAGGGCTACGGTGAAAAAGGAAATATCTTCCGTTAAAAACTGGAAAGAAACTTTCTGAGAAACTGCTCTGTGTTCTCTTAATTCATCTCACAGAGTTACATCTTTCCTTTCAAGAAGCCTTTCGCTAAGGCTGTTCTTGTGGAATTGGCAAAGTGATATTTGGAAGCCCATAGAGGGCTACGGTGAAAAAGGAAATATCTTCCGTTCAAAACTGGAAAGAAGCTTTCTGAGAAACTGCCCTGTGTTCTGTTAATTCATCTCACAGAGTTACATCTTTCCCTTCAAGAAGCCTTTCGCTGAGGCTGTTCTTGTGGAATTGGCAAAGTGAAATTTGGAAGCCCATAGAGGGCTACGTTGAAAAAGGAAATATCTTCCGTTCAAAACTGGAAAGAAGCTTTCTGAGAAACTGCTCTGTGTTCTGTTAATTCATCTCACAGAGTTACATCTTTCCCTTCAAGAAGCCTTTCGCTAAGGGTGTTCCTGTGTAATTGGCAAAGTGACATTTGGAGCCCATAGAGGGCTATGGTGAAAAAGGAAATCTCTTCCGTTCAAAACTGGAAAGAAGCTTTCTGAGAAACTGCTCTGTGTTCTTTTAATTCATCTCATAGAGTTACATCATTTCCTTCAAGAAGCCTTTCGTATAGGCTGTTCTTGTGGAATTGGCAAAGGGATATTTGGAAGCCCATAGAGGGCTACGGTGAAAAAGGAAATATCTTCCGTTCAAAACTGGAAAGAAGCATTCTGAGAAACGGCTCTGTGTTCTGTTAATTCATCTCAGAGAGTTACATCTTTTCCTTCAAGAAGCTTTTCGCAAAGGTTGTTCTTGTGGAATTGGCAAAGTGATATTTGGAAGCCCATCGAGGGCTAAGGTGAAAAAGAAAATATCTTCCCTTTAAAACTGGAAAGAAGCTTTCTGAGAAACTGCTCTGTGTTCTGTTAATTCATCTCACAGAGTTACATCATTCTCTTCAAGAAGCCTTTCGCTAAGGCTGTTCTTGTGGAATTGGCAAAGTGATATTTGGAACCCCTAGAGGGCTACGGTGAAAAAGGAAATATCTTCCGTTCAAAACTGGAAAGAAACTTTCTGAGAAACGGCTCGGTGTTCTGTTAATTCATCTCACAGAGTTACATCTTTCCCTTCAAGAAGCCTTTCGCTAAGGCTGTTATCGTGGAATTGGCAAAGGGATATTTGGAAGCCCATAGAGGGCTATGTTGAAAAAGGAAATATCTTCCGTTCAAAACCGGAAAGAAGCTTTCTGAGAAACTGCTCTGTGTTCTGTTAATTCATCTCACACAGTTACATCATTCCGTTCAAGAAGCCTTCGCTAAGGCTGTTCTTGTGTAATTGGCAAAGGGATATTTGGAAGCCCATAGAGGGCTATGGTGAAAGAGCAAATATCTTCCGTTCAAAATTGGAAAGAAGCTTTCTGAGAAACTGCTCTGTGTTGTGTTAATTCATCTCACAGAGTTACATCTTTCCCTTCAAGAAGCCTTTCGCTAAGGCTGTTCTTGTGGAATTGGGAAAGTGATATTTGGAAGCCCATAGAGGGCTAGGTGAAAAAGGAAATATCTTCCGGTTCAAAACTGGAAAGAAGCTTTCTGAGAAACTGCTCTGTGTTCTGTTACTTCATCTCACAGAGGTACATCTTTCCCTTTAAGAAGCCTTTCGCTAAGGCTGTTCTTGTGGAATTGGCAAAGTGATATTTGGAAGCCCATAGAGGGCTACAGTGAAAAAGGAAATATCTTCCGTTCAAAACTGGAAAGAAACTTTCTGAGAAACTGCTCTGTGTTCTATTAATTCATCTCACAGAGTCAAATGTTTCCTTCAAGAAGCCTTCGCTAATGCTGTTCTTGTGGAATTGGCAAAGGATATTTGGAAGCCCATAGAGGGCTACGGTGAAAAGGAAATATCTTCCGCTCAAAACTGGAAAGAAGCTTTCTGAGAAACTCCTCTGTGTTCTGTTAATTCATCTCACAGAGTTACATCTTTCCGTTCTATAAGCCTTTCGCTAAGGCTGTTCTTGTGTAATTGGCAAAGGGATATTTGGAAGCCCACAGAGGGCTATGGTGAAAGAGGAAATATCTTCCGTTCAAAACTGGAAAGAAGCTTTCTGGGAAACTGGTCTGTGTTCTGTTAATTTATCTCAAAGAGTTACATCTTTCCGTTCAAGAAGCCTTTCGCTAAGGCTGTTCTTCTGTAATTGGCAAATTGATATTTGGAAGCCCATAGAGGGCTATGGTGAAAGAGGAAATATCTTCCGTTTCAAAACTGGAAAGAAGCTATCTGAGAAACTGCTCTGTGTTCTGTTAATTCATCTCACAGAGTTACATCTTTCCCTTCAAGAAGCCTTTCGCTAAGGCTGTTCTTGTGGAATTGGCAAAAAGATATTTGGAACCCCATAGAGGACTAAGGTGAAAAAGGAAGTATCTTCCGTTAAAAACTGGAAAGAAGCTTTCTGAGAAAGTGCTCTGTGTTCTGTTAATTCATCTCACAGAGTTACATCTTTCCCTTCAAGAAGCCTTTCGCTAAGGCTGTTCTTGTAGAATTGGCAAAGGGATATTTGGAAGCCCATAGAGGGCTACGGTGAAAAAGGAAATATCTTCCGTTCAAAATTGGAAAGAAGATTTCTGAGAAACTGCTCTGTGTTCTGTTAATTCATCTCACAGAGTTACATCTTTCTCTTCAAGAAGCCTTTCGCTAAAGCTGTTTGTGGAATTGGCAAAGGGATATTTGGAAGCCCATAGAGGGCTATGGTGAAAAAGGAAATAACTTCCGTTCAAAACTGGAAAGAAGCTTTCTGAGAAACTGCTTTGTGTTCTTTAATTCATCTCACAGAGTTACTTCTTTCCCTTCCAGAAGCCTTTCGCTAAGGCTGTTCTTGTGGAATTGGCAAAGGGATATTTCGAAGCCCATAGAGGGGTATGGTGAAAGAGGAAATATCTTCCGTTCAAAACTGGAAAGAAACTTTCTGAGAAACTGCTCTGTGTTCTGTTAATTCATCTCACAGAGTTATATCTTTCCCTTCAAGAAGCCTTTCGCTAAGGCTGTTCTTGTGCTATTGGCAAAGGGATATTTGGAATCCCATAGAGGGCTATGGTGAAAAAGGAAATATCTTCCGTTCAAAACCGGAAAGAAGCTTTCTGAGAAACTGCTCTGTGTTCTGTTAATTCATCTCACACAGTTACATCATTCCGTTCAAGAAGCCTTGCGCTAAGGCTGTTCTTGTGTAATTGGCAAAGGGATATTTGGAAGCCCATAGAGAGCTATGGTGAAAGAGCAAATATCTTCCGTTCAAAATTGGAAAGAAGCTTTCTGAGAAACTGCTCTGTGTTGTGTTAATTCATCTCACAGAGTTACATCTTTCCCTTCAAGAAGCCTTTCGCTAAGGCTGTTCTTGTGGAATTGGGAAAGTGATATTTGGAAGCCCATAGAGGGCTATGTGAAAAAGGAAATATCTTCCGTTCAAAACTGGAAAGAAGCTTTCTGAGAAACTGCTCTGTGTTCTGTTACTTCATCTCACAGAGGTACATCTTTCCCTTTAAGAAGCCTTTCACTAAGGCTGTTCTTGTGGAATTGGCAAAGTGATATTTGGAAGCCCATAGAGCGCTACAGTGAAAAAGGAAATATCTTCCGTTCAAAACTGGAAAGAAACTTTCTGAGAAACTGCTCTGTGTTCTATTAATTCATCTCACAGAGTCAAATGTTTCCCTTCAAGAAGCCTTTCGCTAATGCTGTTCTTGCGGAATTGGCAAAGGGATATTTGGAAGCCCATAGAGGGCTACGGTGAAAAAGGAAATATCTTCCGTTCAAAACTGGAAAGAAGCTTTCTGAGAAACTGCTCTGTGTTCTGTTAATTTATCTCAAAGAGTTACATCTTTCCGTTCAAGAAGCCTTTCGCTAAGGCTGTTCTTCTGTAATTGGCAAATTGATATTTGGAAGCCCATAGAACGCTATGGTGAAAGAGGAAATATTTTCCGTTCAAAACTGGAAAGAAGCTATCTGAGAAACTGCTCTGTGTTCTGTTAATTCATCTCACAGAGTTACATCTTTCCCTTCAAGAAGCCTTTCGCTAAGGCTGTTCTTGTGGAATTCGCAAAGAGATATTTGGAACCCCATAGAGGGCTAAGGTGAAAAAGGAAGTATCTTCCGTTAAAAACTGGAAAGAAGCTTTCTGAGAAAGTGCTCTGTGTTCTGTTAATTCATCTCACAGAGTTACATCTTTCCCTTCAAGAAGCCTTTCGCTAAGGCTGTTCTTGTGGAATTGGCAAAGTGATATTTGGAACCCCTAGAGGGCTACGGCGAAAAAGGAAATATCTTCCGTTCAAAACTGGAAAGAAACTTTCTGAGAAAATGCTCTGTGTTCTGTTAATTCATCTCACAGAGTTACATCTTTCCTTCAAGAAGCCTTCGCTAAGGCTGTTTTGTGGAATTGGCAAAGTGATATTTGGAACCCCTAGAGGGCTACGGCGAAAAAGGAAATATCTTCCGTTCAAAACTGGAAAGAAACTTTCTGAGAAAATGCTCTGTGTTCTGTTAATTCATCTCACAGAGTTACATCTTTCCCTTCAAGAAGCCTTTCGCTAAGGCTCTTCTTGTGGAATTGGCAAAGTGATATTTGGAAGCCCATAGAGGGCTACGTTGAAAAGGAAATATCTTCCGTTCAAAACTGGAAAGAAGCTTTCTGAGAAACTGCTCTGTGTTCTGTTAATTCATCTCACTGAGTTACTTCTTTCCCTTCAAGAAGCCTTTCGATAAGGCTGTTCTTGTGGATTTGGCAAAGTAATATTTGGAAGCCCATAGAGGGCTGTAGTGAAAAAGGATATACCTTCCGTTCAAAACTGGAAAGAAGCTTTCTGAGAAACTACTCTGTGTTCTGTTAATTCATCTCATAGAGTTACATCTTTCCCTTCCAGAAGCCTTTCGCTAAGGCTGTTCTTGTGGAATTGGCAAAGGGATATTTGGGCGCCCCTAGAGGGCTACGGTGAAAAGGAAATATCTTCCGTCAAAACTGGAAAGAAGCTTTCTGAGAAACTGCTCTGTGTTCTGTTAATTCATCTCACAGAGTTACATCTTTCCCTTCAAGAAGCCTTTCGCTAAGGCTGTTCTTGTGGAATGGGCAAAGTGATATTTGGAAGCCCACAGAGGGCTACGGTGAAAAAGGAAATATCTTCCGTTCAAAACTGGAAAGAAGCTTTCTGAGAAACTGCTCTGTGGTCTGTTAATTCATCTCAGGGAGATACAATTTTCCCTTCAAGAAGCCTTTCGCTAAGGTTGTTCTTGTGGAATTGGCAAAGGGATATTTGGAAGCCCATAGAGGGCTATGGTGAAAAAGGAAATATCTTCCGTTCAAAACTGGAAAGAAGCTTTCTGAGAAACTGCTTTGTGTTCTGTTAATTCATCTCACAGAGTTACTTCTTTCCCTTCAAGAAGCCTTTCGCTAAGGCTGTTCTTGTGGAATTGGCAAAGGGATATTTGGAAGCCCATAGAGGGGTATGGTGAAAGAGGAAATATCTTCCGTTCAAAACTGGAAAGAAGCTTTCTTTGAAACTGCTCTGTGTTCTGTTAATTCATCTCACAGAGTTACATCTTTCCCTTCAAGAAGCCTTTCGTTAAGGCTGTTCTTGTGTAATTGGCAAATTGATATTTGGAAGCCCATAGAGGGCTATGGTGAAAGAGGAAATATCTTCCGTTGAAAACTGGAAAGAAGCTTTCTGAGAAACTGCTCTGTGTTCTGTTAATTCATCTCACAGAGTTACATCTTTCCCTTCAAGAAGCCTTTCGCTAAGGCTGTTCTTGTGGAATGGGCAAAGTGATATTTGGAAGCGCATAGAGGGCTATGGTTAAAGAGGAAATATCTTCCGTTCAAAACTGGAAAGAAGCTTTCTGAGAAACTGCTCTGTGTTCTGTTAATTCATCTCACAGTGTTACATCGTTCCCTTCAAGAAGCCTTTCGCTAAGGCTGTTCTTGTGGAATTGGCAAAGTGATATTTGGAAGCCCATCGAGGGCTAAGGTGAAAAAGGAAATATCTTCCGTTTAAAACTGGAAACAAGCTTTCTGAGAAACTGCTCTGTATTCTGTTAATTCATCTCACAGAGTTACAACTTTCCATTCAAGGAGCCTTTCGCTAAGGCTGTTCTTGTGGAATTGGCAAAGTGATATTTGGAAGCCCACAGGGGGCTACGGTGAAAAAGGAAATATCTTCCGTTCAAAACTGGAAAGAAGCTTTCTGAGAAACTGCTCTGTGTTCTGTTAATTCATCTCACAGAGTTACATGTTTCCCTTCAAGAAGCCTTTCGCTAAGTCTGTTTTTGTGGAATTGGCAAAGTGATATTTGGAACCCCTAGAGGGCTACGGCGAAAAAGGAAATATCTTCCGTTCAAAACTGGAAAGAAACTTTCTGAGAAACTGCATTGTGTTCTGTTAATTCATCTCACAGAGTTACATCTTTCCCTTCAAGAAGCCTTTCGCTAAGGCTGTTCTTGTGGAATTGGCAAAGTGATATTTGGAAGCCCATAGAGGGCTACGTTGAAAAGGAAATATCTTCCGTTCAAAACTGGAAAGAAGCTTTCTGAGAAACTGCTCTGTGTTCTGTTAATTCATCTCACTGAGTTACTTCTTTCCCTTCAAGAAGCCTTTCGCTAAGGCTGTTCTTGTGGATTTGGCAAAGTGATAGTTGGAAGCCCATAGAGGGCTGTAGTGAAAAAGGATATACCTTCCGTTCAAAACTGGAAAGAAGGTTTCTGAGAAACTACTCTGTGTTCTGTTAATTCATCTCATAGAGTTACATCTTTCCCTTCCAGAATCCTTTCGCTAAGGCTGTTCTTGTGGAATTGGCAAAGGGATATTTGGGCGCCCCTAGAGGGCTATGGTGAAAAAGGAAATATCTTCCGTTCGAAACTGGGAAGAAGCTTTCTGAGAAACTGCTCTGTGTTCTGTTAATTCATCTCACAGAGTTACATCTTTCCCTTCAAGAAGCCTTTCGCTAAGGCTGTTCTTGTGGAATGGGCAAAGTGATATTTGGAAGCCCACAGAAGGCTACGGTGAAAAGGAAATATCTTCCGCTCAAAACTGGAAAGAAGCTTGAGAAACTGCTCTGTGGTCTGTTAATTCATCTCAGGAGATACATCTTTCCTTCAAGAAGCCTTTCGCTAAGGTTGTTCTTGTGGAATTGGCAAAGGATATTTGGAAGCCCATAGAGGCTATGGTGAAAAGGAAATATCTTCCGCTCAAAACTGGAAAGAAGCTTGAGAAACTGCTTTGTGTTCTGTTAATTCATCTCACAGAGTTACTTCTTTCCTTCAAGAAGCCTTCGCTAAGGCTGTTCTTGTGGAATTGGCAAAGGATATTTGGAAGCCCATAGAGGGTATGGTGAAAGAGGAAATATCTTCCGCTCAAAACTGGAAAGAAGCTTGAGAAACTGCTCTGTGTTCTGTTAATTCATCTCACAGAGTTACATCTTTCCTTCAAAGCCTTTCGCTAAGGCTGTTCTTGTGTAATTGGCAAATTGATATTTGGAAGCCCATAGAGGGCTATGGTGAAAGAGGAAATATCTTCCGTTAAAACTGGAAAGAAGCTTGAGAAACTGCTCTGTGTTCTGTTAATTCATCTCACAGAGTTACATCTTTCCTTCAAGAAGCCTTCGCTAAGGCTGTTCTTGTGGAATGGGCAAAGTGATATTTGGAAGCGCATAGAGGGCTATGGTTAAAGAGGAAATATCTTCCGTTCAAAACTGGAAAGAAGCTTTCTGAGAAACTGCTCTGTGTTCTGTTAATTCATCTCACAGTGTTACATCGTTCCCTTCAAGAAGCCTTTCGCTAAGGCTGTTCTTGTGGAATTGGCAAAGTGATATTTGGAAGCCCATCGAGGGCTAAGGTGAAAAAGGAAATATCTTCCGTTTAAAACTGGAAACAAGCTTTCTGAGAAACTGCTCTGTATTCTGTTAATTCATCTCACAGAGTTACAACTTTCCATTCAAGGAGCCTTTCGCTAAGGCTGTTCTTGTGGAATTGGCAAAGTGATATTTGGAAGCCCACAGGGGGCTACGGTGAAAAAGGAAATATCTTCCGTTCAAAACTTGAAAGAAGCTTTCTGAGAAACTGCTCTGTGTTCTGTTAATTCATCTCACAGAGTTACATGTTTCCCTTCAAGAAGCCTTTCGCTAAGTCTGTTTTTGTGGAATTGGCAAAGTGATATTTGGAACCCCTAGAGGGCTACGGCGAAAAAGGAAATATCTTCCGTTCAAAACTGGAAAGAAACTTTCTGAGAAACTGCATTGTGTTCTGTTAATTCATCTCACAGAGTTACATCTTTCCTTCAAGAAGCCTTCGCTAAGGCTGTTCTTGTGGAATTGGCAAAGTGATATTTGGAACCCCTAGAGGGCTATGGTGAAAAGGAAATATCTTCCGTTCAAAACTGGAAAGAAGCTTTCTGAGAAACTGCTCTGTGTTCTGTTAATTCATCTCACTGAGTTACTTCTTTCCCTTCAAGAAGCCTTTCGCTAAGGCTGTTCTTGTGGATTTGGCAAAGTGATAGTTGGAAGCCCATAGAGGGCTGTAGTGAAAAAGGATATACCTTCCGTTCAAAACTGGAAAGAAGGTTTCTGAGAAACTACTCTGTGTTCTGTTAATTCATCTCATAGAGTTACATCTTTCCCTTCCAGAATCCTTTCGCTAAGGCTGTTCTTGTGGAATTGGCAAAGGGATATTTGGGCGCCCCTAGAGGGCTATGGTGAAAAAGGAAATATCTTCCGTTCGAAACTGGGAAGAAGCTTTCTGAGAAACTGCTCTGTGTTCTGTTAATTCATCTCACAGAGTTACATCTTTCCCTTCAAGAAGCCTTTCGCTAAGGCTGTTCTTGTGGAATGGGCAAAGTGATATTTGGAAGCCCACAGAAGGCTACGGTGAAAAAGGAAATATCTTCCGTTCAAAACTGGAAAGAAGCTTTCTGAGAAACTGCTCTGTGTTCTGTTAATTCATCTCACAGAGTTACTTCTTTCCCTTCAAGAAGCCTTTCGCTAAGGCTGTTCTTGTGGAATTGGCAAAGGGATATTTGGAAGCCCATAGAGGGGTATGGTGAAAGAGGAAATATCTTCCGTTCAAAACTGGAAAGAAGCTTTCTGAGAAACTGCTCTGTGTTCTGTTAATTCATCTCACAGAGTTACATCTTTCCCTTCAAGAAGCCTTTCGTTAAGGCTGTTCTTGTGTAATTGGCAAATTGATATTTGGAAGCCCATAGAGGGCTATGGTGAAAAAGGAAATATCTTACGTTCAAAACTGGAAAGAAGCTTTCTGAGAAACTGCTCTGTGGTCTGTTAATTCATCTCAGGGAGATACATCTTTCCCTTCAAGAAGCCTTTCGCTAAGGTTGTTCTTGTGGAATTGGCAAAGGGATATTTGGAAGCCCATAGAGGGCTACGGTGAAAAAGGAAATAACTTCTGTTCAAAACTGGAAAGAAGCTTTCTGAGAAACGGCTCTGTGTTCTGTTAATTCATCTCACAGAGTTACATCTTTCTCTTCAAGAAGCCTTTCTCTAAGGCTGTTCTAGTGGAATTGGCAAAGTGATATTTGGAAGCCCATAGAGGGCTATGGGGAAAAAGGAAATATCTTCCCTTCAAAACTGGAAAGAAGCTATCTGAGCAACTGCTCTGTGTTCTATTAATTCATCTCACAGAGTTACATCTTTCCCTTCAAGAAGCCTTTCGCTAAGGCTGTTCTTGTGGAATTGGAAAAGTGATATTTGGAAGCCAATAGAGGGCTATGGTGAAAAAGGAAATATCTTCCGTTCAAAACTGGAAAGAAGCTTTCTGAGAAACTGCTCTGTGTTCTATTAATTCATCTCATAGAGTCAAATGTTTCCCTTCAAGAAGCCTTTCGCTAATGCTGTTCTTGCGGAATTGGCAAAGGGATATTTGGAAACCCACAGAGGGCTATGGTGAAAGAGGAAATATCTTCCGTTCAAAACTGGAAAGAAGCTTTCTGAGAAACTGCTCTGTGTTCTGTTAATTTATCTCAAAGAGTTACATCTTTCCGTTCAAGAATCCTTTCGCTAAGGCTGTTCTTCTGGAATTGGCAAATTGATATTTAGAAGCCCATAGAGGGCTATGGTGAAGGAGGAAATATCTTCCGTTCAAAACTGGAAAGAAGCTATCTGAGAAACTGCTCTGTGTTCTGTTAATTCATCTCACAGAGTTACATCTTTCCCTTCAAGAAGCCTTTCGCTAAGGCGGTTCTTGTGGAATTGGCAAAGAGATATTGGGAAGCCCATAGAGGGCTAAGGTGAAAAAGGAAATATCTTCCGTTAAAAACTGGAAAGAAGCTTTCTGAGAAAGTGCTCTGTGTTCTGTTAATTCATCTCACAGAGTTACATCTTTCCCTTCAAGAAGCCTTTCGCTAAGGCTGTTCTTGTGGAATTGGCAAAGGGATATTTGGAAGCCCATAGAGGGCTACGGTGAAAAAGGAAATATCTTCCGTTGAAAATTGTGAAGAAGCTTTTTGAGAAACTGCTCTGTGT
This sequence comes from Erythrocebus patas, assembly GCA_023783455.1. Classification (NCBI taxonomy): domain Eukaryota; kingdom Metazoa; phylum Chordata; class Mammalia; order Primates; family Cercopithecidae; genus Erythrocebus; species Erythrocebus patas. The sequence continues at coordinate 294,536 of JAKFHT010004079.1, forward strand.
TCTGTTAATTCATCTCACAGAGTTACATCTTCCTCTTCAAGAAGCCTTTCGCTAAGGCTGTTCTTGTGGAATTTGCAAGGGGATATTTGGAAGCCCATAGAAGGCTATGGTGAAAAAGGAAATAACTTCCGTTCAAAACTGGAAAGAAGCTTTCTGAGAAACTGCTTTGTGTTCTGTTAATTCATCTCACAGAGTTACTTCTTTCCCTTCAAGAAGCCTTTCGCTAAGGCTGTTCTTGTGGAATTGGCAAAGGGATATTTGGAAGCCCATAGAGGGGTATGGTGAAAGAGGAAATATCTTCCGTTCAAAACTGCAAAGAATCTTTCTGAGATACTGCTCTGTGTTCTCTTAATTCATCTCACAGAGTTACATCTTTCCCTTCAAGAAGCCTTTCGTTAAGGCTGTTCTTGTGTAATTGGCAAATAGATATTTGGAAGCCCATAGAGGGCTATGGTGAAAAAGGAAATATCTTCTGTCCAAAATTGGAAAGAAGCTTGAGAAACTGCTCTGTGTTCTGTTAATTCATCTCACAGAGTTACATCTTTCCTTCAAGAAGCCTTTCGCTAATGCTATTCTTGTGGAAATGGCAAAGTGATATTTGGAAGCCCATCGAGGGCTAAGGTGAAAAGGAAATATCTTCCGCTTCAAAACTGGAAAGAAGCTTTCTGAGAAACTGCTCTGTGTTCTGTTAATTCATCTCACAGAGTTACATCTTTCCTTCAAGGAGCATTTCTCTAAGGCTGTTCTTTTGGAAATGGCAAAGTGATATTTGGAAGCCCACAGAGGGCTACAGTGAAAAGGAAATATCTTCCGCTCAAAACTGGAAAGAAGCTTGAGAAACTGCTCTGTGTTCTGTTAATTCATCTCATAGAGTTACATCTTTCCTTCAAGAAGCCTTTCGTAAAGGCTGTTCTTGTGGAATTGGCAAATTGATATTTGGAAGCCCATAGAGGGCTACGGTGAAAAAGGAAATATCTTCCGCTCAAAACTGGAAAGAAGCTTTCTGAGAAACGGCTCTGTGTTCTGTTAATTCATCTCACAGAGTTACATCTTTCCCTTCAAGAAGCCTTTCGCTAAGGCTGTTCTTGTGGAATTGGCAAAGTGATATTTGGAAGCGCACATAGGGCTATGGTGAAAGAGGAAATATCTTCCGTTCAAAACTGGAAAGAAGCTTTCTGAGAAACTGCTCTGTGTTCTGTTAATTCATCTCACAGAGTTACATCTTTCCCTTCAAGAAGCCTTTCGCTAAGGCTTTTCTTGTGGAATTGGCAAAGTGATATTTGGAAGCCCATCGAGGGCTAAGGTGAAAAAGGAAATATCTTCCGTTTAAAACTGGAAACAAGCTTTCTGAGAAACTGCTCTGTATTCTGTTAATTCATCTCACAGTGTTACAACTTTCCCTTCAAGGAGCCTTTCGCTAAGGCTGTTCTTGTGGAATTGGCAAAGTGATATTTGGAAGCCCTAGAGGGCTACGCTGAAAAAGGAAATATCTTCCGTTCAAAACTGGAAAGAAACTTTCTGAGAAACTGCTCTGTGTTCTGTTAATTCATCTCACAGAGTTACATCTTTCCCTTCAAGAAGCCTTTCGCAGAGGTTGTTCTTGTGGAATTGGCAAAGTGATATTTGGAAGCCCATAAAGGGCTATGGTGAAAAAGAAAATATCTTCCATACAAAACTGGAAAGAAGCTTTCTGAGAAACTGCTCTGTGTTCTGTTAATTCCTCTCACAGAGTTACATCTTTCCCTTCAAGAAGCCTTTCGCTCAGGCTGTTCTTGTGGAATTGGAAAAGTGATATTTGGAGCCCATAGAGGGCTATGGTGAAAAAGGAAATATCTTCCGTTGAAAACTGGAAAGAAGCTTTCTGAGAAACTGCTCTGTGTTGTGTTAATTCATCTCACAGAGTTACATCTTTCCCTTCAATAAGCCTTTCGCTGAGGCTGTTCTCGTGGAATTGGCAAAGGGATATTTGGAAGCCCATAGAGGGCTATGGTGAAAAAGGAAATATCTTCCGTTCAAAACTGGAAAGAAGCTTTCTGAGACACTGCTCTGTGTTCTGTTAATTCATCTGTCAGAGTTACTTCTTTCCCTTCAAGAAGCCTTTCGCTAAGGCTGTTCTTGTGGATTTGGCAAAGTGATATTTGGAAGCCCATAGAGGGCTGTAGTGAAAAAGGAAATACCTTCCGTTCAAAACTGGAAAGAAGCTTTCTGAGAAACTACTCTGTGTTCTCTTAATTCATCTCATAGAGTTACATCTTTCCCTTCAAGAAGCCTTGCGCTAAGGCTGTTCTTGTGGAATTGGCAAAGGGATATTTGGGCGCCCCTAGAGGGCTATGGTGAAAAGGGAAATATCTTCCGTTCGAAACTGGGAAGAAGCTTTCTGAGAAACTGCTCTGTGTTCTGTTAATTCATCTCACAGAGTTACATCTTTCCCTTCAAGAAGCCTTTCGCTAAGGCTGTTCTTGTGGAATGGGCAAAGTGATATTTGGAAGCCCACAGAGGGCTACGGTGAAAAAGGAAATATCTTCCGTTCAAAACTGGAAAGAAACTTTCTGAGAAAGTGCTCTGTGGTGTGTTAATTTATCTCACGGAGATACATCTTTCCCTTCAAGAAGCCTTTCGCTAAGGTTGTTCTTGTGGAATTGGCAAAGGATTATTTGGAAGCCCATAGAGGGCTATGGTGAAAAAGGAAATATCTTCCGTTCAAAACTGGAAAGAAGCTTTCTGAGAAACGGCTCTGTGTTCTGTTACTTCATCTCACAGAGTTACATCTTTCCCTTCAAGAAGCCTTTCGCTAAGGCTGTTCTTGTGGAATGGGCAAAGTGATATTTGGAAGCCCACAGAGGGCTACGGTGAAAAAGGAAATATCTTCCGTTCAAAACTGGAAAGAAACTTTCTGAGAAAGTGCTCTGTGGTGTGTTAATTTATCTCACAGAGTTCCGTCTTTCCCTTCAAGAAGCCTTTCGCTAAGGCTGTTCTTGTGGAATTGGCAAAGGGATATTTGGAAGCCCATAGAGGGCTATGGTGAAAAAGGAAATATCTTCCGTTCAAAACTGGAAAGAAGCTTTCTGAGAAACTGCTCTGTGTTCTGTTACTTCATCTCACAGAGTTACATCTCTCCCTTCAAGAAGCCTTTCGCTGAGGTTGTTCTTGTGGAATTTGCAAAGTGATATTTGGAAGCCCATAGAGGGCTATGGTGAAAAAGAAAATATCTTCCATACAAAACTGGACAGAAGCTTTCTGAGAAACTGCTCTGTGTTCTGTTAATTCCTCTCACAGAGTTACATCTTTCCCTTCAAGAAGGCTTTCGCTCAGGCTGTTCTTGTGGAATTGGAAAAGTGATATTTGGAGCCCATAGAGGGCTATGGTGAAAAAGGAAATATCTTCCGTTAAAAACTGGAAAGAAGCTTTCTGAGAAACGGCTCTGTGTTCTGTTAATTCATCTCACAGAGTTACATCTTTCCCTTCAAGAAGCCTTCCGCTAAGGCTGTTCTCGTGGACTTGGCAAAGGGATATTTGGAAGCCCATAGAGGGCTATGGTGAAAAAGGAAATATCTTCCGTTCAAAACTGGAAGGAAGCTTTCTGAGAAACGGCTCTGTGTTCTGTTAATTCATCTCACAGAGTTACATCTTTCCCTTCAAGAAGCCTTTCGCTAAGGCTGTTCTTGTGGAATTGGCAAAGGATATTTGAAAGCCCACAGAGGGCTATGGTGAAAAGGAAATATCTTCCGCTCAAAACTGGAAAGAAGCTTTCTGAGAAACTGCTCTGTGTTCTGTTAATTCATCTCACAGAGTTACGTCATTCCGTTCAAGAAGCATTTCGCTAAGGCTGTTCTTGTGTAATTGGCAAAGGGATATTTGGAAGCCCATAGAAGGCTATGGTGAAAAAGGAAATATCTTCCGTTCGAAACTGGGAAGAAGCTTTCTGAGAAACTGCTCTCCGTTCTGTTAATTCATCTCACAGAGTTACATCTTTCCCTTCAAGAAGCCTTTCGCTAAGGCTGTTCTTGTGGAATGGGCAAAGTGATATTTGGAAGCCCACAGAGGGCTACGGTGAAAAAGGAAATATCTTCCGTTCAAAACTGGAAAGAAGCTTTCTGAGAAACTGCTCGGTGTTCTGTTAATTCATCTCACAGAGTTACATCTTTCCCTTCAAGAAGCCTTTCGCTAGGGCTGTTCTCGTGGAATTGGCAAAGGGATATTTGGAAGCCCATAGAGGGCTATGGTGAAAAAGGAAATATCTTCCGTTGAAAAATGGAAAGAAGGTTTCTGAGAAACTACTCTGTGTTCTGTTAATTCATCCCAGAGAGTTACATCTTTCCCTTCAAGAAGCCTTTCGCTAAGGCTATTCTTGTGGAATTGGCAAACGGATATTTGGAAGCCCATAGACGGCTATGGTGAAAAAGGAAATATCTTCCGTTCAAAACTGGAAAGAAGCTTTCTGAGAAACTGCTCTGTGTTCTGTTAATTCATCTCACAGAGTTACATCTTTCCCTTCAAGAAGCCTTTCGCTGAGGTTGTTCTTGTGGAATTTGCAAAGTGATATTTGGTAGCCCATAGAGGGCTATGGTGAAAAAGAAAATATCTTCCATACAAAACTGGAAAGAAGCTTTCTGAGAAACTGCTCTGTGTTCTGTTAATTCCTCTCACAGAGTTACATCTTTCCCTTCAAGAAGGCTTTCGCCCAGGCTGTTCTTGTGGAATTGGAAAAGTGATATTTGGAGCCCATAGAGGGCTATGGTGAAAAAGGAAATATCTTCCGTTAAAAACTGGAAAGAAGCTTTCTGAGAAACGGCTCTGTGTTCTGTTAATTCATCTCACAGAGTTACATCTTTCCCTTCAAGAAGCCTTCCGCTAAGGCTGTTCTCGTGGAATTGGCAAAGGGATATTTGGAAGCCCATAGAGGGCTATGGTGAAAAAGGAAATATCTTCCGTTCAAAACTGGAAGGAAGCTTTCTGAGAAACGGCTCTGTGTTCTGTTAATTCATCTCACAGAGTTACATCTTTCCCTTCAAGCAGCCTTTCGCTAAGGCTGTTCTCGTGGAATTGGCAAAGGGATATTTGAAAGCCCACAGAGGGCTATGGTGAAAAAGGAAATATCTTCCGTTCAAAACCGGAAAGAAGCTTTCTGAGAAACTGCTCTGTGTTCTGTTAATTCATCTCACAGAGTTACGTCATTCCGTTCAAGAAGCATTTCGCTAAGGCTGTTCTTGTGTAATTGCCAAAGGGATATTTGGAAGCCCATAGAAGGCTATGGTGAAATAGCAAATATCTTCCGTTCAAAACTGGAAAGAAGCTTTCTGAGAAAGCGCTCTGTGTTCTGTTAATTCATCTCACAGAGTTACATCTTTCGCTTCAAGAAGCCTTTCGCTAAGTCTATTCTTGTGGAATTGGCAAAGTGATATTTGGAAGCCCATAGAGGGCTATGGTTAAAAAGGAAATATCCTCCGTTCAAAACTGGAAAGAGGCTTTCTGAGAAACTGCTCTGTGTTCTGTTAATTCACCTCACAGAGTTACATCTTTCCCTTCAAGAAGCCTTTCGCTAAGGCTATTCTTGTGGAATTGGCAAAGGGATATTTGGAAGCCCATAGAGGGCTATGGTGAAAAAGGAAATATCTTCCGTTGAAAACTGGAAAGAAGCTTTCTGAGAAACTGCTCTGTGTTCTGTTAATTCATCTCACAGAGTTACATCTTTCCTTCAAGAAGCCTTTCGCTAAGGCTGTTCTCGTGGAATTGGCAAAGGATATTTGGAAGCCCATAGAGGGCTATGGTGAAAAGGAAATATCTTCCGTTCAAAACTGGAAAGAAGCTTGAGAAACTGCTCTGTGGTCTGTTAATTCATCTCACAGAGTTACATCTTTCCTTCAAGAAGTCTTTCGCTAAGGCTGTTCTTGTGGAATTGGAAAAGTGATATTTGGAAGCCCATAGAGGGCTATGGTGAAAAGGAAATATCTTCCGCTCAAAACTGGAAAGAAGCTTGAGAAACTGCTCTGTGTTCTGTTAATTCATCTCACAGATTTACATCTTTCCTTCAAGAAGCCTTTCTCTAAGGCTGTTCTTGTGGAATTGGCAAAGTGATATTTGGAAGCCCATAGAGGGCTACGGTGAAAAAGGAAATAACTTCCGTTCAAAACTGGAAAGAAGCTTTCTGAGAAAGTGCTCTGTGTTCTGTTAATTCATCTGTCAGAGTTACTTCTTTCCCTTCAAGAAGCCTTTCGCTAAGGCTGTTCTTGTGGATTTGGCAAAGTGATATTTGGAAGCCCTTAGAGGGCTGTAGTGAAAAGGATATACCTTCCGTTCAAAACTGGAAAGAAGCTTGAGAAACTACTCTGTGTTCTGTTAATTCATCTCATAGAGTTACATCTTTCCCTTCAAGAAGCCTTGCGCTAAGGCTGTTCTTGTGGAATTGGCAAAGGGATATTTGGGCGCCCCTAGAGGGCTATGGTGAAAAAGGAAATATCTTCCGTTCGAAACTGGGAAGAAGCTTTCTGAGAAACGGCTCTGTGTTCTGTTAATACATCTCACAGAGTTACATCTTTCCCTTCAAGAAGCCTTCCGCTAAGGCTGTTCTCGTGGAATTGGCAAAGGGATATTTGGAAGCCCATAAAGGGCTATGGTGAAAAAGGAAGTATCTTAAGTTGAAAACTGGAAAGAATCTTTCTGAGAAACCGCTCTGTGTTCTGTTAATTCATCTCACAGACTTACATCTTTCCCTTCAAGAAGCCTTTCGCTAAGTCTATTCTTGTGGAATTGGCAAAGTGATATTTGGAAGCCCATAGAGGGCTATGGTGAAAAGGAAATATCCTCCGTTCAAAACTGGAAAGAAGCTTTCTGAGAAACTGCTCTGTGTTCTGTTAATTCACCTCACAGAGCTACATCTTTCCTTCAAGCCTTTCGCTAAGGCTATTCTTGTGGAATTGGCAAAGGATATTTGGAAGCCCATAGAGGGCTATGGTGAAAAGGAAATATCTTCCGTTGTAAACTGGAAAGAAGCTTTCTGAGAAACTAGTCTGTATTCTGTTAATTCATCTCACAGAGTTACATCTTTCCTTCAAGAAGCCTTTCGCTAAGGCTGTTCTTGTGGAATTGGCAAGTGATATTTGGAGCCCATAGAGGCTACGGTGAAAAGGAAATATCTTCCGTTCAAAACTGGAAAGAAGCTTTCTGAGAAACTGGTCTGTGTTCTGTAAATTCATCTCATAGAGTTACATCTTTCCTTCAAGAAGCCTTTCGCTAAGGCTGTTCTTGGGAATTGGCAAAGGGATATTTGGAAGCCCATAGAGGGGTATGGTGAAAGAGGAAATATCTTCCGTTCAAAACTGGAAAGAAGCTTTCTGAGAAACGGCTCTGTGTTCTGTTAATTCAACTCACAGAGTTACATCTTTCCCTTCAAGAAGCCTTTCACGAAGGCTGTTCTTGTGGAATTGGCAAAGTGATATTTGGTAGCCCATAGAGGGCTACGTTGAAAAAGGAAATATCTTCCGTTCAAAACTTGAAAGAAGCTTTCTGTGAAACTGCTCTGTGTTCTGTTAATTCATCTCACAGAGTTACATCTTTCCCTTCAAGAAGCCTTCCGCTAAGGCTGTTCTCGTGGAATTGGTAAAGGGATATTTGGAAGCCCGTAGAGTGCTATGGTGAAAAAGGAAATATCTTCCCTCAAAACTGGAAAGAAGCTATCTGAGAAACTGCTCTGTGTTCTGTTAATTCATCTCAGAGAGTTACATCTTTCCCTTCAAGGAGCCTTTCGCTAAGGCTATTCTTGTGGAATTGGCAAAAGGATATTTGGAAGCCCATAGAGGGCTATGGTGAAAAAGGAAATATCTTCCGTTAAAAACTGGAAAGAAGCTTTCTGAGAAAGTGCTCTGTGTTCTGTTAATTCATCTCACAGAGTTACATCTTTCCCTTCAAGAAGCCTTTCGCTAAGGCTGTTCTTGCGGAATTGGCAAAGGGATATTTGGAAGCCCATAGAGGGCTATGGTGAAAAAGGAAATATCTTACGTTCAAAACTGGAAAGAAGCTTTCTGAGAAACGGCTCTGTGTTCTGTTAATTCATCTCACAGAGTTACATCTTTCCCTTCAAGAAGCCTTTCGCTCAGCCTGTTCTTGTGGAATTGGCAAAGTGATATTTGGAGCCCATATAGGGCTATGGTGAAAAAGGAAATATCTTCCGTTAAAAACTGGAAAGAAGCTTTCTGAGAAAGTGCTCTGTGTTCTGTTAATTCATCTCACAGAGTTACATCTTTCCCTTCAAGAAGCCTTTCGCTAAGGCTGTTCTTGTGGAATTGGCAAAGGGATATTTGGAAGCCCATAGAGGGCTATGGTGAAAAAGGAAATATCTTCCGTTCAAAACTGGAAAGAAGCTTTCTGAGAAACGGCTCTGTCTTCTGTTAATTCATCTCACAGAGTTACATCTTTCCCTTCAAGAAGCCTTCCGCTAAGGCTGTTCTCGTGGAATTGGCAAAGGGATATTTGGAAGCCCATAGAGGGCTATGGTGAAAAAGGAAATATCTTCCGTTGAAAACTGGAAAGAAGCTCTCTGAGAAACGGCTCTGTGTTCTGTTAATTCATCTCACAGAGTTACATCTTTCCTTCAAGAAGCCTTCCGCTAAGGCTGTTCTCGTGGAATTGGCAAAGGGATATTTGGAAGCCCATAGAGGGCTATGGTGAAAAAGGAAATATCTTCCGTTGAAAACTGGAAAGAAGCTCTCTGAGAAACGGCTCTGTGTTCTGTTAATTCATCTCACAGAGTTACATCTTTCCCTTCAAGCAGCCTTTCGCTAAGGCTGTTCTCGTGGAATTGGCAAAGGGATATTTGGAAGCCCACAGAGGGCTATGGTGAAAAAGGAAGTATCTTCCGTTGAAAACTGGAAAGCAGCTTTCCTAGAAACCGCTCTGTGTTCTGTTAATTCATCTCACAGAGTTACATCATTCCCTTCAAGAAGCCTTTCGCCAAGTCTATTCTTGTGGAATTGGCAAAGTGATATTTGGAAGCCCATGGAGGGCTATGGTGAAAAAGGAAATATCCTCCTTTCAAAACTGGAAAGAAGCTTTCTGAGAAACTGCTCTGTGTTCTGTTAATTCACCTCACAGAGTTACATCTTTACCTTCAAGAAGCCTTTCGCTAAGGCTATTCTTGCGGAATTGGAAAGGGATATTTGGAAGCCCATAGAGGGCTATGGTGAAAAAGGAAATATCTTCCGTTAAAAACTGGAAAGAAGCTTTCTGAGAAACGGCTCTGTGTTCTGTTAATTCATCTCACAGGGTTACATCTTTCCCTTCAAGAAGCCTTTCGCTAAGGCTGTTCTCGTGGAATTGGCAAAGGGATATTTGGAAGCCCATAGAGGGCTATGGTGAAAAAGGAAGTATCTTCCGTTGAAAACTGGAAAGCAGCTTTCTGAGAAACCGCTCTGTGTTCTGTTAATTCATCTCACAGAGTTACATCTTTCCCTTCAAGAAGCCTTCCGCTAAGGCTGTTCTCGTGGAATTGGTAAAGGGATATTTGGAAGCCCGTAGAGTGCTATGGTGAAAAAGGAAATATCTTCCCTTCAAAACTGGAAAGAAGCTATCTGAGAAACTGCTCTGTGTTCTGTTAATTCATCTCAGAGAGTTACATCTTTCCCTTCAAGGAGCCTTTCGCTAAGGCTATTCTTGTGGAATTGGCAAAAGGATATTTGGAAGCCCATAGAGGGCTATGGTGAAAAAGGAAATAACTTCCGTTTAAAACTGGAAAGAAGCTTTCTGAGAAACTGCTCTGTGTTCTGTTAATTCATCTCACAGAGTTACATCTTTCCCTTCAAGAAGCCTTTCGCTGAGGTTGTTCTGGTGGAATTGGCAAAGGGATATTTGGAAGCCCATAGAGGGCTCTGGTGAAAAAGGAAATATCTTCCGTTCAAAACTGGAAAGAAGCTTTCTGAGAAACGGCTCTGTGTTCTGTTAATTCATCTCACAGAGTTACATCTTTCCCTTCAAGAAGCCTTTCGCTGAGGCTGTTCTCGTGGAATTGGCAAAGGGATATTTGGAAGCCCATAGAGGGCTATGGTGAAAAAGGAAATATCTTCCATTGAAAACTGGAAAGAAGCTTTCTGAGAAACCGCTCAGTGTTCTGTTAATTCATCTCACAGAGTTACATCTTTCCCTTCAAGAAGCCTTTCGCTGAGGCTGTTCTTGTGGAATTGGCAAAGGGATATTTGGAAGCCCATAGAGGGCTATGGTGAAAAAGGAAATATCTTCCGTTCAAAACTGGAAAGAAGCTTTCTGAGAAACTGCTCTGTGTTCTGTTAATTCATCTCAGAGAGTTACATCTTTCCCTTCAAGGAGCCTTTCGCTAAGGCTATTCTTGTGGAATTGGCAAAAGGATATTTGGAAGCCCATAGAGGGCTATGGTGAAAAAGGAAATAACTTCCGTTTAAAACTGGAAAGAAGCTTTCTGAGAAACTGCTCTGTGTTCTGTTAATTCATCTCACAGAGTTACATCTTTCCCTTCAAGAAGCCTTTCGCTGAGGTTGTTCTGGTGGAATTGGCAAAGGGATATTTGGAAGCCCATAGAGGGCTCTGGTGAAAAAGGAAATATCTTCCGTTCAAAACTGGAAAGAAGGTTTCTGAGAAACGGCTCTGTGTTCTGTTAATTCATCTCACAGAGTTACATCTTTCCCTTCAAGAACCATTTCGCTGAGGCTGTTCTCGTGGAATTGGCAAAGGGATATTTGGAAGCCCATAGAGGGCTATGGTGAAAAAGGAAATATCTTCCATTGAAAACTGGAAAGAAGCTTTCTGAGAAACCGCTCAGTGTTCTGCTAATTCATCTCACAGAGTTACATCTTTCCCTTCAAGAAGCCTTTCGCTGAGGCTGTTCTCGTGGAATTGGCAAAGGGATATTTGGAAGCCCATAGAGGGCTATGGTGAAAAAGGAAATATCTTCCGTTCAAAACTGGAAAGAAGCTTTCTGAGAAACTGCTCTCTGCTCTGTTAATTCATCTCACAGAGTTACATCTTTCCCTTCAATAAGCCTTTCGCTAAGGCTATTCTTGTGGAATTGGCAAAAGGATATTTGGAAGCCCATAGAGGGCTATGGTGAAAAAGGAAATATCTTCCGTTCAAAACTGGAAAGAAGCTTTCTGAGAAACTGCTCTGTGTTCTGTTAATTCATCCCACAGAGTTACATCTTTCCCTTCAAGAAGCCTTTCGCTACGGCTGTTCTTGTGGAATTGGCAAAGGGATATTTGGAAGCCCGTAGAGGGCTATAATGAAAAAGGAAATATCTTCCGTTCAAAACTGGAAAGAAGCTTTGTGAGAAACGGCTCTGTGTTCTGTTAATTCATCTCAGAGTTACATCTTTCCTTCAAGAAGCCTTCGCTAAGGCTATTCTTGTGGAATTGGCAAAGGATATTTGGAAGCCCATAGAGGGCTATGGTGAAAAGGAAATATCTTCCGTTAAAACTGGAAAGAAGCTTTCTGAGAAACTAGTCTGTATTCTGTTAATTCATCTCACAGAGTTACATCTTTCCTTCAAGAAGCCTTTCGCTAAGGCTGTTCTTGTGGAATTGGCAAAGTGATATTTGGAGCCCATAGAGGGCTACGGTGAAAAGGAAATATCTTCCGTTCAAAACTGGAAAGAAGCTTTCTGAGAAACTGGTCTGTGTTCTGTAAATTCATCTCATAGAGTTACATCTTTCCTTCAAGAAGCCTTTCGCTAAGGCTGTTCTTGTGTAATTGGCAAAGGATATTTGGAAGCCCATAGAGGCTATGGTGAAAGAGGAAATATCTTCCGTTCAAAACTGGAAAGAAGCTTTCTGAGAAACGGCTCTGTGTTCTGTTAATTCAACTCACAGAGTTACATCTTTCCTTCAAGAAGCCTTCCGCTAAGGCTGTTCTTGTGGAATTGGCAAGTGATATTTGGAAGCCCATAGAGGGCTACGTGAAAAGGAAATATCTTCCGTTCAAAACTTGAAAGAAGCTTTCTGAGAAACTGCTCTGTGTTCTGTTAATTCATCTCACAGAGTTACATCTTTCCTTCAAGAAGCCTTCCGCTAAGGCTGTTCTCGTGGAATTGGTAAAGGGATATTTGGAAGCCCATAGAGTGCTATGGTGAAAAAGGAAATATCTTCCTCAAAACTGGAAAGAAGCTATCTGAGAAACTGCTCTGTGTTCTGTTAATTCATCTCAGAGAGTTACATCTTTCCTTCAAGAGCCTTTCGCTAAGGCTATTCTTGTGGAATTGGCAAAGGATATTTGGAAGCCCATAGAGGGCTATGGTGAAAAGGAAATATCTTCCGTTAAAACTGGAAAGAAGCTTTCTGAGAAAGTGCTCTGTGTTCTGTTAATTCATCTCACAGAGTTACATCTTTCCTTCAAGAAGCCTTTCGCTAAGGCTGTTCTTGTGGAATTGGCAAAGGATATTTGGAAGCCCATAGAGGGCTATGGTGAAAAGGAAATATCTTACGTTCAAAACTGGAAAGAAGCTTTCTGAGAAACGGCTCTGTGTTCTGTTAATTCATCTCACAGAGTTACATCTTTCCTTCAAGAAGCCTTCGCTAAGGCTGTTCTTGTGGAATTGGCAAAGTGATATTTGGAGCCCATAGAGGGCTATGGTGAAAAAGGAAATATCTTCCGTTAAAACTGGAAAGAAGCTTTCTGAGAAAGTGCTCTGTGTTCTGTTAATTCATCTCACAGAGTTACATCTTTCCTTCAAGAAGCCTTTCGCTAAGGCTGTTCTTGTGGAATTGGCAAGGGATATTTGGAAGCCCATAGAGGCTATGGTGAAAAAGGAAATATCTTCCGTTCAAAACTGGAAAGAAGCTTTCTGAGAAACGGCTCTGTGTTCTGTTAATTCATCTCACAGAGTTACATCTTTCCTTCAAGAAGCCTTTCGCTAAGGCTGTTCTCGTGGAATTGGTAAAGGGATATTTGGAAGCCCATAGAGGGCTATGGTGAAAAAGGAAATATCTTCCTCAAAACTGGAAAGAAGCTATCTGAGAAACTGCTCTGTGTTCTGTTAATTCATCTCAGAGAGTTACATCTTTCCTTCAAGAGCCTTTCGCTAAGGCTATTCTTGTGGAATTGGCAAAGGATATTTGGAAGCCCATAGAGGGCTATGGTGAAAAAGGAAATATCTTCCGTTAAAACTGGAAAGAAGCTTTCTGAGAAAGTGCTCTGTGTTCTGTTAATTCATCTCACAGAGTTACATCTTTCCTTCAAAAGCCTTTCGCTAAGGCTGTTCTTGTGGAATTGGCAAAGGATATTTGGAAGCCCATAGAGGGCTATGGTGAAAAAGGAAATATCTTCCGTTCAAAACTGGAAAGAAGCTTTCTGAGAAACGGCTCTGTGTTCTGTTAATTCATCTCACAGAGTTACATCTTTCCTTCAAGAAGCCTTCGCTCAGCCTGTTCTTGTGGAATTGGCAAAGTGATATTTGGAGCCCATAGAGGGCTATGGTGAAAAAGGAAATATCTTCCGTTCAAAACTGGAAAGAAGCTTTCTGAGAAAGTGCTCTGTGTTCTGTTAATTCATCTCACAGAGTTACATCTTTCCTTCAAGAAGCCTTTCGCTAAGGCTGTTCTTGTGGAATTGGCAAGGATATTTGGAAGCCCATAGAGGCTATGGTGAAAAAGGAAATATCTTCCGTTCAAAACTGGAAAGAAGCTTTCTGAAACTGCTCTGTATTCTGTTAATTCATCTCACAGAGTTACATCTTTCCTTCAAGAAGCCTTCCGCTAAGGCTGTTCTTGTGGAATTGGCAAAGGATATTTGGAAGCCCATAGAGGGCTATGGTGAAAAAGGAAATATCTTCCGTTGAAAACTGGAAAGAAGCTATCTGAGAAACTGCTCTGTGTTCTGTTAATTCATCTCACAGAGTTACATCTTTCCTTCAAGCAGCCTTTCGCTAAGGCTGTTCTCGTGGAATTGGCAAAGGGATATTTGGAAGCCCACAGAGGGCTATGGTGAAAAAGGAAGTATCTTCCGTTGAAAACTGGAAAGCAGCTTTCCTAGAAACCGCTCTGTGTTCTGTTAATTCATCTCACAGAGTTACATCATTCCCTTCAAGAAGCCTTTCGCTGAGGCTGTTCTTGTGGAATTGGCAAAGGGATATTTGGAAGCCCATAGAGGGCTATGGTGAAAAAGGAAAAATCTTCCGTTCAAAACTGGAAAGAAGCTTTCTGAGAAACTGCTCTGTGTTCTGTTAATTCATCTCAGAGAGTTACATCTTTCCCTTCAAGGAGCCTTTCGCTAAGGCTATTCTTGTGGAATTGGCAAAAGGATATTTGGAAGCCCATAGAGGGCTATGGTGAAAAAGGAAATAACTTCCGTTTAAAACTGGAAAGAAGCTTTCTGAGAAACTGCTCTGTGTTCTGTTAATTCATCTCACAGAGTTACATCTTTCCCTTCAAGAAGCCTTTCGCTGAGGTTGTTCTGGTGGAATTGGCAAAGGATATTTGGAAGCCCATAGAGGCTATGGTGAAAAAATATCTTCCGTTCAAAACTGGAAAGAAGGTTTCTGAGAAACGGCTCTGTGTTCTGTTAATTCATCTCACAGAGTTACATCTTTCCCTTCAAGAACCATTTCGCTGAGGCTGTTCTCGTGGAATTGGCAAAGGGATATTTGGAAGCCCATAGAGGGCTATGGTGAAAAGGAAATATCTTCCATTGAAAACTGGAAAGAAACTTTCTGAGAAACGGCTCTGTGTTCTGTTAATTCATCTCACAGAGTTACATCTTTCCCTTCAAGAAGCCTTTCGCTGAGGCTGTTCTCGTGGAATTGGCAAAGGGATATTTGGAAGCCCATAGAGGGCTATGGTGAAAAAGGAAATATCTTCCGTTCAAAACTGGAAAGAAGCTTTCTGAGAAACTGCTCTCTGCTCTGTTAATTCATCTCACAGAGTTACATCTTTCCCTTCAATAAGCCTTTCGCTAAGGCTATTCTTGTGGAATTGGCAAAAGGATATTTGGAAGCCCATAGAGGGCTATGGTGAAAAAGGAAATATCTTCCGTTCAAAACTGGAAAGAAGCTTTCTGAGAAACTGCTCTGTGTTCTGTTAATTCATCCCACAGAGTTACATCTTTCCCTTCAAGAAGCCTTTCGCTACGGCTGTTCTTGTGGAATTGGCAAAGGGATATTTGGAAGCCCGTAGAGGGCTATAATGAAAAAGGAAATATCTTCCGTTCAAAACTGGAAAGAAGCTTTGTGAGAAACGGCTCTGTGTTCTGTTAATTCATCTCACAGAGTTACATCTTTCCCTTCAAGAAGCCTTTCGCTAAGGCTATTCTTGTGGAATTGGCAAACGGATATTTGGAAGCCCATAGAGGGCGATGGTGAAAAAGGAAATATCTTCCGTTCAAAACTGGAAAGAAGCTTTCTGAGAAACTGCTCTGTGTTCTGCTAATTCATCTCACAGAGTTACATCTTTCCCTTCCAGAAGCCTTTCGCTGAGGCTGTTCTTGTGGAATTGGCAAAGTGATATTTGGAAGCCCATAGAGGGCTATGGTGGAAAAGGAAATATCTTCCATACAAAACTGGTAAAAAGCTTTCTGAGAAACTGCTCCGTGTTCTGTTAATTCCTCTCACAGAGTTACATCTTTCCCTTCAAGAAGCCTTTCGCTCAGGCTGTTCTTGTGGAATTGGAAAAGTGATAATTGGAGCCCATAGAGGGCTATGGTGAAAAAGGAAATATCTTCCGTTAAAAACTGGAAAGAAGCTTTCTGAGAAAGTGCTCTGTGTTCTGTTAATTCATCTCACAGAGTTACATCTTTCCCTTCAAGAAGCCTTCGCTAAGGCTGTTCTTGTGGAATTGGCAAAGGATATTTGGAAGCCCATAGAGGGCTATGGTGAAAAGGAAATATCTTCCGTTCAAAACTGGAAAGAAGCTTTCTGAGAAACGGCTCTGTGTTCTGTTAATTCATCTCACAGAGTTACATCTTTCCTTCAAAAGCCTTTCGCTAAGGCTGTTCTTGTGGAATTGGCAAAGTGATATTTGGAAGCCCATAGAGGGCTATGGTGAAAAAGGAAATATCTTCCGTTAAAACTGGAAAGAAGCTTTCTGAGAAAGTGCTCTGTGTTCTGTTAATTCATCTCACAGAGTTACATCTTTCCTTCAAGAAGCCTTCGCTAAGGCTGTTCTTGTGGAATTGGCAAAGGATATTTGGAAGCCCATAGAGGGCTATGGTGAAAAGGAAATATCTTCCGTCAAAACTGGAAAGAAGCTTTCTGAGAAACGGCTCTGTCTTCTGTTAATTCATCTCACAGAGTTACATCTTTCCTTCAAGAAGCCTTCGCTAAGGCTGTTCTCGTGGAATTGGCAAAGGATATTTGGAAGCCCATAGAGGCTATGGTGAAAAGGAAATATCTTCCGTTCAAAACTGGAAAGAAGCTCTCTGAGAAACGGCTCTGTGTTCTGTTAATTCATCTCACAGAGTTACATCTTTCCCTTCAAGCAGCCTTTCGCTAAGGCTGTTCTCGTGGAATTGGCAAAGGGATATTTGGAAGCCCACAGAGGGCTACGGTGAAAAAGGAAGTATCTTCCGTTGAAAACTGGAAAGCAGCTTTCTGAGAAACCGCTCTGTGTTCTGTTAATTCATCTCACAGAGTTACATCATTCCCTTCAAGAAGCCTTTCGCCAAGTCTATTCTTGTGGAATTGGCAAAGTGATATTTGGAAGCCCATGGAGGCTATGGTGAAAAAGGAAATATCCTCCTTTCAAAACTGGAAAGAAGCTTTCTGAGAAACTGCTCTGTGTTCTGTTAATTCACCTCACAGAGTTACATCTTTACCTTCAAGAAGCCTTTCGCTAAGGCTATTCTTGCGGAATTGGAAAGGGATATTTGGAAGCCCATAGAGGGCTATGGTGAAAAAGGAAATATCTTCCGTTCAAAACTGGAAAGAAGCTCTCTGAGAAACGGCTCTGTGTTCTGTTAATTCATCTCACAGGGTTACATCTTTCCCTTCAAGAAGCCTTTCGCTAAGGCTGTTCTCGTGGAATTGGCAAAGGATATTTGGAAGCCCATAGAGGGCTATGGTGAAAAAGGAAATATCTTCCGTTGAAAACTGGAAAGCAGCTTTCTGAGAAACTGCTCTGTGTTCTGTTAATTCATCTCACAGAGTTACATCTTTCCTTCAAGAAGCCTTCGCTAAGGCTGTTCTCGTGGAATTGGTAAAGGGATATTTGGAAGCCCATAGAGGGCTATGGTGAAAAAGGAAATATCTTCCGTCAAAACTGGAAAGAAGCTTTCTGAGAAACTGCTCTGTGTTCTGTTAATTCATCTCAGAGTTACATCTTTCCTTCAAGGAGCCTTTCGCTAAGGCTGTTCTTGTGGAATTGGCAAAGGATATTTGGAAGCCCATAGAGGGCTATGGTGAAAAGGAAATATCTTCCGTTTAAAACTGGAAAGAAACTTTCTGAGAAACTGCTCTGTGTTCTGTTAATTCATCTCACAGAGTTACATCTTTCCTTCAAGAAGCCTTTCGCTGAGGTTGTTCTGGTGGAATTGGCAAGGATATTTGGAAGCCCATAGAGGGCTCTGGTGAAAAAGGAAATATCTTCCGTTCAAAACTGGAAAGAAGCTTTCTGAGAAACGGCTCTGTGTTCTGTTAATTCATCTCACAGAGTTACATCTTTCCTTCAAGAAGCCTTTCGCTGAGGCTGTTCTTGTGGAATTGGCAAAGGATATTTGGAAGCCCATAGAGGGCTATGGTGAAAAAGGAAATATCTTCCATTGAAAACTGGAAAGAAGCTTTCTGAGAAACCGCTCAGTGTTCTGTTAATTCATCTCACAGAGTTACATCTTTCCCTTCAAGAAGCCTTTCGCTGAGGCTGTTCTTGTGGAATTGGCAAAGGATATTTGGAAGCCCATAGAGGGCTACGGTGAAAAAGGAAATATCTTCCGTTCAAAACTGGAAAAAGCTTTCTGAGAAACTGCTCTGTGCTCTGTTAATTCATCTCACAGAGTTACATCTTTCCCTTCAAGAAGCCTTTCGCTAAGGCTGTTCTTGTGGAATTGGCAAAGGATATTTGGAAGCCCATAGAGGGCTATGGTGAAAAAGGAAATATCTTCCGTTCAAAACTGGAAAGAAGCTTTCTGAGAAACGGCTCTGTGTTCTGTTAATTCATCTCACAGAGTTACATCTTTCCTTCAAGAAGCCTTTTCGCTCAGGCTGTTCTTGTGGAATTGGCAAAGTGATATTTGGAAGCCCTAGAGGGCTATGGTGAAAAAGGAAATATCTTCCGTTCAAAACTGGAAAGAAGCTTTGTGAGAAACGGCTCTGTGTTCTGTTAATTCATCTCACAGAGTTACATCTTTCCCTTCAAGAAGCCTTTCGCTAAGGCTGTTCTCGTGGAATTGGCAAAGGGATATTTGGAAGCCCATAGAGGGCTATGGTGAAAAAGGAAGTATCTTCCGTTGAAAACTGGAAAGCAGCTTTCTGAGAAACCGCTCTGTGTTCTGTTAATTCATCTCACAGAGTTACATCATTCCCTTCAAGAAGCCTTTCGCCAAGTCTATTCTTGTGGAATTGGCAAAGTGATATTTGGAACCCCATAGAGGGCTATGGTGAAAAAGGAAATATCCTCCGTTCAAAACTGGAAAGAAGCTTTCTGAGAAACTGCTCTGTGTTCTGTTAATTCACCTCACAGAGTTACATCTTTCCTTCAAGAAGCCTTCGCTAAGGCTGTTCTTGTGGAATTAGCAAAGGATATTTGGAAGCCCATAGAGGGCTATGGTGAAAAAGGAAATATCTTCCGTTCAAAACTTGAAAGAAGCTTTCTGAGAAACGGCTCTGTGTTCTGTTAATTCATCTCACAGAGTTACATCTTTCCTTCAAAGCCTTTCGCTAAGGCTGTTCTTGTGGAATTGGCAAAGGATATTTGGAAGCCCATAGAGGGCTATGGTGAAAAAAATATCTTCCGTTCAAAACTGGAAGAAGCTTTCTGAGAAACTGCTCTGTGTTCTGTTAATTGATCCCACAGAGTTACATCTTTCCTTCAAGAAGCCTTTCGCTAAGGCTGTTCTTGTGGAATTGGCAAAGGATATTTGGAAGCCCATAGAGGGCTATGGTGAAAAAGGAAATATCTTCCGCTCAAAACTGGAAAGAAACTTTCTGAGAAACGGCTCTGTGTTCTGTTAATTCATCTCACAGAGTTACATCTTTCCTTCAGAAGCCTTTCGCTGAGGCTGTTCTTGTGGAATTAGCAAAGTGATATTTGGAAGCCCATAGGGCTATGGTGAAAAAGGAAATATCTTCCGTTCAAAACTGGAAAGAAGCTTTCTGAGAAACTGCTCTGTGTTCTGTTAATTCCTCTCACAGAGTTACATCTTTCCCTTCAAGAAGCCTTTCGCTCAGGCTGTTCTTGTGGAATTGGAAAAGTGATAATTGGAGCCCATAGAGGGCTATGGTGAAAAAGGAAATATCTTCCGTTCAAAACTGGAAAGAAGCTTTCTGAGAAAGTGCTTTGTGTTCTGTTAATTCATCTCACAGAGTTACATCTTTCCCTTCAAGAAGCCTTACGCTAAGGCTGTTCTTGCGGAATTGGCAAAGGGATATTTGGAAGCCCATAGAGGGCTATGGTGAAAAAGGAAATATCTTCCGTTCAAAACTGGAAAGAAGCTTTCTGAGAAACGGCTCTGTGTTCTGTTAATTCATCTCACAGAGTTACATCTTTCCCTTCAAGAAGCCTTTCGCTCAGGCTGTTCTTGTGGAATTGGCAAAGTGATATTTGGAGCCCATAGAGGGCTATGGTGAAAAAGGAAATATCTTCCGTTAAAAACGGGAAAGAAGCTTTCTGAGAAAGTGCTCTGTGTTCTGTTAATTTATCTCACAGAGTTACATCTTTCCCTTCAAGAAGCCTTTCGCTAAGGCTGTTCTTGTGGAATTGGCAAAGGGATATTTGGAAGCCCATAGAGGGCTATGGTGAAAAAGGAAATATCTTCCGTTCAAAACTGGAAGAAGCTTTCTGAGAAACTGCTCTGTGTTCTGTTAATTCATCTCACAAAGTTACATCTTTCCTTCAAGCAGCCTTTCGCTAAGGCTGTTCTTGTGGAATTGGCAAGGATATTTGGAAGCCCATAGAGGGCTATGGTGAAAAAGGAAATATCTTCCGTTGAAAACTGGAAAGAAGCTTTCTGAGAAACTGCTCTGTGTTCTGTTAATTCATCTCAGAGTTACATCATTCCCTTCAAGAAGCCTTTCGCTAAGTCTATTCTTGTGGAATTGGCAAAGTGATATTTGGAAGCCCATAGAGGCTATGGTGAAAAGGAAATATCTTCCGTTCAAAACTGGAAAGAAGCTTTCTGAGAAACTGCTCTGTGTTCTGTTAATTCATCTCACAGAGTTACATCTTTCCTTCAAAAGCCTTTCGCTAAGGCGATTCTTGTGGAATTGGCAAAGTGATATTTGGAAGCCCATAGAGGGCTATGGTGAAAAGGAAATATCTTCCGTTCAAAACTGGAAAGAAGCTTTCTGAGAAACTGCTCTGTGTTCTGTTAATTCATCTCACAGAGTTACATCTTTGCCTTCAAGAAGCCTTTCGCTAAGGCTGTTCTTGTGGAATTGGCAAAGGATATTTGGAAGCCCATAGAGGGCTATGGTGAAAAGGAAATATCTTCCGTTCAAAACTGGAAAGAAGCTTTCTGAGAAACTGCTCTGTGTTCTGTTAATTCATCTCACAGAGTTACATCTTTCCTTCAAGAAGCCTTTCGCTAAGGCTGTTCTTGTGGAATTGGAAAAGTGATATTTGGAAGCCCATAGAGGGCTACGTTGAAAAGGAAATATCTTCCGTTCAAAACTGGAAAGAAGCTTTCTGAGAAACTGCTCTGTGTTCTGTTAATTCATCTCACAGAGTTACATCTTTCCTTCAAGAAGCCTTTCGCTAAGGCTGTTCTTGTGGAATTGGCAAAGTGATATTTGGAAGCCCATAGAGGGCTATGGTGAAAAAGGAAATAACTTCCGTTCAAAACTGGAAGAAGCTTTCTGAGAAACTGCTCTGTGTTCTGTTAATTCATCTGTCAGAGTTACTTCTTTCCTTCAAGAAGCCTTTCGCTAAGGCTGTTCTTGTGGAATTGGCAAAGTGATATTTGGAAGCCCATAGAGGGCTACGTTGAAAAAGGAAATATCTTCCGTTCAAAACTGGAAAGAAGCTTTCTGAGAAACTGCTCTGTGTTCTGTTAATTCATCTCACAGAGTTACATCTTTCCTTCAAGAAGCCTTTCGCTAAGGCTGTTCTTGTGGAATTGGCAAAGTGATATTTGGAAGCCCATAGAGGGCTATGGTGAAAAAGGAAATAACTTCCGTTCAAAACTGGAAGAAGCTTTCTGAGAAACTGCTCTGTGTTCTGTTAATTCATCTGTCAGAGTTACTTCTTTCCCTTCAAGAAGCCTTTCGCTAAGGCTGTTCTTGCGGATTTGGCAAAGTGATATTTGGAAGCACATAGAGGGCTGTAGTGAAAAAGTATATACCTTCCGTTCAAAACTGGAAAGAAGCTTTCTGAGAAACTACTCTGTGTTCTCTTAATTCATCTCATAGAGTTACATCTTTCCCTTCCAGAAGCCTTTCGCTAAGGCTGTTCTTTTGGAATTGGCAAAGGATATTTGGAAGCCCCTAGAGGGCTATGGTGAAAAAGGAAATATCTTCCGTTCAAAACTGGGAAGAAGCTTTCTGAGAAACTGCTCTGTGTTCTGTTAATTCATCTCACAGAGTTACATCTTTCCCATCAAGAAGCCTTTCGCTAAGGCTGTTCTTGTGGAATTGGCAAAGTGATATTTGGAACCCCACAGAGGGCTACGGTGAAAAAGGAAATATCTTCCGTTCAAAACTGGAAAGAAGCTATCTGAGCAACTGCTCTGTGCTCTGTTAATTCATCTCACAGAGTTACATCTTTCCCTTCAAGAAGTCTATCGCTAAGGCTGTTCTTGTGGAATTGGAAAAGTGATATTTGGAAGCCCATAGAGGGCTACGTTGAAAAAGGAAATATCTTCCGTTCAAAACTGGAAAGAAGCTTTCTGAGAAACTGCTCCGAGTTCTGTTAATTCATCTCACAGAGTTACATCTTTCCCTTCAAAAGCCTTTCGCTAAGGCTGTTCTTGTGGAATTGGCAAGTGATATTTGGAAGCCCGTAGAGGGCTAAGGTGAAAACGAAATATCTTCCGTTCAAAACTGGAAGAAGCTTTCTGAGAAACTGCTCTGTGTTCTGTTAATTCATCTCACAGAGTTATATCTTTCCCTTCAGAAGCCTTTCGTTGAGGCTGTTCTTGTGGAATTGGCAAAGTGATATTTGGAAGCCCATAGAGGCTATGGTGAAAAGCAAATATCTTCCGTTAAAACTGGAAAGAAGCTTTCTGAGAAACGGCTCTGTGTTCTGTTAATTCATCTCACAGAATTACATCATTCCCTTCAAGAAGCCTTTCGCTAAGTCTATTCTTGTGGAATTGGCAAAGTGATATTTGGAAGCCCATAGAGGGCTATGGTGAAAAATATCTTCCGTTCAAAACTGGAAAGAAGCTTTCTGAGAAACTGCTCTGTGTTCTGTTAATTCACCTCACAGAGTTACATCTTTCCTTCAAGAAGCCTTTCGCTAAGGCGATTCTTGTGGAATTGGCAAAGTGATATTTGGAAGCCCATAGAGGGCTATGGTGAAAAAGGAAATGTCTTCCGTTCAAAACTGGAAGAAGCTTTCTGAGAAACTGCTCTGTGTTCTGTTAATTCATCTCACAGAGTTACATCTTTGCCTTCAAGAAGCCTTTCGCTAAGGCTGTTCTTGTGGAATTGGCAAAGGATATTTGGAAGCCCATAGAGGCTATGGTGAAAAAAATATCTTCCGTTCAAAACTGGAAAGAAGCTTTCTGAGAAACTGCTCTGTGTTCTGTTAATTCATCTCACAGAGTTACATCTTTCCCTTCAAGAAGCCTTTCGCTAAGGCTGTTCTTGTGGAATTGGCAAGGGATATTTGGAAGCCCATAGAGGGCTATGGTGAAAAAGGAATATCTTCCGTTCAAAACTGGAAAGAAGCTTTCTGAGAAACTACTCTGTGTTCTGTTAATTCATCTCACAGAGTTACATCATTCCTTCAAGAAGCCTTTCGCTAAGGCTATTCTTGTGGAATTGGCAAAGTGATATTTGGAAGCCCATAGAGGGCTATGGTGAAAAAGGAAATATCTTCCGTTCAAAACTGGAAGAAGCTTTCTGAGAAACTGCTCTGTGTTCTGTTAATTCATCTCACAGAGTTACATCTTTCCCTTCAAGAAGCCTTTCGCTAAGGCTATTCTTGTGGAATTGGCAAAGTGATATTTGGAAGCCCATAGAGGGCTATGGTGAAAAAAATATCTTCCGTTCAAAACTGGAAAGAAGCTTTCTGAGAAACTGCTCTGTTCTGTTAATTCATCTCCCAGAGTTACATCTTTCCTTCAAGAAGCCTTTCGCTAAGGCTCTTCTCGTGGAATTGGCAAAGGGATATTTGGAAGCCCATAGAGGGCTATGGTGAAAAAGGAAATATCTTCCGTTCAAAACTGGAAAGAAGCTATCTGAGCAACTGCTCTGTGCTCTGTTAATTCATCTGTCAGAGTTACTTCTTTCCCTTCAAGAAGCCTTTCGCTAAGGCTGTTCTTGTGGATTTGGCAAAGTGATATTTGGAAGCCCATGGAGGGCTGTAGTGAAAAAGGAAATACCTTCCGTTTAAAACTGGAAAGAAGCTTTCTGAGAAACTACTCTGTGTTCTGTTAATTCATCTCATAGAGTTACATCTTTCCTTCAAGAGCCTTTCGCTAAGGCTGTTCTTGTGGAATTGGCAAAGTGATATTTGGAAGCCCATGAGGGCTATGGTGAAAAGGAAATATCTTCTGTTCAAAACTGGAAGAAGCTTTCAGAGAAACTGCTCTGTATTCTGTTAATTCATCTCACAGAGTTACATCTTTCCCTTCAAAAGCCTTTCGCTAAGGCTGTTCTTGTGGAATTGGCAAAGTGATATTTGGAAGCCCATAGGGCTATGGTGAAAAAGGAAATATCTTCCGTTCAAAACTGGAAAGAAGCTTTCTGAGAAACTGCTCTGTGTTCTGTTAATTCATCTCACAGAGTTACATCTTTCCTTCAAGAAGCCTTTCGCTAAGGCTGTTCTTGTGGAATTGGCAAAGTGACATTGGAGCCCATAGAGGGCTATGGTGAAAAAGGAAATATCTTCCGTTCAAAACTGGAAAGAAGCTTTCTGAGAAACTGCTCTGTGTTCTGTTAATTCATCTCAGAGTTACATCTTTCCTTCAAGAAGCCTTCGCTAAGGCTGTTCTTGTGGAATTGGCAAAGGATATTTGGAAGCCCAAAGAAGGCTATGTTGAAAAAGGAAATATCTTCCGTTAAAACTGGAAAGAAGCTTTCTGAGAAACTGCTCTGTGTTCTGTTAATTCATCTCACAGAGTTGCATCTTTCCTTCAAGAAGCCTTTCGCTAAGGCTGTTCTTGTGGAATTGGCAAAGCGGATATTTGGAAGCCCATAGGGCTATGGTGAAAAAGGAAATATCTTCCGTTCAAAACTGGAAAGAAGCTTTCTGAGAAACTGCTCTGTGTTCTGTTAATTCATCTCACAGAGTTACATCTTTCCTTCAAGAAGCCTTTCGCTGAGGCTGTTCTCGTGGAATTGGCAAAGGCATATTTGGAAGCCCATAGAGGCTATGGTGAAAAGGAAATATCTTCCGTTCAAAACTGGAAATAAGCTTTCTGAAACTGCTCTTTGTTCTGTTAATTCATCTCCCAGAGTTACATCTTTCCCTTCAACAAGCCTTTCGATAAGGCTGTTCTTGTGGAATTGGCAAAGGGATATTTGGAAGCCCATAGAAGGCTATGGTGAAAAAGGAAATATCTTCCGTTCAAAACTGGAAAGAAGCTTTCTGAGAAACTGCTCTGTGTTCTGTTAATTCACCTCACAGAGTTACATCTTTCCCTTCAAGAAGCCTTTCGCTAAGGCGATTCTTGTGGAATTGGCAAAGGGATATTTGGAAGCCCATAGAGGGCTATGGTGAAAAAGGAAATGTCTTCCGTTCAAAACTGGAAAGAAGCTTTATGAGAAACGGCTCGGTGTTCTGTTAATTCATCTCACAGAGTTACATCTTTGCCTTCAAGAAGCCTTTCGCTAAGGCTGTTCTCGTGGAATTGGCAAAGGGATATTTGGAAGCCCATAGAGGGCTATGGTGAAAAAGGAAATATCTTCCGTTCAAAACTGGAAAGAAGCTATCTGAGCAACTGCTCTGTGCTCTGTTAATTCATCTCACAGAGTTACATCATTCCCTTCAAGAAGTCTTTCGCTAAGGCGTTTCTTGTGGAATTGGAAAAGTGATATTTGGAAGCCCATAGAGGGCTACGTTGAAAAAGGAAATATCTTCCGTTCAAAATTGGAAAGAAGCTTTCTGAGAAACTGCTCCGTGTTCTGTTAATTCATCTCACAGAGTTACATCTTTCCCTTCAAGAAGCCTTTCGCTAAGACTGGTCTTGTGGAATTGGCAAAGTGATATTTGGAAGCCCATAGAGGGCTATGGTGAAAAAATATCTTCCGTTCAAAACTGGAAAGAAGGTTTCTGAGAAAGTGCTCTGTGTTCTGTTAATTCATCTGTCAGAGTTACTTCTTTCCCTTCAAGAAGCCTTTCGCTAAGGCTGTTCTTGCGGATTTGGCAAAGTGATATTTGGAAGCACATAGAGGGCTGTAGTGAAAAAGGAAATATCTTCCGTTCAAAACTGGAAAGAAGCTTTCTGAGAAACTACTCTGTGTTCTCTTAATTCATCTCATAGAGTTACATCTTTCCTTCAAAAGCCTTTCGCTAAGGCTGTTCTTTTGGAATTGCAAAGGATATTTGGAAGCCCATAGAGGGCTATGGTGAAAAAGGAAATATCTTCCGTTCAAAACTGGGAAGAAGCTTTCTGAGAAACTGCTCTGTGTTCTGTTAATTCATCTCACAGAGTTACATCTTTCCCATCAAGAAGCCTTTCGCTAAGGCTGTTCTTGTGGAATTGGCAAAGTGATATTTGGAACCCCACAGAGGGCTACGGTGAAAAAGGAAATATCTTCCGTTCAAAACTGGAAAGAAGCTTTCTGAGAAACTGCTCGGTGTTCTGTTAATTCATCTCACAGAGTTACATCTTTCCCTTCAAGAAGCCTTTCGCTAAGGCTGTTCTCGTGGAATTAGCAAAGGATATTTGGAAGCCCATAGAGGCTATGGTGAAAAAGGAAATATCTTCCGTTCAAAACTGGAAAAAGCTTTCTGAGAAACTGCTCTGTGCTCTGTTAATTCATCTCACAGAGTTACATCTTTCCTTCAAGAAGTCTATCGCTAAGGCTGTTCTTGTGGAATTGGAAAAGTGATATTTGGAAGCCCATAGAGGCTACGGTGAAAAAGGAAATATCTTCCGTTCAAAACTGGAAAGAAGCTTTCTGAGAAACTGCTCCGAGTTCTGTTAATTCATCTCACAGAGTTACATCTTTCCCTTCAAGAAGCCTTTCGCTAAGGCTGTTCTTGTGGAATTGGCAAAGTGATATTTGGAAGCCCGTAGAGGGCTATGGTGAAAAAGGAAATATCTTCCGTTCAAAACTGGAAAGAAGCTTTCTGAGAAACTGCTCTGTGTTCTGTTAATTCATCTCACAGAGTTATATCTTTCCCTTCAAGAAGCCTTTCGTTGAGGCTGTTCTTGTGGAATTGGCAAAGTGATATTTGGAAGCCCATAGAGGGCTATGGTGAAAAAGCAAATATCTTCCGTTAAAAACTGGAAAGAAGCTTTCTGAGAAACTGCTCTGTGTTCTGTTAATTCATCTCACAGAGTTACATCTTTCCCTTCAAGAAGCCTTCCGCTAAGGCTGTTCTCGTGGAATAGGCAAAGGGATATTTGGAAGCCCATAGAGGGCTATGGTGAAAAAGGAAATATCTTCCGTTCAAAATTGGAAAGAAGCTTTCTGAGAAAGTGCTCTGTGTTCTGTTAATTCATCTCACAGGTTACATCTTTCCTTCAAGCAGCCTTCGATAAGGCTGTTCTTGTGGAATTGGCAAAGTGATATTTGGAAGCCCATAGGGCTATGGTGAAAAAGGAAGTATCTTCCGTTGAAAACTGGAAAGAAGCTTTCTGAGAAACCGCTCTGTGTTCTGTTAATTCATCTCACAGAGTTACATCATTCCCTTCAAGAAGCCTTTCGCCAAGTCTATTCTTGTGGAATTGGCAAAGTGATATTTGGAAGCCCATAGAGGGCTATGGTGAAAAGGAAATATCTTCCGTTCAAAACTGGAAAGAAGCTTTCTGAGAAACTGCTCTGTGTTCTGTTAATTCACCTCACAGAGTTACATCTTTCCCTTCAAAAGCCTTTCGCTAAGGCTATTCTTGTGGAATTAGCAAAGGATATTTGGAAGCCCATAGAGGCTATGGTGAAAAAAATATCTTCCGTTCAAAACTGGAAAGAAGCTTTCTGAGAAACTGCTGTGTGTTCTGTTAATTCATCTCACAGGTTACATCTTTCCTTCAAGAAGCCTTCGCTAAGGCTGTTCTCGTGGAATTGGCAAAGGATATTTGGAAGCCCATAGAGGGCTATGGTGAAAAAAAATATCTTCCGTTCAAAACTGGAAGAAGCTATCTGAGCAACTGCTCTGTGCTCTGTTAATTCATCTGTCAGAGTTACTTCTTTCCCTTCAAGAAGCCTTTCGCTAAGGCTGTTCTTGTGGATTTGGCAAAGTGATATTTGGAAGCCCATGGAGGGCTGTAGTGAAAAAGGAAATACCTTCCGTTTAAAACTGGAAAGAAGCTTTCTGAGAAACTACTCTGTGTTCTGTTAATTCATCTCATAGAGTTACATCTTTCCCTTCAAGACGTCTTTCGCTAAGGCTGTTCTTGTGGAATTGGCAAAGGGATATTTGGGCGCCCCTTGAGGGCTATGGTGAAAAAGGAAATATCTTCTGTTCGAAACTGGGAAGAAGCTTTCAGAGAAACTGCTCTGTATTCTGTTAATTCATCTCAGAGAGTTACAACTTTCCCTTCAAGGAGCCTTTCGCTAAGGCTGTTCTTGTGGAATTGGCAAAGTGATATTTGGAAGCGCACAGGGGGCTACGGTGAAAAAGGAAATATCTTCCGTTCAAAACTGGAAAGAAGCTTTCTGAGAAACTGCTCTGTGTTCTGTTAATTCATCTCACAGAGTTACATCTTTCCCTTCAAGAAGCTTTTCGCTAAGGCTGTTCTTGTGGAATGGCAAAGTGACATTGGAGCCCATAGAGGCTATGGTGAAAAGGAAATATCTTCCGTTAAAACTGGAAAAAGCTTTCTGAGAAACTACTCTGTGTTCTGTTAATTCATCTCATAGAGTTACATCTTTCCCTTCAAGAAGCCTTTCGCTAAGGCTGTTCTTGTGGAATTGGCAAGGGATATTTGGAAGCCCAAAGAAGGCTATGTTGAAAAAGGAAATATCTTCCGTTAAAACTGGAAAAAGCTTTCTGAGAAACTGCTCTGTGTTCTGTTAATTCATCTCACAGAGTTGCATCTTTCCCTTCAAGAAGCCTTTCGCTAAGGCTGTTCTTGTGGAATTGGCAAAGGATATTTGGAAGCCCATAGAGGGCTATGGTGAAAAAATATCTTCCGTTCAAAACTGGAAAGAAGCTTTCTGAGAAACTGCTCTGTGTTCTGTTAATTCATCTCACAGAGTTACATCTTTCCCTTCAAAAGCCTTTCGCTGAGGCTGTTCTTGTGGAATTGGCAAAGGATATTTGGAAGCCCATAGAGGGCTATGGTGAAAAAGGAAATATCTTCCGTTCAAAACTGGAAAAAGCTTTCTGAGAAACTGCTCTTTGTTCTGTTAATTCATCTCACAGAGTTACATCTTTCCCTTCAAGCAGCCTTTCGATAAGGCTGTTCTTGTGGAATTGGCAAAGGGATATTTGGAAGCCCATAGAGGCTATGGTGAAAAAGGAAATATCTTCCGTTCAAAACTGGAAAGAAGCTTTCTGAGAAACTGCTTTGTGTTCTGTTAATTCATCTCACAGAGTTACATCTTTCCTTCAAGAAGCCTTTCGCTAAGGCTGTTCTTGTGGAATTGGAAAAGTGATATTTGGAAGCCCATAGAGGGCTATGGTGAAAAAGGAAATATCTTCCGTTAAAACTGGAAAGAAGCTTTCTGAGAAACTGCTTTGTGTTCTGTTAATTCATCTCACAGAGTTACATCTTTCCCTTCAAGAAGCCTTTCGCTAAGGCTGTTCTGTGGAATTGGCAAAGTGATATTTGGAAGCCCATAGAGGGCTATGGTGAAAAAGGAAATATCTTCCGTTCAAAACTGGAAGAAGCTTTCTGAGAAACTGCTTTGTGTTCTGTTAATTCATCTCAGAGTTACATCTTTCCCTTCAAAAGCCTTTCGCTAAGACTGTTCTTGTGGAATTAGCAAAGGATATTTGGAAGCCCATAGAGGGCTATGGTGAAAAAGGAAATATCTTCCGTTAAAACTGGAAAAAGCTTTCTGAGAAACTGCTTTGTGTTCTGTTAATTCATCTCACAGAGTTACATCTTTCCTTTCAGAAGCCTTTCGCTAAGGCTCTTCTTGTGGAATTGGAAAAGTGATATTTGGAAGCCCATAGAGGGCTATGGTGAAATCTGAAATATCTTCCGTTAAAACTGGAAAGAAGCTTTCTGAGAAACTGCTTTGTGTTCTGTTAATTCATCTCACAGAGTTATATCTTTTCCTTCAAGAAGCCTTTCGCTAAGGCTCTTCTTGTGGAATTAGCAAAGTGATATATGGAAGCCCATAGAGGGCTATTGGGAAAAGGAAATATCTTCCGTTAGAAACTGGAAAGAAGCTTTCTGAGAAACTGCTTTGTGTTCTGTTAATTCTTCTCACAGAGTTATATCTTTCCTACAAGAAGCCTTTCGCTAATGCTGTTCTTGTGGAAGTGGCAAAGTGATATTTGGAAGCCCTTAGAGGTCAATGGTGAAAATGGAAATATCTTCCGTTAAAAATTGGAAAGAAGCTTTCTGAGAAACTGCTTTGTGTTCTGTTAATTCATCTTACTGAGTTTCAGCTTTCCCTCAACAAGCCTTTCGCTAAGACTGTTCTTGTGGAATTTGGAAAGTGATATTTGGAAGACCCTGTAGGGCTATGGTGAAAAGGAAATATCTTCCGTTAAAACTGGAAAGAAGCTTTCTGAGAAACTGTTTTGTGTTCTGTTAATTCATCTTACTGAGTTTCAGCTTTCCCTCAACAAGCCTTTCGCTAAGGCTGTTCTTGTGGAATTTGCAAAGTGATATTTGGAAGCCCATAGAGGGCTATGGTGAAAAAGGAAATATCTTCCGTTAAAACTGGAAAGAAGCTTTCTGAGAAACTGCTTTATGTTCTGTAAATTCACATCACAGAGTTACAGCTTTCCACTCAAGAAAGCTTTCGCTAAGACTGTTCTTTTGGAATTTGCAAAGTGATATTTGGAAGCCCATAGAGGGCTATGGTGAAAAAGGAGATACCTTAGGATAAAAACTGGAAAGAAGCTTTCTGAGAAACTGGTTTGTGTTCTGTTAATTCATCTCACAGAGTTACAGCTTTCCCCTCAAGAACCCTTTCTGTCAGACTGTTCTTGTGGAATTTGCAAAGTGATATTTGGGAGCCCATAGAGGGCTATGGTGAAAAAGGAAATATCATAGGATAAAAAACTGGAAAGAAGCTTTCTGAGAAACTGTTTTGTGTTCTCTTAATTCATCTCAAAGAGTTACACCTTTCCCTTCAAGAAGCCTTTCGCTAAGGCTGTTCTTGTGGAAGTAGCAAAGTGATATATGGAAGGAAATAGTGGACTATGGTGAAAAACGAAATAGCTTCCGTTAAAAACTGGAAAGAAGCTTTCTGAGAAACTGCTTTGTGTTCTGTTAATTCAAGTCACAGGGTTACAGCTTTCCCTTCAAGAAGCCTTTCGCTAAGGCTGTTCTTGTGGAATATGCAAAATGATATTTGGAGGCCCTTAGAGGGCTATGGTGAAAAAGGAAATATCTTCCGTTAAGAAATGGAAAGAAGCTTTCTGAGAAACTGCTTTGTGTTCTGTTAATTCACCTCACAGAGTTACATCTTTCCCTTCAAAAAGCCTTTCCCTAAGGCTGTTCTTGTGGAAGTGGCAAAGTGATATTTGGAAGCCCATAGAGGGCTATGGTGAAAAAAAAAAATCTTCCGTTAAAAACTGGAGAGAAGCTTTTTGAGAGGCTGCTTTGTGGTCTGTTAATTCAAGTCACAGAGTTACAGCTTTCCCTTCAAGAAGCCTTCCTGCAAGGCTCTTCTTGTGGAATTTGCAAAGTGATATTTTGGAGCCCATAGAGGGCTATGGTGAAAAAGGAAATATCTTCCGTTAAAAACTGGAAAGAAGCTTTCTGAGAAACTGCTTTGTGTTCTGTTAATTCATCTCACAAAGTTACATCTTTCCTTCAAGAAGCCTTTCGCTAAGACTGTTCTTGTGGAATTGGCAAAGTGATATTTGGAAGCCCATAGAGGGCTATGGTGAAAAAGGAAATATCTTCCATTGAAAACTGGAAAGAAGCTTTCTGAGAAACTACTCTGTGTTCTGTTAGTTCATCTCACAGAGTTACAGCTTTCCCTCAACAAGCCTTTCGCTAAGACTGTTCTTGTGGAATTTGCAAAGTGATATTTGGGAGCCCATAGAGGGCTATGGTGAAAAAGGAAATATCTTCCATTATCAACTGGAAAGAAGCTATCTGAGAAACTGCTTTGTGTTCTGTTAATTCAAGTCACAGAGTTACAGCTTTCCTTCAAGAAGCCTTTCGCTAAGGCTGTTCTTGTGGAATTTGCAAAGTGATATTTGGAAGCCCATAGAGGGCTATGGTGAAAAAATATCTTCCGTTAAAAACTGGAAAGAAGCTTTCTGAGAAACTGCTTTGTGTTCTGTTAATTCATCTCACAGAGTTACAGCTTTCCCCTAAAGAAGCCTTTTTGTAAGACTCTTCTTGTGAAATTTGCAAAGTGATATTTGGGAGCCCATAGAGGGCTATAGTGAAAAAGGAAATATCTTTGGTTAAAAACTGGAAAGAAGCTTTCTGAGAAACTGCTTTGTGTTCTGTTAATTCATCTCACAGAGTTACAGCTTTCCCTCAACAAGCCTTTCGCTAAGACTGTTCTTGTGGAATTTGCAAAGTGATATTTGGGAGCCCATAGAGGGCTATGGTGAAAAAGGAAATATCATAGGATAAAAACTGGAAAGAAGCTTTCTGAGAAACTGCTTTGTGTTCTGTTAATTCATCTCACAGAGTTACATCTTTCCTTCAAGAAGCCTTTCGCTAAGACTGTTCTTGTGGATTGGCAAAGTGATATTTGGAAGCCCATAGAGGCTATGGTGAAAAAGGAAATATCTTCCGTTAAAAACTGGAAAGAAGCTTTCTGAGAAACTGCTTTGTGTTCTGTTAATTCATCTCACAAAGTTACATCTTTCCCTTCTAGAAGCCTTTCGCTAAGACTGTTCTTGTGAAATTGGCAAAGTGATATTTGGAAGCCCAGAGAGGGCTATGGTAAAAAAGGAAATATCCTCCATTAAAAACTGGAAGAAGCTTTCTGAGAAACTACTTTGTGTTCTGTTAGTTCATCTCACAGGGATACAGCTTTCCCCTTAAGAAGCCTTTCTGTAAGACTGTTCTTGTGGAAATTGCAAATTGATATTTGAGAGCCCATAGAGGACTATGGTGAAAAAGGAAATATCTTCCATTATCAACTGGAAAGAAGCTTTCTGAGAAACTGCTTTGTGTCCTGTTAATTCAAGTGTCAGTGTTACAGCTTCCCCTTAAAGAAGCCTTTCGCTATGGCTGTTATTGTAGAATTTTCAAAGTGATATTTGGAAGCCCATAGAGGGCTATGGTGAAAACGGAAATATCTTCCGTTAAAAACTGGAAAGAAGCTTTCTGAGAAACTGCTTTGTGTTCTGTTAATTCATCTCACAGAGTTACAGCGTTCCCCTCAAGAAGCCTTTCTGTAAGACTGTTTTGTGGAATTTGCTGTGATATTTGGGAGCTGCTACAGGGTTATGGTGAAAAACGAAATATCTTCGGATAAAAACTGGAAAGAAGCTTTCTGAGAAACTGCTTTGTGTTCTGTTAATTCATCTCACAGAGTTACAGCTTTCCCCTAAAGAAGCCTTTCTGTAAGACTGTTCTTGTTTAATTTGCAAAGTAATATTTGGGAGCCCACAGAGGGCTATGGTGAAAAAGGAAATATCATAGGATAAAAAATTGGAAACAAGCTTTCTGAGAAACTACTTTGTGATCTGTTAATTCATCTCACAGAGTTACATCTTTCCCTTCTAGAAGCCTTTCGCTAAGACTGCTCTTGTGGATTGGCAAAGTGATATTTGGAAGCCCATAGAGGGCTATGGTGAAAAAGGAAATATCCTCGGATAAAAACTGGAAAGAAGCTTTCTGAGAAATGCTTTGTGTTCCGTTAATTCATCTCACAGACTTACATCTTTCCCTTCTAGAAGCCTTTCGTTAAGGCTGTTCTTGTGGAAGTGGCAAAGTGATATTTGGAAGACCATAGGGGACTATGGTGAAAACGGTAATATCTTCCGTAAAAAACTGGAAAGAAGATTTCTGAGAAAATGCTTTGTGTTCTGTTAATTCATCTCACAGAGTTACAGCTTTCCCCTCAAGAAGCCTTTCTGTAAGACTGTTCTTGTGGAATTTGCAAAGTGATATTTTGGAGCCCATAGAGGCTATGGTGAAAAGGAAATATCTTCCGTTAAAACTGGAAAGAAGCTTTCTGAGAAACTGCTTTGTGTTCTGTTAATTCATCTCACAAAGTTACATCTTTCCTTCTAGAAGCCTTTCGCTAAGACTGTTCTTGTGAAATTGCAAAGTGATATTTGGAAGCCCAGAGAGGGCTATGGTAAAAAAGGAAATATCTTCCATTAAAAACTGGAAGAAGCTTTCTGAGAAACTGCTTTGTGTTCTGTTAGTTCATCTCACAGGGATACAGCTTTCCCCTTAAGAAGCCTTTCTGTAAGACTGTTCTTGTGGAAATTGCAAATTGATATTTGGGAGCCCATAGAGGACTATGGTGAAAAGGAAATATCTTCCATTATCAACTGGAAAGAAGCTTTCTGAGAAACTGCTTTGTGTCCTGTTAATTCAAGTGTCAGTGTTACAGCTTTCCCTTAAAGAAGCCTTTCGCTATGGCTGTTCTTGTAGAATTTTCAAAGTGATATTTGGAAGCCCATAGAGGGCTATGGTGAAAAGGAAATATCTTCCGTTAAAACTGGAAAGAAGCTTTCTGAGAAACTGCTTTGTGTTCTGTTAATTCATCTCACAGAGTTACAGCTTTCCCCTAAAGAAGCCTTTCTGTAAGACTGTTTTGTGGAATTTGCTGTGATATTTGGGAGCTGCTACAGGGTTATGGTGAAAAGGAAATATCTTCGATAAAAACTGGAAAGAAGCTTTCTGAGAAACTGCTTTGTGTTCTGTTAATTCATCTCACAGAGTTACAGCTTTCCTTCAAGAAGCCTTTCGCTAAGACTGTTCTTGTGGAATTTGCAAAGTGATATTTGGAAGCCCATAGAGGGCTATGGTGAAAAAGGAAATATCTTCCGTTAAAACTGGAAAAAGCTTTCTGAGAAACTGCTTTGTGTTCTGTTAATTCATCTCACAGAGTTACATCTTTCCCTTCAAGAAGCCTTTCGCTAAGACTGTTCTTGTGGAATTGGCAAAGTGATATTTGGAAGCCCATAGAGGGCTATGGTGAAAAAGGAAATATCTTCGATAAAAACTGGAAAGAAGCTTTCTGAGAAATGCTTTGTGTTCTGTTAATTCATCTCACAGAGTTACATCTTTCCTTCTAGAAGCCTTTCGTTAAGGCTGTTCTTGTGGAAGTGGCAAAGTGATATTTGGAAGACCATAGGGGACTATGGTGAAAACGGTAATATCTTCCGTAAAAAACTGGAAAGAAGATTTCTGAGAAAATGCTTTGTGTTCTGTTAATTCATCTCACAGAGTTACAGCTTTCCCCTCAAGAAGCCTTTCTGTAAGACTGTTCTTGTGGAATTTGCAAAGTGATATTTGCGAGCCCTTAGAGGGCTATGGTGAAAAAGGAAATATCTTAGGATAAAAAATTGGAAAGACGCTTTCGAGAAACTACTTTGTGTTCTGTTAATTCATCTCACAGAGTTACATCTTTCCCTTCAAGAAGCCTTTCGCTAAGACTGTTCTTTTGGAATTGGCAAAGTGATATCTGGAAGCCCATAGAGGGCTATGGTGAAAAAGGAAATATCTTCCGTTAAAAACTGGAAAAAAGCTTTCTGAGAAACTGCTTTGTCTTCTGCTAATTCATCTCACAGAGTTAAAGCTTTCCACTCAAGAATCCTTTCGCTAAGACTGTTCTTGTGTAGTTTGCAAAGTGATATTTGGAAGCCCGTAGAGGGCTATGGTGAAAACAAAAATATCTTCCGTTAAAAACAAGAAAGAAGCTTTCTGAGAAACTGCTTTGTGTTCTGTTAATTCATCTGACAAAGTTACAGCGTTCCCCTCAAGAAGCCTTTCTGTAACACTGTTCTTGTGGAATTTGCTGTGATATTTGGGAGCCGATACAGGGCTATGGTGAAAAACGAAATATCTTAGGATAAAAACTGGAAAGAAGCTTTCTGAGAAACTGCTTTGTGTTCTGTTAATTCATCTCACAGAGATATATCTTTCCCTTCAAGAAGCCCTTCGCTAAGTCTGTTCTTGTGTAAGTGGCAAAGTGATATTTGGGAGCCCATAGAGGGCTGTGTTGAAAAAGGAAATACCTTCCGTTAAAAACTGGAAAGAAGCTTTCTGAGAAACTGCTTTGTGTTCTGCTAATTCATGTCACAGAGTTACAGCTTTCCCCTCAAGAAGCCTGTCTCTAAGACTGTTCTTGTGGAATTTGCAAAGTGATATTTGGGAGCCCACATAGGGCTATGGTGAAAAAGGAAATATCATAGGATAAAAAATTGGAAAGAAGCTTTCTGAGAAACTGCTTTGTGTTCTGCTAATTCATCTCACAGAGATATATCTTTCCTTCAAGAAGCCTTCGCTAAGTCTGTTCTTGTGTAAGTGGCAAAGTGATATTTGGGAGCCCATAGAGGGCTGTGTTGAAAAAGGAAATACCTTCCGTTAAAAACTGGAAAGAAGCTTTCTGAGAAACTGCTTTGTGTTCTGCTAATTCATGTCACAGAGTTACAGCTTTCCCCTCAAGAAGCCTGTCTCTAAGACTGTTCTTGTGGAATTTGCAAAGTGATATTTGGGAGCCCACATAGGGCTATGGTGAAAAAGGAAATATCATAGGATAAAAAATTGGAAAGAAGCTTTCTGAGAAACTGCTTTGTGTTCTGCTAATTCATCTCAAGAGTCACAGCTTTCCCCTCAAGAAGCCTTTCTGTAAGGCTGTTCTTGTGCAAGTGGAAAAGTGATATAATGGGAGCCAATAGAGGGCTATGGTGAAAAAGGAAATATCTTAGGATAAAAATTTGAAAGAAGCTTTCAGAAAATCTACATTGTGTTCTGTTAATTCATCTCACAGAGTAACATCTTTCCCTTCTAGAAGCCTTTCGCTAAGACTGTTCTTGTGAAATTGGCAAAGTGATATTTGTAAGCCCATAGTGGGCTATGGTGAAAAAGGAAATATCTTCCGTTAAAAACTGGAAAGAAGCTTTCTGAGAAACTGGTTTGTGTTCTATTAATTCATCTCAGAGGGTTACATCTTTCCCTTCAAAAAGCCTTTCACTAAGTCTGTTCTTGTGGAATTGGCAAAGTGATATTTGGAAGCCCATAGAGGACTATGGTGAAAAAAGAAATATCTTCGGTTAAAAACTGGAAAGAAGCTTTCTGGGAAACCGCTTTGTGTTCTGTGAATTCATCTCACTGAGTTACATCTTTCCCTTCAAGAAACCTTTCGCTAAGGCCGTTCTTGTGGAATTGGCAAAGTGATATTTGGAAGCCCATAGAGGGCTATGGTGAAAAAGGAAATATCTTCCGTTAAAAACTGGAAAGAAGCTTTGTGAGAAACCGCTTTGTGTTCCGTTAATTCATGTCACAGACTTACATCTTTCCCTTCAAGAAGCCTTTCGCTAAGGCTGTTCTTGTGGAAGTGGCAAAGTGATATTTGGAAGACCATAGAGGACAATGGTGAAAACGGAAATATCTTCCGTTAAAAACTGCAAAGAAGATTTCTGAGAAACTGCTTTGTGTTCTGTTAATTCATCTCACAGAGTTACAGCTTTCCTCAAGAAATCTTTCGCTAAGACTGTTCTTGTGGAATTTGCAAAGTGATATTTGGGAGCCCTTAGAGGGCTATGGTGAAAAGAGAAATATCTTAGGATAAAAAATTGGAAACAAGCTTTCTGAGAAACTACTTTGTGTTCTGTTAATTCATCTCACAGTGTTACATCTTTCCCTTCAAGAAGCATTTCGCTAAGACTGTTCTTTTGGAATTGGCAAAGTGATATCTGGAAGCCCATAGAGGGCTATGGTGAAAACGGAAATATCTTCCGTTAAAAACTGCAAAGAAGATTTCTGAGAAACTGCTTTGTGTTCTGTTAATTCATCTCACAGAGTTACAGCTTTCCCGTCAAGAAATCTTTCGCTAAGACTGTTCTTGTGGAATTTGCAAAGTGATATTTGGGAGCCCTTAGAGGGCTATGGTGAAAAGAGAAATATCTTAGGATAAAAAATTGGAAACAAGCTTTCTGAGAAACTACTTTGTGTTCTGTTAATTCATCTCACAGTGTTACATCTTTCCCTTCAAGAAGCATTTCGCTAAGACTGTTCTTTTGGAATTGGCAAAGTGATATCTGGAAGCCCATAGAGGGCTATGGTGAAAATGGAAATATCTTCCGTTAAAAACTGGAAAGAAGCTTTCTGAGACACTACTTTGTGTTCTGTTACTTCATCTCACAGAGTTACAGCGTTCATCTCAAGAAGCCTTTCTGTAAGACTGTTCTTGTGGAATTTGCAACGATATTTGGGAGCCAATACAGGGCTATGGTGAAAAACGAAATATCTTCAGATAAATACTGGAAAGAAGCTTTCTGAGAAACTGCTTTGTGTTCTGTTAATTCATCTCACAGAGTTACATCTATCCCTTCAAGAAGACTTTCGCTAACGCTGTTCTTGTGGAAGTGGCAAAGTGATATTTGGGAGCCCATAGAGGGCTATGTTGAAAAAGGAAATATCTTCCGTTAAAAACTGGAAAGAAGCTTTCTGAGAAACTGCTTTGTGTTCTGTTAATTCATCTCACAGAGTTACAGGTTTCCCCTCAAGAAGCCTTTCTGTAAGGTTGTTCTCGTGGAAGTGGCAAAGTGATATAATGGGAGCCAATAGAGGGCTACGGTGAAAAAAGAAATATCTTCGGTTAAAAACTGGAAAGAAGCTTTCAGAAAAACTACTTTGTGTTCCGAAATTCATCTCACAGAGTAACATCTCTCCCTTCTAGAAGCCTTTCGCTAAGGCCGTTCTTGTGAAATTGGCAAAGTGATATTTGGAAGCCCATAGTGGGCTATGGTGAAAAAGGAAATATCTTCCGTTAAAAACTGGAAAGAGGCTTTCTGAGAAACTGCTTTGTGTTCTATTAATTCATCTCAGAGAATTACATCTTTCCCTTCAAGAAGCCTTTCGCTAAGTCTGTTCTTGTGGAATTGGCAAAGTGATATTTGGAAGCCCATAGAGGACTATGGTGAAAAAGAAATATCTTCGTTAAAACTGGAAAGAAGCTTTCTGAGAAACTACTTTGTGTTCTGTTAATTCATCTCACTGAGTTACATCTTTCCTTCAAGAAACCTTTCGCTAAGGCCGTTCTTGTGGAATTGGCAAAGGATATTTGGAAGCCCATAGAGGGCTATGGTGAAAAAGGAAATATCATCCGTTAAAAACTGGAAAGAAGCTTTGTGAGAAACTGCTTTCTGTTCTGTTAATTCATCTCACAGACTTACATCTTTCCTTCAAGAAGCCTTTCTGTAAGACTGTTCTTGTGGAATTTGCAAAGCGATATTTGGAAGACCATAGAGGACTATGGTGAAAAGGAAATATCTTCCGTTAAAACTGGAAAGAAGCTTTCTGAGAAACTGCTTTGTGTTCTGTTAATTCATCTCACAGAGTTACAGCTTTCTCCTCAAGAAGCCTTTCTGTAAGACTATTCTTGTGGAATTTGCAAAGTGATATTTGGGAGCCCTTAGCGTGCTATGGTGAAAAGGAAATATCTTAGGATAAAAATTGGAAAGAAGCTTTCTGAGAAACTGCTTTGTGTTCTGTTCATTCATCTCACAGAGTTTCATCTTTCCTTCAAGAAGCCTTTCGCTAAGAGTGTTCTTTTGGAATTGGCAAAGTGATATCTGGAAGCCCATAAAGGGCTATGGTGCAAAAGGAAATATCTTCCGTTAAAAACTGGAAAAAAGCTTTTTGAGAAACTGCTTTGTGTTCTGTTAATTCATCTCACAGAGTTACAGCTTTCCACTCAAGAATCCGTTCCCTAAGACTGTACTTGTGGAATTGGCAAAGTGATATTTGGAAGCCCATAGAGGGCTATGGTGAAAACGGAAATACCTTCCGTTAAAAACTAGAAAGAAGCTTTGTGAGAAACTGCTTTGTGTTCTGTTAATTCATCTCACAGAGTTACAGCTTTCCCTTCAAGAAGCCTTTCGCTAAGAGTGTTCTTTTGGAATTGGCAAAGTGATATCTGGAAGCCCATAAAGGGCTATGGTGCAAAAGGAAATATCTTCCGTTAAAAACTGGAAAAAAGCTTTTTGAGAAACTGCTTTGTGTTCCGCTAATTCATCTCACAGAGTTACAGCTTTCCACTCAAGAATCCGTTCCCTAAGACTGTACTTGTGGAATTGGCAAAGTGATATTTGGAAGCCCATAGAGGGCTATGGTGAAAACGGAAATACCTTCCGTTAAAAACTAGAAAGAAGCTTTGTGAGAAACTGCTTTGTGTTCTGTTAATTCATCTCACAGAGTTACAGCGTTCCCCTCAAGAAGCCTTTCTGTAAGACTGTTCTTGTGGAATTTGCTGTGATATTTGGGAGCTGCTACAGGGTTATGGTGA
The DNA here is from genome assembly GCA_023783455.1 of Erythrocebus patas. Taxonomy (NCBI): domain Eukaryota; kingdom Metazoa; phylum Chordata; class Mammalia; order Primates; family Cercopithecidae; genus Erythrocebus; species Erythrocebus patas. The sequence continues at coordinate 334,530 of JAKFHT010004079.1, forward strand.
AAAACGAAATATCTTCGAATAAAAACTGGAAAGAAGCTTTCTGAGAAACTGCTTTCTGTTCTGTTAATTCATCTCACAGAGTTACAGCTTTCCCCTAAAGAAGCCTTTCTGTAAGACTGTTCTTGTGGAATTTGCAAAGTAGTATATGGGAGCCCACAGAGGGCTATGGTGGAAAAGGAAATATCATAGGATAAAAAATTGGAAACAAGCTTTCTGAGAAACTACTTTGTGTTCTGTTAATTCATCTCACAGAGTTACATCTTTCCCTTCTAGAAGCCTTTCGCTAAGACTGCTCTTGTGGAATTGGCAAAGTGATATTTGGAAGCCCATAGAGGGCTATGGTGAAAAAGGAAATATCTTCGGATAAAAACTGGAAAGAAGCTTTCTGAGAAACTGCTTTGTGTTCTGTTAATTCATCTCAGACAGGTACATCTTTCCCTTCAAGAAGCCTTTCGATAAGGCTGTTCTTTTGGAAATGCCAATGTGATATTTGGAAGCCCATAGAGGTCTATGGCGAAAAAGGAAATATCTTCCGTTAAAAACTGGAAAGAAGCTTTCTGAGTAACTGATTTGTGCTCTGTTAATTCATTTTACAGAGTTACAGCTTTCCCTTCAAGAAGCCTTTCGCTAAGGCTGTTCTTGTGGAATTGGCAAAGTGATATTTGGAAGCCCATAGAGGGCTATGGTGAAAAAGGAAATATCTTCCGTTAAAAACTGGAAAGAAGCTTTCTGAGAAACTGCTTTGTGTTCTGTTAATTCATCTGACAGAGTTACAGCTTTCCCTTCAGGAAGCTTTTCGTTAAGGCTGTTCTTGTGGAATTGGCAAAGAGATATTTGGAAGCCCATAGAAGGCTATGATGAAAAAGGAAATATCTTCCGTTAAAAACTGGAAAAAAGCTTTCTGAGAAACTGCTTTCTGTTCTGTTAATTCATCTCACAGAGTTACATCTTTCCCTTCAAGAAGCCTTTCGCTAAGGCTGTTGTTGTGGAAGTTTCAAAGTGATATTTGGAAGCCCATAAATGGCTATGGTGAAAAAGGAAATATCTTCAGTTAAAAACTGGAAAGAAGCTTTCTGAGAAACTACTTTGTGTTCTGTTAATTCAAGTCACAGAGTTACAGCTTTCCCTTCAAGAAGCCTTTCTGTAAGGCTGTTCTTGTGGAATTGGCAAAGTGATATTTGGGAGCCCATAGAGGGCTATGATGAAAAGGAAATATCATAGGATAAAAATTGGAAAGAAGCTTTCTGAGAAACTGCTTTGTGTTCTGCTAATTCATCTCACAGAGTTACAGCTTTCCCTCAAGAAGCCTTTCTGTAAGGCTGTTCTTGTGGAAGTGGCAAAGTGATATTTGGGAGCCCATAGAGGGCTATGGTGAAAAGGAAATATCTTAGGATAAAAATTGGAAAGAAGCTTTCTGAGAAACTACTTTGTGTTCTGTTAATTCATCTCACAGAGTTACATCTTTCCTTCTAGAAGCCTTTCGCTAAGACTGTTCTTGTGAAATTGGCAAAGTGATATTTGGAAGCCCATAGAGGGCTATGGTGAAAAGGAAATATCTTCCGTTAAAAACTGGAAAAAGCTTTCTGAGAAACTGGTTTGTGTTCTATTAATTCATCTCAGAGGGTTACATCTTTCCTTCAAAAGCCTTTCACTAAGTCTGTTCTTGTGGAATTGGCAAAGTGATATTTGGAAGCCCATAGAGGACTATGGTGAAAAAGAAATATCTTCGTTAAAAACTGGAAAGAAGCTTTCTGAGAAACAGCTTTGTGTTCTGTTAATTCATCTCACAGAGTTACATCTTTCCTTCAAGAAGCCTTTCGCTAAGGCTGTTGTTGTGGAAGTTTCAAAGTGATATTTGGAAGCCCATAGGGCTATGGTGAAAAGGAAATATCTTCAGTTAAAAACTGGAAAGAAGCTTTCTGAGAAACTACTTTGTGTTCTGTTAATTCAAGTCACAGAGTTACAGCTTTGCCCTCAAGAAGCCTTTCTCTAAGACTGTTCATGTGGAATTTGCAAAGTGATATTTGGGAGCCCATAGAGGGCTATGGTGAAAAGGAAATATCTTCCGTTAAAACTGGAAAGAAGCTTTCTAAGAAACTGCTTTGTGTTCTGTTAATTCATCTCACAGAGTTACATCTTTCCCTTCAAGAAGCCTCTCGCTAAGGCTGATCTTGTGGAAGTGGCAAAGTGATATTTGGAAGCCCATAGAGTTCTATGTTGAAAAAGGAAATATCTTCCGTTAAAAACTGGAAAAAAGCTTTCTGAGAAACTGCTTTCTGTTCTGTTAATTCATCTCACAGAGTTACATCTTTCCCTTCAAGAAGCCTTTCGCTAAGGCTGTTGTTGTGGAAGTTTCAAAGTGATATTTGGAAGCCCATAAATGGCTATGGTGAAAAAGGAAATATCTTCAGTTAAAAACTGGAAAGAAGCTTTCTGAGAAACTACTTTGTGTTCTGTTAATTCAAGTCACAGAGTTACAGCTTTCCCTTCAAGAAGCCTTTCTGTAAGGCTGTTCTTGTGGAATTGGCAAAGTGATATTTGGGAGCCCTTAGAGGGCTATGATGGAAAAGGAAATATCTTAGGAATAAAAATTGTAAAGAAGCTTTCTGAGAAACTGCTTTGTGTTCTGTTAATTCATCTCACAGAGTTACAGCTTTCCCTTCAAGAAGCCTTTCGTTAACCTGTTCTTGTGGAATTGGCAAAGTGGTATTTGGAAGCCCATAGAGGGCTATGGTGAAAAAGGAAATATCTTCAGTTAAAAACTGGAAAGAAGCTTTCTGAGAAACTGCTTTGTGTTCTGTTAATTCATCTCACAGAGTTACAGCTTTGCCCTCAAGAAGCCTTTCTCTAAGACTGTTCATGTGGAATTTGCAAAGTGATATTTGGAGCCCATAGAGGGCTATGGTGAAAAGGAAATATCTTCCGTTAAAAACTGGAAAGAAGCTTTCTGAAACTGCTTTGTGTTCTGTTAATTCATCTCACAGAGTTACATCTTTCCTTCAAGAAGCCTTCGCTAAGGCTGATCTTGTGGAAGTGGCAAAGTGATATTTGGAAGCCCATAGAGGCTATGGTGAAAAGGAAATATCTTCCGTTAAAAACTGGAAAAAGCTTTCTGAGAAACTGCTTTCTGTTCTGTTAATTCATCTCACAGAGTTACATCTTTCCTTCAAGAAGCCTTTCGCTAAGGCTGTTGTTGTGGAAGTTTCAAAGTGATATTTGGAAGCCCATAGAGGCTATGGTGAAAAAGGAAATATCTTCAGTTAAAAACTGGAAAGAAGCTTTCTGAGAAACTACTTTGTGTTCTGTTAATTCAAGTCACAGAGTTACAGCTTTCCTTCAGAAGCCTTTCTGTAAGGCTGTTCTTGTGGAATTGGCAAAGTGATATTTGGGAGCCCATAGAGGGCTATGATGAAAAGGAAATATCTTACAAATAAAAACTGGAAAAAGCTTTCTGAGAAACTGCTTTGTGTTCTGTTAATTCATCTCACAGAGTTACAACTTTCCTTCAAGAAGCCTTTCGTTAACCTGTTCTTGTGGAATTGGCAAAGTGGTATTTGGAAGCCCATAGAGGGCTATGGTGAAAAAGGAAATATCTTCAGTTAAAAACTGGAAAGAAGCTTTCTGAGAAACTGCTTTGTGTTCTGTTAATTCATCTCACAGAGTTACAGCTTTGCCCTCAAGAAGCCTTTCTCTAAGACTGTTCATGTGGAATTTGCAAAGTGATATTTGGGAGCCCATAGAGGGCTATGGTGAAAAAGGAAATATCTTCCGTTAAAAACTGGAAAGAAGCTTTCTAAGAAACTGCTTTGTGTTCTGTTAATTCATCTCACAGAGTTACATCTTTCCCTTCAAGAAGCCTCTCGCTAAGGCTGATCTTGTGGAAGTGGCAAAGTGATATTTGGAAGCCCATAGAGTTCTATGTTGAAAAAGGAAATATCTTCCGTTAAAAACTGGAAAGAAGCTTTCTGAGAAACAGCTTTGTGTTCTGTTAATTCATCTCACAGAGTTACATCTTTCCCTTCAAGAAGCCTTTCGCTAAGGCTGTTGTTGTGGAAGTGGGAAAGTGATATTTGGAAGCTCATAGTGGGCTATGGTGAAAAAGGAAATATCTTCCGTTAAAAACTGGAAAGAAGCTTTCTGAGAAACTGCTTTGTGTTCTGTTAATTCATCTCACAGAGTTACATCTTTCCCTTCAAGAAGCCTTTCGTTAAGGCTGTTCTTGTGGAATTGGAAAAGTGATATTTGGAAGCTCATAGTGGGCTATGGTGAAAAGGAAATATCTTCCGTTAAAAACTGGAAAGAAGCTTTCTGAGAAACTGCTTTGTGTTCTGTTAATTCATCTCACAGAGTTACATCTTTCCTTCAAGAAGCCTTTCGTTAAGGCTGTTCTTGTGGAATTTGCAAAGTGATATTTGGAAGCCCATAGAGGGCTAGGGTGAAAAGGAAATATCTTCCGTTAAAAACTGGAAAGAAGCTTTCTGAGAAATTGCTTTGTGTTCTGTTAATTCAAGTCACAGAGTTACAGCTTTCCTTCAAGAAGCCTTCGCTAAGGCTGTTCTTGTGGAATTGGCAAAGTGATATTTGGAAGCCCATAGAGGGCTATGGTGAAAAGGAAATATCTTCCGTTAAAAACTGGAAAGAAGCTTTCTGAGAAACTGCTTTGTGTTCTGTTAATTCATCTGACAGAGTTACAGCTTTCCTTCAGGAAGCTTTTCGTTAAGGCTGTTCTTGTGGAATTGCAAAGAGATATTTGGAAGCCCATAGAGGGCTATGATGAAAAGGAAATATCTTCCGTTAAAAACTGGAAAGAAGCTTTCTGAGAAACTGCTTTCTGTTCTGTTAATTCATCTCACAGAGTTACATCTTTCCTTCAAGAAGCCTTCGCTAAGGCTGTTCTTGTGAAATTGGCAAAGTGATATTTGGAAGCCCATAGTGGGCTATGGTGAAAAAGGAAATATCTTCCGTTAAAAACTGGAAAGAGGCTTTCTGAGAAACTGCTTTGTGTTCTATTAATTCATCTCAGAGAATTACATCTTTCCCTTCAAGAAGCCTTTCGCTAAGTCTGTTCTTGTGGAATTGGCAAAGTGATATTTGGAAGCCCATAGAGGACTATGGTGAAAAAAGAAATATCTTCGGTTAAAAACTGGAAAGAAGCTTTCCGGGAAACCACTTTGTGTTCTGTGAATTCATCTCACTGAGTTACATCTTTCCCTTCAAGAAACCTTTCGCTAAGGCCGTTCTTGTGGAATTGGCAAAGGGATATTTGGAAGCCCATAGAGGGCTATTGTGAAAAAGGAAATATCATCCGTTAAAAACTGGAAAGAAGCTTTGTGAGAAACTCCTTTATGTTCCGTTAATTCATCTCACAGACTTACATCTTTCCCTTCAAGAAGCCTTTCTGTAAGACTGTTCTTGTGGAATTTGCAAAGCGATATTTGGAAGACCATAGAGGACTATGGTGAAAACGGAAATATCTTCCGTTAAAAACTGCAAAGATTTCTGAGAAACTGCTTTGTGTTCTGTTAATTCATCTCACAGAGTTACAGCTTTCTCCTCAAGAAGCCTTTCTGTAAGACTATTCTTGTGGAATTTGCAAAGTGATATTTGGGAGCCCTTAGCGTGCTATGGTGAAAAAGGAAATATCTTAGGATAAAAAATTGGGAAGAAGTTTTCTAAGAAACTACTTTGTGTTCTGTTCATTCATCTCACAGAGTTTCATCTTTCCCTTCAAGAAGCCTTTCGCTAAGAGTGTTCTTTTGGAATTGGCAAAGTGATATCTGGAAGCCCATAAAGGGCTATGGTGCAAAAGGAAATATCTTCCGTTAAAAACTGGAAAAAAGCTTTTTGAGAAACTGCTTTGTGTTCTGTTAATTCAAGTCACAGAGTTACAGCTTTCCCTTCAAGAAGCCTTTCTGTAAGGCTGTTCTTGTGGAATTGGCAAAGTGATATTTGGGAGCCCTTAGAGGGCTATGATGAAAAAGGAAATATCTTACAAATAAAAATTGGTAAGAAGCTTTCTGAGAAACTGCTTTGTGTTCTGTTAATTCATCTCACAGAGTTACAACTTTCCCTTCAAGAAGCCTTTCGTTAACCTGTCCTTGTGGAATTGGCAAAGTGATATTTGGAAGCCCATAGAGGGCTATGGTGAAAAAGGAAATATCTTCAGTTAAAAACTGGAAAGAAGCTTTCTGAGAAACTGCTTCGTGTTCTGTTAATTCATCTCACAGAGTTACAGCTTTGCCCTCAAGAAGCCTTTCTCTAAGACTGTTCATGTGGAATTTGCAAAGTGATATTTGGGAGCCCATAGAGGGCTATGGTGAAAAAGGAAATATCTTCCGTTAAAAACTGGAAAGAAGCTTTCTAAGAAACTGCTTTGTGTTCTGTTAATTCATCTCACAGAGTTACATCTTTCCCTTCAAGAAGCCTCTCGCTAAGGCTGATCTTGTGGAAGTGGCAAAGTGATATTTGGAAGCCCATAGAGTTCTATGTTGAAAAAGGAAATATCTTCCGTTAAAAACTGGAAAGAAGCTTTCTGAGAAACAGCTTTGTGTTCTGTTAATTCATCTCACAGAGTTACATCTTTCCCTTCAAGAAGCCTTTCGCTAAGGCTGTTGTTGTGGAAGTGGGAAAGTGATATTTGGAAGCTCATAGTGGGCTATGGTGAAAAGGAAATATCTTCCGTTAAAAACTGGAAAGAAGCTTTCTGAGAAACTGCTTTGTGTTCTGTTAATTCATCTCACAGAGTTACATCTTTCCTTCAAGAAGCCTTTCGTTAAGGCTGTTCTTGTGGAATTGGCAAAGAGATATTTGGAAGACCATAGAGGGCTAGGGTGAAAAGGAAATATCTTCCGTTAAAACTGGAAAAAGCTTTCTGAGAAATTGCTTTGTGTTCTGTTAATTCAAGTCACAGAGTTACAGCTTTCCTTCAAGAAGCCTTTCGCTAAGGCTGTTCTTGTGGAATTGGCAAAGTGATATTTGGAAGCCCATAGAGGGCTATGGTGAAAAGGAAATATCTTCCGTTAAAAACTGGAAAGAAGCTTTCTGAGAAACTGCTTTGTGTTCTGTTAATTCATCTGACAGAGTTACAGCTTTCCTTCAGGAAGCTTTTCGTTAAGGCTGTTCTTGTGGAATTGCAAAGAGATATTTGGAAGCCCATAGAGGGCTATGATGAAAAGGAAATATCTTCGTTAAAACTGGAAAAAGCTTTCTGAGAAACTGCTTTCTGTTCTGTTAATTCATCTCACAGAGTTACATCTTTCCTTCAAAAGCCTTTCGCTAAGGCTGTTGTTGTGGAAGTTTCAAAGTGATATTTGGAAGCCCATAAATGGCTATGGTGAAAAGGAAATATCTTCAGTTAAAAACTGGAAAGAAGCTTTCTGAGAAACTACTTTGTGTTCTGTTAATTCAAGTCACAGAGTTACAGCTTTCCCTTCAAGAAGCCTTTCTGTAAGGCTGTTCTTGTGGAATTGGCAAAGTGATATTTGGGAGCCCTTAGAGGGCTATGATGAAAAAGGAAATATCTTACAAATAAAAATTGGTAAGAAGCTTTCTGAGAAACTGCTTTGTGTTCTGTTAATTCATCTCACAGGTTACAGCTTTCCTTCAAGAAGCCTTTCGTTAACCTGTCCTTGTGGAATTGGCAAAGTGATATTTGGAAGCCCATAGAGGGCTATGGTGAAAAAGGAAATATCTTCAGTTAAAAACTGGAAAGAAGCTTTCTGAGAAACTGCTTCGTGTTCTGTTAATTCATCTCACAGAGTTACAGCTTTGCCCTCAAGAAGCCTTTCTCTAAGACTGTTCATGTGGAATTTGCAAAGTGATATTTGGGAGCCCATAGAGGGCTATGGTGAAAAAGGAAATATCTTCCGTTAAAAACTGGAAAGAAGCTTTCTAAGAAACTGCTTTGTGTTCTGTTAATTCATCTCACAGAGTTACATCTTTCCCTTCAAGAAGCCTCTCGCTAAGGCTGATCTTGTGGAAGTGGCAAAGTGATATTTGGAAGCCCATAGAGTTCTATGTTGAAAAAGGAAATATCTTCCGTTAAAAACTGGAAAGAAGCTTTCTGAGGAACTGCTTTGTGTTCTGTTAATTCATCTCACAGAGTTACAGCTTTCCTTCAAGAAGCCTTTCGCTAAGGCTGATCTTGTGGAAGTGGCAAAGTGATATTTGGAAGCCCATAGAGTTCTATGTTGAAAAGGAAATATCTTCCGTTAAAACTGGAAAAAGCTTTCTGAGAAACTGCTTTCTGTTCTGTTAATTCATCTCACAGAGTTACATCTTTCCCTTCAAGAAGCCTTTCGCTAAGGCTGTTGTTGTGGAAGTTTCAAAGTGATATTTGGAAGCCCATAAATGGCTATGGTGAAAAAGGAAATATCTTCAGTTAAAAACTGGAAAGAAGCTTTCTGAGAAACTACTTTGTGTTCTGTTAATTCAAGTCACAGAGTTACAGCTTTCCCTTCAAGAAGCCTTTCTGTAAGGCTGTTCTTGTGGAATTGGCAAAGTGATATTTGGGAGCCCTTAGAGGGCTATGATGAAAAAGGAAATATCTTACAAATAAAAATTGGTAAGAAGCTTTCTGAGAAACTGCTTTGTGTTCTGTTAATTCATCTCACAGAGTTACAACTTTCCCTTCAAGAAGCCTTTCGTTAACCTGTCCTTGTGGAATTGGCAAAGTGATATTTGGAAGCCCATAGAGGGCTATGGTGAAAAAGGAAATATCTTCAGTTAAAAACTGGAAAGAAGCTTTCTGAGAAACTGCTTCGTGTTCTGTTAATTCATCTCACAGAGTTACAGCTTTGCCCTCAAGAAGCCTTTCTCTAAGACTGTTCATTTGGAATTTGCAAAGTGATATTTGGGAGCCCATAGAGGGCTATGGTGAAAAAGGAAATATCTTCCGTTAAAAACTGGAAAGAAGCTTTCTAAGAAACTGCTTTGTGTTCTGTTAATTCATCTCACAGAGTTACATCTTTCCCTTCAAGAAGCCTCTCGCTAAGGCTGATCTTGTGGAAGTGGCAAAGTGATATTTGGAAGCCCATAGAGTTCTATGTTGAAAAAGGAAATATCTTCCGTTAAAAACTGGAAAGAAGCTTTCTGAGAAACAGCTTTGTGTTCTGTTAATTCATCTCACAGAGTTACATCTTTCCCTTCAAGAAGCCTTTCGCTAAGGCTGTTGTTGTGGAAGTGGGAAAGTGATATTTGGAAGCCATAGAGGGCTATGGTGAAAAGGAAATATCTTCCGTTAAAAACTGGAAAGAAGCTTTCTGAGAAACTGCTTTGTGTTCTGTTAATTCATCTCACAGAGTTACATCTTTCCTTCAAGAAGCCTTTCGTTAAGGCTGTTCTTGTGGAATTGGCAAAGAGATATTTGGAAGACCATAGAGGGCTATGGTGAAAAGGAAATATCTTCCGTTAAAAACTGGAAAGAAGCTTTCTGAGAAATTGCTTTGTGTTCTGTTAATTCAAGTCACAGAGTTACAGCTTTCCCTTCAAGAAGCCTTTCGCTAAGGCTGTTCTTGTGGAATTGGCAAAGTGATATTTGGAAGCCCATAGAGGGCTATGGTGAAAAGGAAATATCTTCCGTTAAAAACTGGAAAGAAGCTTTCTGAGAAACTGCTTTGTGTTCTGTTAATTCATCTGACAGAGTTACAGCTTTCCCTTCAGGAAGCTTTTCGTTAAGGCTGTTCTTGTGGAATTGCAAAGAGATATTTGGAAGCCCATAGAGGGCTATGATGAAAAGGAAATATCTTCCGTTAAAAACTGGAAAAAAGCTTTCTGAGAAACTGCTTTCTGTTCTGTTAATTCATCTCACAGAGTTACATCTTTCCCTTCAAGAAGCCTTTCGCTAAGGCTGTTGTTGTGGAAGTTTCAAAGTGATATTTGGAAGCCCATAAATGGCTATGGTGAAAAGGAAATATCTTCAGTTAAAACTGGAAAGAAGCTTTCTGAGAAACTACTTTGTGTTCTGTTAATTCAAGTCACAGAGTTACAGCTTTCCCTTCAAGAAGCCTTTCTGTAAGGCTGTTCTTGTGGAATTGGCAAAGTGATATTTGGGAGCCCTTAGAGGGCTATGATGAAAAAGGAAATATCTTACAAATAAAAATTGGTAAGAAGCTTTCTGAGAAACTGCTTTGTGTTCTGTTAATTCATCTCACAGAGTTACAACTTTCCCTTCAAGAAGCCTTTCGTTAACCTGTCCTTGTGGAATTGGCAAAGTGATATTTGGAAGCCCATAGAGGGCTATGGTGAAAAAGGAAATATCTTCAGTTAAAAACTGGAAAGAAGCTTTCTGAGAAACTGCTTTGTGTTCTGTTAATTCATCTCACAGAGTTACAGCTTTCTCCTGAAGAAGCCTTTCTCTAAGACTGTTCTTGTGGAATTTGCAAAGTGATATTTGGGAGCCCATAGAGGGCTATGGTGAAAAAGGAAATATCTTCCGTTAAAAACTGGAAAGAAGCTTTCTGAGAAACTGCTTTGTGTTCTGTTAATTCATCTCACAGAGTTACATCTTTCCTTCAAGAAGCCTTTCGCTAAGGCTGATCTTGTGGAAGTGGCAAAGTGATATTTGGAAGCCCATAGAGTTCTATGTTGAAAAGGAAATATCTTCCGTTAAAAACTGGAAAGAAGCTTTCTGAGAAACAGCTTTGTGTTCTGTTAATTCATCTCACAGAGTTACATCTTTCCCTTCAAGAAGCCTTTCGCTAAGGCTGTTGTTGTGGAAGTGGGAAAGTGATATTTGGAAGCTCATAGTGGGCTATGGTGAAAAAGGAAATATCTTCCGTTAAAAACTGGAAAGAAGCTTTCTGAGAAACTGCTTTGTGTTCTGTTAATTCATCTCACAGAGTTACATCTTTCCCTTCAAGAAGCCTTTCGTTAAGGCTGTTCTTGTGGAATTGGCAAAGAGATATTTGGAAGACCATAGAGGGCTAGGGTGAAAAAGGAAATATCTTCCGTTAAAAACTGGAAAGAAGCTTTCTGAGAAATTGCTTTGTGTTCTGTTAATTCAAGTCACAGAGTTACAGCTTTCCCTTCAAGAAGCCTTTCGCTAAGGCTGTTCTTGTGGAATTGGCAAAGTGATATTTGGAAGCCCATAGAGGGCTATGGTGAAAAAGGAAATATCTTCCGTTAAAAACTGGAAAGAAGCTTTCTGAGAAACTGCTTTGTGTTCTGTTAATTCATCTGACAGAGTTACAGCTTTCCCTTCAGGAAGCTTTTCGTTAAGGCTGTTCTTGTGGAATTGCAAAGAGATATTTGGAAGCCCATAGAGGGCTATGATGAAAAAGGAAATATCTTCCGTTAAAAACTGGAAAAAAGCTTTCTGAGAAACTGCTTTCTGTTCTGTTAATTCATCTCACAGAGTTACATCTTTCCCTTCAAGAAGCCTTTCGCTAAGGCTGTTGTTGTGGAAGTTTCAAAGTGATATTTGGAAGCCCATAAATGGCTATGGTGAAAAAGGAAATATCTTCAGTTAAAAACTGGAAAGAAGCTTTCTGAGAAACTACTTTGTGTTCTGTTAATTCAAGTCACAGAGTTACAGCTTTCCCTTCAAGAAGCCTTTCTGTAAGGCTGTTCTTGTGGAATTGGCAAAGTGATATTTGGGAGCCCTTAGAGGGCTATGATGAAAAAGGAAATATCTTACAAATAAAAATTGGTAAGAAGCTTTCTGAGAAACTGCTTTGTGTTCTGTTAATTCATCTCACAGAGTTACAACTTTCCCTTCAAGAAGCCTTTCGTTAACCTGTCCTTGTGGAATTGGCAAAGTGATATTTGGAAGCCCATAGAGGGCTATGGTGAAAAGGAAATATCTTCAGTTAAAACTGGAAAGAAGCTTTCTGAGAAACTGCTTCGTGTTCTGTTAATTCATCTCACAGAGTTACAGCTTTGCCCTCAAGAAGCCTTTCTCTAAGACTGTTCATGTGGAATTTGCAAAGTGATATTTGGGAGCCCATAGAGGGCTATGGTGAAAAAGGAAATATCTTCCGTTAAAAACTGGAAAGAAGCTTTCTAAGAAACTGCTTTGTGTTCTGTTAATTCATCTCACAGAGTTACATCTTTCCCTTCAAGAAGCCTCTCGCTAAGGCTGATCTTGTGGAAGTGGCAAAGTGATATTTGGAAGCCCATAGAGTTCTATGTTGAAAAAGGAAATATCTTCCGTTAAAAACTGGAAAGAAGCTTTCTGAGGAACTGCTTTGTGTTCTGTTAATTCATCTAACAGAGTTACAGCTTTCCCTTCAAGAAGCCTTTCGTCAAGGCTGTTCTTGTGGAATTGGCAAAGAGATATTTGGAAGCCCATAGAGGGCTAGGGTGAAAAAGGAAATATCTTCCGTTAAAAACTGGAAAGAAGCTTTCTGAGAAACTGCTTTGTGTTCTGTTAATTCAAGTCACAGAGTTACAGCTTTCCCTTCAAGAAGCCTTTCGGTAAGGCTGTTCTTGTGGGAGTGGCAAAGTGATATTTGGAAGCCCATAGAGGACTGTGGTGAAAAAGGAAATATATTCCGTTAAAAACTGGAAAGAAGCTTTCTGAGAAACTGCTTTGTGTTCTGTTAATTCATCTCACGGAGTTACAGCTTTCCCCTCCAGGAGCCTTTCTGTAAGGCTGTTCTTGTGGAATTTGCAAAGTGATATTTGGGAGAACATAGAGGGCTATGATGAAAAAGGAAATATCTTAGGAATAAAAAATGGAAAGGAGCTTTCGGAGAAACTGCTTTGTGTTCTGTTAATTCATCTCACAGAGTTACATCTTTCCCTTCAGGAAGCCTTTCGCTAAGGCTGTTCTCATCTCACAGAGTTACATCTTTCCCTTCAGGAAACCTTTCGCTAAGGCTGTTCTTGTGGAAGTGGCAAAGTGATATTTGGAAGCCCATAGAGGGCTACGGTGAAAAAGGAAATATCTTCCGTTATAAACTGGAAAGAAGCTTTCTGAGAAACAGCTTTGTTTTCTGTTAACTCATCTCTCAGAGTTACAGCTTTCCCCTCAAGAAGCCTTTCTGTAAGACTGTTCTTGTTGAATTTGCAAAGTGATATTTGGAGCCCATAGAGGGCTATGGTGAAAAAGGAAATATCTTAGGATAAAAAATTGAAAAGAAGCTTTCTGAGAAACTACTTTGTGTTCTGCTAATTCATCTCACAGAGTTATAATTTTCCCTTTAAGAAGCCTTTCGCTAAGGCTCTTGTAGTGGAAGGGGCAAAGTGATATTTGGAAGCCCATAGAGGACTATGGTGAAAAAGGAAATATCTTCCGTTAAAAACTGGAAAGAAGCTTTCTGAGAAACTTCTTTGTGTTCTGTTAATTCATCTGACAGAGTTACAGCTTTCCCTTCAAGAAGCCTTTCTTCAAGGCTGTTCTTGTGGAATTGGCAAAGAGATATTTGGAAGCCCATAGAGGGCTAGGGTGAAAAAGGAAATATCTTCCGTTAAAAACTGGAAAGAAGCTTTCTGAGAAACTGCTTTGTGTTCTGTTAATTCAAGTCACAGAGTTACAGCTTTCCCTTCAAGAAGCCTTTCGGTAAGGCTGTTCTTGTGGCAGTGGCAAAGTGATATTTGGAAGCCCATAGAGGGCTATGGTGAAAAAGGAAATATCTTCTGTTAAAAACTGGAAAGAAGCTTTCTGAGAAACTGCTTTGTGTTCTGTTAATTCATCTCACGGAGTTACACCTTTCCCCTCCAGGAGCCTTTCTGTAAGGCTGTTCTTGTGGAATTTGCAAAGTGGTATTTGGGAGCCCATAGAGGGCTATGGTGAAAAAGGAAATATCTTCCGTTAAAAACTGCAAAAAAGCTTTCTGAGAAACTGCTTTCTGTTCTGTTAATTCATCTCACAGAGTTACAGCTTCCACTCAAGAAGCCTTTCTCTAAGACTGTTCTTTTGGAATTTGCAAACTGATATTTGGGAGCCCATAGAGGGCTAAGGTGAAAAAGGAAATATCTTCCGTTGAAAACTGGAAAGAAGCTTTCTGAGAAACTGCTTTCTGTTCTGTTAATTCATCCCACAGGGTTACATCTTTCCCTTCAAGAAGCCTTTCGATATGGCTGTTGTTCTGGAACTTGCGAAGTGATATTTGGAAGCCAATAGAGGGATATGGTGAAAAAGCAAATATGTTCCTTTAAAAACTGGAAATAAGCTTTCTGAGAAACTACTATGTGTTGTATTAATTCATCTCACAGAGTTACAGCTTTCCCTTCAAGAAGCCTTTCGCTAAGACTGTTCTTGCGGAATTGGCAAAGTGATATTTGAAAGCCCATAGGGGGCTATGGTGAAATAGGAAATATATTCCGTGAAAAACTGGAAAGAAGCTTTCTGAGAAACTTCTTTGTGTTCCGTTAATTCATCTCAGAGAGTTACATCTTTCCCTTCAAGAAGCCTTTCGCTAAGGCTGTTCTTGTGGAATTGGCAAAGTGATATTTGGAAGCCCTTAGAGGGCTATGGTGAAAAAGGAAATATCTTCCATTAAAAACTGGAAAGAAGCTTTCTGAGAAACTGCTTTGTATTCCGTTAATTCATCTCACAGAATTACGGCTTTCCCCTCAAGAAGCCTTTGTCTAAGACTGTTCTTGTGGAATTCGCAGTGATATTTGTGATCCCATAGAGGGCTATGGTGAAAAAGGAGATATCTTCCGTTAAAAACTGGAAAAAAGCTTTCTGAGAAACTGCTTTCTGTTCTGTAAATTCATCTCACAGAGTTACATCTTTCCCTTCAAGAAGCCTTTCGCTAAGGCTGTTGTTGTGGAAGTGGCAAAGTGATATTTGGAAGCCCATATAGGACTATAGTGAAAAAGGAAATATCTTCCGTTAATAACTGGAAAGAAGCTTTCTGAGAAACTGCTTTGTGTTCTGCTAATTCATCTCTCAGAGTTACAGCTTTCCCCTCAAGGAGCCTTTCTGTAAGACTGTTCTTGTGGAATTTGCAAAGTGATATTTGGGAGCCTTTAGAGGGCTATGATGGAAACGGAAATATCTTAGGAATAAAAATTGTAAAGAAGCTTTCTGAGAAACTGCTTTGTGTTCTGTTAATTCATCTCACAGAGTTACAGCTTTCCCTTCAAGAAGCCTTTCGTTAACCTGTTCTTGTGGAATTGGCAAAGTGGTATTTGGAAGCCCATAGAGGGCTATGGTGAAAAAGGAAATATCTTCAGTTAAAAACTGGAAAGAAGCTTTCTGAGAAACTGCTTTGTGTTCTGTTAATTCATCTCACAGAGTTACAGCTTTCTCCTGAAGAAGCCTTTCTGTAAGACTGTTCTTGTGGAATTTGCAAAGTGATATCTGGGAGCCCATAGAGGGCTATGGTGAAAAAGGAAATACCTTAGGATAAAAAATTGAAAAGATGCTTTCTGAGAAACTTCCTTGTGTTCTGTTAATTCATCTCACAGTGTTACATCTTTCCCTTGAAGAAGCCTTTCGCTAAGACTGTTCTTGTGGAATTGGCAAAGTGATATTTGGAAGCCCATAGAGGGCTATGGTGAAAAAGCAAATATCTTCCGTTAAAAACTGGAAAGAAGCTTTCTGAGAAACTGCTTTCTGTTCTGTTAATTCATCTCACAGAGTTACAGCTTTCCACTCAAGAAGCCTTTCTGTAAGACTGTTCTTTTGGAATTTGCGAACTGATATTTGGGAGCCCATAGAGGGCTAAGGTGAAAAAGGAAATATCTTCCGTTAAAAACTGGAAAGAAGCTTTCTGAGAAACTGCTTTGTGTTCTGTTAATTCATTTCACAGAGTTACAGCTTTCCACTCAAGAAGTCTTTCGCTAAGACTGTTCTTGTGGAAGTGGCAAAGTGATATTTGGAAGCCCATAGAGGGCTATGGTGAAAAAGGAAATATCTTCCGTTAAAAACTGCAAAAAAGCTTTCTGAGAAACTGCTTTCTGTTCTGTTAATTCATCTCACAGAGTTACAGCTTCCACTCAAGAAGCCTTTCTCTAAGACTGTTCTTTTGGAATTTGCAAACTGATATTTGGGAGCCCATAGAGGGCTAAGGTGAAAAAGGAAATATCTTCCGTTGAAAACTGGAAAGAAGCTTTCTGAGAAACTGCTTTCTGTTCTGTTAATTCATCCCACAGGGTTACATCTTTCCCTTCAAGAAGCCTTTCGATATGGCTGTTGTTCTGGAACTTGCGAAGTGATATTTGGAAGCCAATAGAGGGATATGGTGAAAAAGCAAATATGTTCCTTTAAAAACTGGAAATAAGCTTTCTGAGAAACTACTATGTGTTGTATTAATTCATCTCACAGAGTTACAGCTTTCCCTTCAAGAAGCCTTTCGCTAAGACTGTTCTTGCGGAATTGGCAAAGTGATATTTGAAAGCCCATAGGGGGCTATGGTGAAATAGGAAATTTATTCCGTGAAAAACTGGAAAGAAGCTTTCTGAGAAACTTCTTTGTGTTCCGTTAATTCATCTCAGAGAGTTACATCTTTCCCTTCAAGAAGCCTTTCGCTAAGGCTGTTCTTGTGGAATTGGCAAAGTGATATTTGGAAGCCCTTAGAGGGCTATGGTGAAAAAGGAAATATCTTCAGTTAAAAACTGGAAAGAAGCTTTCTGAGGAACTGCTTTGTGTTCTGTTAATTCATCTCACAGAGTTACAGCTTTCTCCTGAAGAAGCCTTTCTGTAAGACTGTTCTTGTGGAATTTGCAAAGTGATATCTGGGAGCCCATAGAGGGCTATGGTGAAAAAGGAAATACCTTAGGATAAAAAATTGAAAAGATGCTTTCTGAGAAACTTCCTTGTGTTCTGTTAATTCATCTCACAGTGTTACATCTTTCCCTTGAAGAAGCCTTTCGCTAAGACTGTTCTTGTGGAATTGGCAAAGTGATATTTGGAAGCCCATAGAGGGCTATGGTGA
This sequence comes from Erythrocebus patas, assembly GCA_023783455.1. Classification (NCBI taxonomy): domain Eukaryota; kingdom Metazoa; phylum Chordata; class Mammalia; order Primates; family Cercopithecidae; genus Erythrocebus; species Erythrocebus patas. The sequence continues at coordinate 351,359 of JAKFHT010004079.1, forward strand.
AAAAGCAAATATCTTCCGTTAAAAACTGGAAAGAAGCTTTCTGAGAAACTGCTTTCTGTTCTGTTAATTCATCTCACAGAGTTACAGCTTTCCACTCAAGAAGCCTTTCTGTAAGACTGTTCTTTTGGAATTTGCGAACTGATATTTGGGAGCCCATAGAGGGCTAAGGTGAAAAAGGAAATATCTTCCGTTAAAAACTGGAAAGAAGCTTTCTGAGAAACTGCTTTGTGTTCTGTTAATTCATTTCACAGAGTTACAGCTTTCCCCTCAAGAAGTCTTTCGCTAAGACTGTTCTTGTGGAATTGGCAAAGTGATATTTGGAAGCCCATAGAGGGCTATGGTGAAAAAGGAAATATCTTCTGTTAAAAACTGGAAAGAAGCTTTCTGAGAAACTGCTTTGTGTTCTGTTAATTCATCTCACAGAGTTACATCTTTCCCTTCAAGAAGTCTTTTGCTAAGGCTTTTTTTGTGGAAGTCACAAAGTGATATTTGGAAATCCATAGAGGGCTATGGGGAAAAAGGAAATATCTTAGGATAAAAAATTGAAAAGAAGCTTTCTGAGAAACTGCTTTGTGTTCTGTTAATTCATCTCACAGAGTTACAGCTTCCCCTCAAAAAGCCTTTCGCTAAGGCTGTTCTTGTGGAAGTGGCAAAGTGATATTTGGAAGCTCATAGAGGGCTATGCTGAAAAAGGAAATATCTTCCGTTAAAAACTGGAAAGAAGCTTTCTAAGAAACTGCTTTGTGTTCTGTTAATTCATCGCACAGAGTTACATCTTTCCCTTCAAAAAGCCTTTCGATAAGGCTGTTATTTTGGAATTGGTAAAGTGATATTTGGAAGCCCATAGAGGGCTATGGTGAAAAGGAAATATCTTCCATTAAAAACTGGAAAAAGCTTTCTGAGAAACTGCTTTGTGTTCTGTTAATTCATCTAACAGAGTTACAGCTTTCCCTTCAAGAGGCCTTGCGCTAAGGCTGCTCTTGTGGAATTGGCAAAGTGATATTTGGAAGCCATTAGAGGGCTATGGTGAAAAAGGAAACACCTTCCTTTAAAAACTGGAAAGAAGCTTTCTGAGAAACTGCTTTGTGTTCTGTTAATTCATCTCACAGAGTTACAGCTTTACCTTCAAGAAGCCTTTCGCTAAGGCTGTTCTTGTGGAATTGGCAAAGTGATATTTGGAAGCCCATAGAGGGCTATGGTGAAAAAGGAAATATCTTCCGTTAAAAACTGGAAAGAAGCTTTCTGAGAAACTGCTTTGTGTTCTGTTAATTCATCTCACAGGGTTACATCTTTCCTTCAAGAAGCCTTTCACTAAGGCTGTTCTTGTGGAATTGGCAAAGTGATATTTGGAAGCCCACAGAGGGCTATGGTGAAAAGGAAATATCTTCCGTTCAAAACTGGAAAGAAGCTTTCTGAGAAACTGCTCTGTGTTCTGTTAATTCATCTCACAGAGTTACATCTTTCCTTCAAGAAGCCTTTCGCTAAGGCTGTTCTTGTGGAATTGGCAAAGTGATATTTGGAGCCCATAGAGGCTATGGTGAAAAAGGAAATATCTTCCGTTAAAAACTGGAAAGAAGCTTTCTGAGAAACTGCTCTGTGTTCTGTTAATTCATCTCATAGAGTTACACCTTTCCTTCAAGAAGCCTTTCGCTAAGGCTGTTCTTGTGGAATTGGCAAAGAGATATTTGGAAGCCCATAGAGGGCTATGGTGAAAAAGGAAATATCTTCCGTTAAAAACTGGAAAGAAGCTTTCTGAGAAACTGCTCTGTGTTCTGTTAATTCATCTCACAGAGTTGCATCTTTCCCTTCAAAAGCCTTTCGCTAAGGCTGTTCTTGTGGAATTGGCAAAGGATATTTGGAAGCCCATAGAGGCTATGGTGAAAAGGAAATATCTTCCGTTCAAAACTGGAAAGAAGCTTTCTGAGAAACTGCTCTGTGTTCTGTTAATTCATCTCACAGAGTTACATCTTTCCTTCAAGAAGCCTTCGCTAAGGCTGTTCTTGTGGAATTGGCAAAGAGATATTTGGAAGCCCATAGAGGCTATGGTGAAAAAGGAAATATCTTCCGTTCAAAACTGGAAAGAAGCTTTCTGAGAAACTGCTCTGTGTTCTGTTAATTCATCTCACAGAGTTACATCTTTCCTTCAAGAAGCCTTTCGATAAGGCTGTTCTTGTGGAATTGGCAAAGGATATTTGGAAGCCCATAGAGGGCTATGGTGAAAAAGGAAATATCTTCCGTTCAAAACTGGAAAGAAGCTTTCTGAGAAACTGCTCTGTGTTCTGTTAATTCATCTCACAGAGTTACATCTTTCCTTCAAGAAGCCTTTCGCTAAGACTGTTCTTGTGGAAGTGGCAAAGAGATATTTGGAAGCCCATAGGGCTATGGTGAAAAAGGAAATATCTTCCGTTCAAAACTGGAAAGAAGCTTTCTGAGAAACTGCTCTGTGTTCTGTTAATTCATCTCACAGAGTTACATCTTTCCTTCAAGAAGCCTTTCGCTAAGGCTGTTCTTGTGGAATTGGCAAAGGATATTTGGAAGCCCATAGAGGTCTATGGTGAAAAGGAAATATCTTCTGTTAAAACTGGAAAGAAGGTTTCTGAGAAACTGCTTTGTGTTCTGTTAATTCATCTCAAAGAGTTACAGCTTTAACTTCAAGAAGCCTTTCACTAAGGCTGTTCTTTTGGAATTGGCAAAGGATATTTGGAAGCTCTTAGAGGGCTATGGTGAAAAGGAAATATCTTCCGTTAAAAACTGGAAAGAAACTTTCTGAGAACCTGCTTTGTGTTCTGTTAATTCATCTGAGAGAGTTACAGCTTTCCCTCAAGAAGCCTTTCGATAAGGCTGTTATTTTGGAATTGGTAAAGTGATATTTGGAAGCCCTTTGAGGGTATGGTGAAAAAGGTAATATCTTCCGTTAAAAGCTGGAAAGAAGCTTTGTGAGAAACTGCTTTGTGTTCTGTTAATTCATCTCACAGTGTTGCATCTTTCCTTCAAGAAGCCTTTCTGTAAGACTGTTCTTGTGGAATTGGCAAAGAGATATTTGGAAGCCCATAGGGCTATGGTGAAAAGGAAATATCTTCCGCTCAAAACTGGAAAGAGCTTTCTGAGAAACTGCTTTCTGTTCTGTTAATTCATCTCACACAGTTACAGCTTTCCTTCAAGAAGCCTTTCGCTAAGACTGTTCTTTTGGAATTTGCAAAGTGATATTTGGAAGCTCTTAGAGGGCTATGGTGAAAAGGAAATATCTTCCGTTCAAAACTGGAAAGAAGCTTTCTGAGAAACTGCTCTGTGTTCTGTTAATTCATCGCACAGAGTTACATCTTTCCTTCAAGAAGACTTTCGCTAAGACTGTTCTTGTGGAAGTGGCAAAGTGATATTTGGAAGCCCATAGGGCTATGGTGAAAAGGAAATATCTTCCATTAAAAACTGGAAAGAAGCTTGAGAAACTGCTTTGTGTTCTTTTAATCCATCTCACACAGTTACAGCTTTCCTTCAAGAAGCCTTCGCTAAGGCTGTTCTTGTGGAAGTGGCAAAGTGATATTTGGAAGCTCTTAGAGGGCTATGGTGAAAAGGAAATATCTTCCGTTAAAAGCTGGAAAGAAGCTTGAGAAACTGCTTTATGTTCTGTTAATTCATCTGAGAGTTACAGCTTTCCTTCAAGAAGCCTTTCACTAAGGCTGTTCTTTTGGAATTGGCAAAGGATATTTGGAAGCCCATAGAGGCGATGTTGAAAAGGAAATATCTTCTGTTAAAACTGGAAAGAAGCTTGAGAAACTGCTTTGTGTTCTCTTAATTCATCTCACAGTGTTACATCTTTCCTTCAAGAAGCCTTCGCTAAGGCTGTTATTTTGGAATTGGTAAAGTGATATTTGGAAGCCCATAGAGGCTATGGTGAAAAGGAAATATCTTCAGTTAAAAACTGGAAAGAAACTTTCTGAGAAACTGCTCTGTGTTCTGTTAATTCATCTCACAAAGTTACACCTTTCCTTCAAGAAGCCTTTCGCTAAGGCTGTTCTTGTGGAAGTGGCAAAGTGATATTTGGAAGCCCTTTGAGGGTATGGTGAAAAGGAAATATCTTAGGATAAAAATTGAAAAGATGCTTTCTGAGAAACTGCTTTCTGTTCTGTTAATTCATCTCAGAGTTACATCTTTCCTTCAAAAGCC